>JXTB01000235.1:478763-508302 GCA_002914805.1 Parasponia andersonii | reverse complement strand
TTGGTAATTCATTAAAAAAAGGAAAAAATAAAACAAAAGAGAGGAAGGACTAGTGTTCTTTCAGGAAAAAAATGAAAAAAAGAAAGCCAAAAGGAAAAATTAAGAAAAAAAGAGCTAGATTGATTACTAGTTACTAAATTGAGCAAAATATATTATAACTGATAATTAATAACCAGAGTTTTGGGGTTTTCCTAATTTTAAGAATTAATCCTAAGACATAAATTGAGTATTGATTAAACACCTGAGTAAGGAGTTTAATAAAGAATAGTTGGACAACACACAACTCAAGAGAAACAACAAGCAACTAGAGAAAAATTACACATAATTTGAACTACAGCTACATATCATTTGAAGCTTGCCACCTAAACCCGAACTACATGCCACTTGAGCTCGCACTACTTGTCATTTGACCATATCTCTCTCCATGCAAATTACACGAGCTCGAATACAAGTTGCCTCTAAGATTCTAGAAATTTCTAGAACCTTCTAACTTGTACCTTAAGCTTTTGTGGCTTACATACTTAAAGACAAGTTCCTTGTCTTCGAGAACAAGAAGCCTAATGATTCTAGAATACTCTAGAATTCTCGAACTTACATCCTAAGTGCTTGTAGCTAGGTAATTACAAAGCAAGTTGTCCTTGGACTTCTATAAAATTCCAGAAATGTCAACTTTGGAAGCTAAGATTTATGTCCTCTTGTACTACAAGGCAAGGACATGTATTGCCTATAAATAGGGGTACACCCCCTCATTTGTAGAATTTAATTGATTAATATAAGCAACTATAACTCTTTATTTACTTTCAATTGTGCTTTCTTTTCTCTCTTGTGTTTTTGCATTAATCCGAAAGTCTTGAACTCTCTTTGTAATCCCACTACCTCTTAGTTATAACAAATCACCTAGTTCTTGTCACCATCTCGTCTATTTCCTTCTCAACTCGTAACCACCTCCACTCTATTATTGTGGTATTAATTACCACTTCTTTTACTACATTCATCATCCTTCCTTTTCTCTTCTACCCAAGGCCCAATCCTTCTAATACTATTATTATCACGTATCACCTCCCTCAACATCTCTTGTTCTTTCGTCTAAATCAAGGCCCAAGGCTCACCACTCTATCACCACCTTAGTTCATAACCAATTTATAACTAAGTCTTCATCCTCTTTTCTACTTGTATTTACATATATCCATCTTTCCATCCTATCTTTATATATATATATATATATATATATATATATATATATATATATATATATATATTTGCATGCATCTTGTTATAATTTATTTACATGTGCCTAGCTTCCTTAGTTTACCCATGGCTAGCCCCAGCCCCTAGTCATTTTTATATTTTCTTCATACACTTATATAAATATGTACCCATTTTCGTATGTCTATGCATGTATAACTTGATCAACAAGTCCTTTTAGTATTGGTATTTTCCTAAATATTCATATAGGCCTAGATATTTTCACATATCTATTTTTTAAGCCTACACTTATTTATTCACATATCCTAGGCCCAATAATTATTTTATTACTTTCAATATCATAATTACTTTTATACCATGTTTTTATTAGTCAATTATGTTTAACCTTTTTCTATTATCCTACTATTTTTACGTTGTTATTTCTACTGACTTGTTTTACAAGTTTCCTTGCATGCAGCTTCTAACTCTCACACTTCGGTGATTTGTGGGCCTTAAGCTACTCTCCTTGAACTCTGTGCTTGACCTGTGATATAAGTTTCAGGATTATATATTCTCTCATAATTTCTCATCTATTATTTTTATTATTGTTGTTATTATTATTGTTATTATTATCTCTAACAATTTTATCTTTTGTATTTGTCTTCTAGTTTAAATTATAGCCGGTTTATTCGCTTCCGTCAACTAAACCCTTTATTATTATCACATTATTATATTATGGTCAATTCGTAAGCTAGTTATACCTACAACTGCCTACGTACAGGAACACCGTGGAAAGTGTCGTTCTTTATTGCGATCACATATCGGGACTTCGATATATAGTATCAGCATTATTATAATACTTACCTTATTATTGTGCCATTTTATTATTATTATATTGTAAGTATATTATCCCTGCAATCGCTAATGTGGCAAGAACACTATGGGAAGTATCATTTTCTATATCGATTGTCCATCAGAACTATAATATGTAGAGAATATTGTGATAACTATTATACTTGTGGACACAACACAAGTCATTTTTACAATCACCAGCATGGCAAGGGTGCTATAGAAAGTGTCGTTTTCTAGCTCGACTACCCAATGGGACTTCAATATGTGGCACGTATTGTGACAGCCCTTTCTATGTACACCATATGATCTAATCTTAATCTCAATTATTCTCTACTTTGTTTCAATTAATCACAGGTCTCATTAATTAATCAGAACACAAAGTCCAATCCCAGAGTTAGTGGAAATACTATCAATGCTGTCATCATCACAACAAGTGATACTGGCAACACCTCTTCACCAAATTTTATTACCAAGGAGAAATTGCAAGAAATATTCAAGCATGAAGCCGAAAGAGCCAACAGAAGTTTTACAGCTATAGAATTCCAACCTCTATATCCTGCTTGGATCACTTCAAAACCATATTCAAAGGACTATGTCAGCCCTTCACTCAAGAAGTTTAATTTCAAGAGCAGCAAGGTTAGAGAATATGTCATTAGTTTCCTTCATGATCTTGGAGTGTATGCCTCTGACCATGAGCTCCGTTTGAGAGAGTTCTCTAATTCTCTTACCAATAGAGTCTATTCGTGGTTCGTTAACCTACCAGCCACTAATATTACTACTTGGAAAGAATTAGTGATAGTTTTTTGCACTAAATTCTTTGCATCAGAACGTAACTTGGAGTTAGCCAACCTTGCTACTCTAAAGCAATGAGAAAATGAGTCTCTTTCTCACTTTGTATGGAGATTCAAAGAAATTACTCTTGATTGTAGAGAGATGGCATCAAAAAGAGGAATCATTCACATCTGCATTAATGGGATGTTGACGCCATACCGAATCCACATTGAAAATCATATCATCACCAATTTTGCTGACCTAATGTTCTGAGTCAATAATACTAAATCATTTATGTCCCAAATGTATATGCTAACTCTTGTCCAGATGATGCTTTCATAAGTTACAACTAAAGCTACAACTTACAAGCAAAAAAGGATGGTAGCCATGGTCGACCAACATCGACTGCCAAGAAGAGACCAAGATATTCTTCTGGGGATTCTATTTACCAATGAGCAAATTGACATACTTGTTCAGGCTTAGATAAAATATGGAGATCTAATCTATCCCTCCAACACCAGGTCACTGACACTAGAACAATTAGCAAACCCACTATTCGGCATGTTCTATCGCAGAATTGGCCATTCTACTTCCAAATGCTACAAAGTCAGAAGACATTATTTGGTCAAAGATCGAATAGGTGAAATACTGCATAACAACCAACAACAAAGAGTAAAAATCAACCTCTTTCAAAGATATTAAGGTGACGAAGTAAGAATATTCATCATCGCAGAATGCTCAAAGTCAAATCTAGCCTAGGAAAATTCTTCCAAAGAATAAGAAATAAATGGCATAATGTATAACCTCACGAACTCTCAAGTGTTAAGAAATCTCTTTGATACTCTCGAGTTCAATGTCGAGGCATGACAAGAAGTCACTTCTTCTCTTCAAAATCTCTCAAAAATTCAGTTCACAATGCTACTCCGTCAATTATGCAGTAAAGCAAACCGCCAAAAGAAGTGAAGATGCAATTACTTTTTCTACAAAAGATGCATAAGCCCCACATCTGTTATACAACAAACCACTCTATATAGAACCAAGGTGATTGAATTACTTCTCAAGCATGCCCTCAATGACAATGGCTTTTCTATCAACCTCATGCCATTGAGTACTTTCAAGGCTGCTGGTATCTCTAAAGACAAGTTAATCCTTCGAACGATATCCTTGGTAACTTTTGCTTCTGACACCTTTAATACCAAGGGTTGTGTCAATGTGGATTTACAAATTGGTCCTATCAGAGCATCCACTAATTTCCATGTCATTGATGTGAATGTTCCTCATCACATTTTGATTGGAAGACCATGGCTTCATCAATATCATGCAGTACCTTCTACACTTACCAACGTGTAAAGGCCATTAAAGGTAAAAAAAGAAATCATAATTCCTACCACCAAGGTTACTTTTGCAAAAGAAGAAATTTTCTGGATGGAATCTGCCCTATATGAAGATATCGTCAAAAATATCAACATTACTAGGCCTCGCGGCATTAGTCTACGTGATACAACCAATAAATCTTCTGAGGGCATGGAGAAAGATCCGGTCACTCCCAAAAGGGTCTTACTTCAAAAAGACATCTTTCCTGATGGTCGAACTGCATACGGTTTCTAAAGGTGTGGTGAGATCAACAATGGCCTCGCGAATTCTCAAACAAAATATACCGAAGGGAAAGAGACAATTCCTCTGGCACTCGACATGCTACAAGACAAGTCTTCGAACCAATAGGATAGACTGAAAAAGATCAACTTGGGTGTCGAAGGAGAGGAAAAACCAACTTTCATCTCCGCAAATTTAGACATTGAACTTGAAGTTGCTCGACTCTTTCTCCTTAAAGAATACCATGATGTCTTTGTCCTTAAAGAATACCATGATGTCTTTGCTTGGTCCTATGAAGATATTACAAGACTTAGTAGTTAGTTAATCACTCACAACTTGCTACTAATGCCACTATTAATCCTAGTAAGCAAGCAGCCAGAAATTTCAATACTCACATCTAGCTCCAAATTCAGAAAGAAGTCCAGAAGCTTCTCAATGTAAGATTCATCCAACCCTGTGTTCATACTGTTTAGTTAGCCAATATCATTCCAATTAAAAAGAAGAATGGCTTAAATTGAATCTGCATAGACTTTCATAATCTTAATAAAGTGTGCCCGAAAGATGATTTTCCACTTCTGAACTGTGACATGTTTATTGACAAGATGGCTAACCATGAAATATTCTCTTTCATAGATAGGTTCAGGGGCTATAATCAGATTAAGATGGATCCAAAAGACATGATCAAGATAGTATTTCACACTTCTTTCAGAAATTTTTACTATGATGTCATGCCATTTGGCCTTAAGAATGCTGGCGCCATATATCAGCGGGCCATGACTGCCATATTCCATTACATAATTCATAATTATGTCGAAGACTATGTCGATGATCTCATAGTTAAGTCCAGGAAACGAGAGATGCACCTCGATCACAACGTTGTCAACGATACAACCTCAAAATAAACCCATTAAAACACATATTTGGGGTCTCCGATGGTAAGTTTCTTAGCTTTGTGATGCACAAAGAGAGTATCAGATTTAATAATGACAAGACCAAAGCTATAGCTAACATGGCTCAACCCCGAGACCTCAAGCAGTTAAGGTAGTTCATTAGGAAAGTTTCTCATCTCCAAAGATTTATTCCTACCTTAGCTACCATCATCAAGCCTCTACAACAACTCACCAAGAAGTCGGTAGAATTCAAATGGGAACTGGAGCATGAGCATGTGTTTGATGAAATCGAGAAAATCCTTACTCATCCACAAGTCATGATCAGTCTATCCCCAAGAAAAGAACTGCTCTTCTATTTGTTCACCTTCGATGAAGCAGTTGGAGTACTCATAGTATAAGAGTCCGACAGGCAAGAGAAACTAGTGTACTATCTTAGTCGACTACTCAAGTGTCCAAAAAAAAAAATCATACCTTCAATGATAAACTTTGTGTTGCACTAGCCTATGCAATACAAAAACTTCAAAATTACATGCTCACTCACAAAGTGAAGGTGATCACCAACTCCAACCCGATTAAGTTTATCCTTTAGAAGCCTATTCTTAACGGGTGATATGCTAAATAGATGCTCATGCTTAGTGAGCTTGACATATCGGTGGAAAAAACAAAAGCAATCAAGAGTCAGGCCATGGTTGAATTTCTCAAATATACTAAACACACTCTTAATGAGGAAGTGCTCTCAGTGGAAGATAGAAAAGATTATTGGACTTTATACTTTGATAGTGTCTAAACTCATAATAAAGGAAGCTTCGGGATTGTACTCACCAATTGTCATGGAGAAGTCTTCAAGAAAGCCATCAAATTGGCCTTTCCTTACTCCAGCAATGAAGCCAAGTATAAAGCATTAGCAATTAGCCTAGACTTGGCTAATGATATAAAGATTTCAAAATTAAGAATTTATGAAGATTCTAATTTAATCATCAAGTAGTAAATGGAGAATTCACAATCAAAGACCCTACTCTTCTCAAATATCGAGAAGAATTTCGAAAAAAGCTCCACAGTTTCACCAACTATAAATTGAAGTATATTCCACGATCACAAAATAAGTACGCCGATACTCTCACTACTTTGGTACATAAGATCATCCCAGCCAAAGAAGGTCTCATTCAAATCCCTTCAGTGACACCATCTCTAAGTGATTGGATTTATTCTATCAAAGAAAATATGGAAAAGCCTGATGCCCAAAGCCTCAAAGAGACCAAGTTATATGTTGTGATCAATAACCATCTTTACCAAAGATTGTCCAGTGATGTCTTAGACAAGTGCATTGATACAACACTTGGAGAAATAATCCTATAAGAAATTCACAATAAGATTTGTGGTATAGAAGGTCCATCACTTGCCCGTCGAGTTCAGAGGACAGGCTATTACTGGCCTAATCTCAAAAGACAAGCTGATGAGCTACAAAAAATTTGCCAACAATGTCAGTTTGCAATTGATCCTAGAGAAAGTTGCTACACAGAAGTGCAAGACTAGAGGAAAATCTATATTGATTTTCTCAACTCTAGTCAAATACCAAACGATGTCCCCTTAGCCATTCTAGTCAAATGAAAAGATGAGAGATTCTTTGTTCACAATGGTTCCCTATTCAATTGCAGCTTCCAAGGGAAAGCCATAAAATGCTTAGAACCAGTTAAAATTGACATAGCACTTAGGAAAGTCCGCACTAGAGACCTCAGTGGACATATGGGATATCGTCATCTCTTTAAGCAACTACTCATTATTGGCTACTATTGGCTAACTATGGAAAAGGATGTTATGAAATTTGTCAAAAAATGTGATGCCTGCTAAAAGCATGCTAATCTTATTCATACCCCCACTGTTGAAATGGAAAGAATTTATTCGCCATGGCCATTCCACATCTAGTCCATAAATCTTATTGAGCCTATATCTCCTTCTACTAGAGGAAAGATCTGGATTCTGGCAGCTACAAAAAATTTCACTAAGTGGTCCAAAGCAATCACCATCAAAGGAGCCACTCTTGAAGCTGCTAGCAACTTCGTGAAAGAATATATTATTTGCCACTTTGAGATACCCTGTAGAATAATATTAGACAATGGGACACTCTTCACAGGGTAACCCTTTCAGTCCCTAGTGGAAAAATATCATATTTTCCATAGACGTTCTATATGATAGTATCCCTAAGGCAATAGTTTGATTGAAGCCTTCAATATAACCTTGGTAGTCATCATCAAGCGAATAATCGATGCCAAGTCCATTCAATGCGATGAGTACTTACCTTTAGCACTCTAGGCCTACAGAGTTACTAAGAATACCATTACCAGGCAGATACCATTGTCCATGGTGAATGGAGTTGAGGCTATTTGGCATGTAGAACTTTTTATACCCTTTGTAAAAATGGCACTCTCATTAGATGCCGCCGAAAGTACTCGAGAATTTGATCTCAAAGTCCTTGAAGACCGACCAGATCAAGTCCAACAAGGGGTCTTATCTTATCAAAAGAAATTAGCTTAGGCTTGTAATCGACTAATAAGACTTTGCTCTTTTCAGGTGGGATAGTTAGTGCTAAAAGCCGCCAATCACATCATGAAGGAATTGCACGTCACAAAATTCACTCCAAATTGGGAAGGCCCATATCAAATGACTGACGTCAAGCCCAGTAGGTACAGTGTCCTCCAAGAGATTGATACTGGTAAACTCTCTCCACCTATTAATTTAAAATTTATCAAGAAATACTATACTTGATAAATTAAGGACTATACTTGATAACTTAAGGACTACTACAGATAACCTTATATAGGGGACGGTCGTTTTTGTATGCACAAATAAAATTGCCATCACATTCTACTTTTCTACTCTATGATGGGCATTTTTCTTTCATGTATATATGCATTTACATCCCTATTTTCCCCAGAGTTTTATCATATTTTCCAAAAAAAACAATACTATTCAGTCTTACTATTCTTGAAAATCAGTTGTCTCAAATACTTGATTCTCAGTACTATTTTTCTTATATTTAGAGTTTCCATCAGAATGCCTATCTTTCTTTTGACAAATCCTTTTACAAAACTCTGTTAAAATAAGAAGCTACCATTTTCTATTACAAGCTTCTCTATTTCTAAATCTAAGATTGGTATACTCATATTTTCAAAAGCCGGTTGTTTTTAAATTTTTCTGAAATAATTTCTGGGTACTACTTTAGGTACTTTATATTCTGAGATACTTGTAAAAGTCATCACAAAAGGCATGAGAGATGTGAGGATAAAAGTCATTGAAAAACACTAGAGAGATAAACTACCAAAAGCCGTCATTTTAAAAAGGTGAATGAGAGAAGGTTAGGTAGAAAGAGAAATAAAAGCACTGAAAAAGACAAAAAGGATAAAGTATCTCCATAACTAAAAGTCTTGGGTAGTCCTCAAGAAAAGCTTCAAATCGATATCATGGTAAGGAGGAATTGAGGTAGCAAAGTATGACCCCATGCATGGGCCCCCCTATCCTTATATGTAGCTTTTCCTATATAGCTTTGCTCATTTCTCTATGCAGATGTCAAAACTTTATCGTATGAACTCGATAAGTACTTTTCTACATGCTTTTAGATCTCACATTCCTGAGTCCTTGCATGTATTTCTCCATACATAATTTTAACATATATCTATGCAGATATCAAAACCTTATCGTCGCCTTTACGATAACTACATTTTTATATGTTCAAGCTTGTGTTCTTACATATAGTTTTTCTTGCATAATATTACATATTTTTCTATGCAGACATCAAAACCTTATTGTGTAAATCCGATGAGTATTTTTCTACATACTTTTCAATCTCACTTTTCGAGTCTCCATATGTGATTTATTTTCTCACTCTCACATGTGAGATTCCCTGTATGATTTTTCACACCTCTCTCATGCAACTACTCTAAAATCTCATCATGAAAATTGATGAGAATTCTTCTACATGCTTTTAAATTTTATACTCCCTAAATTTTCATTATGTGGATGGTTCTCTCACTTTTAGTTGTGAGTTTGTCTGTATGATGATTTTTACATTTTTTCCATGTAGCTACTTTAAAACCTTACCACTTCTTAGCTAATAAGTATCCCACCACAAACTCCTGGTTTTTCTTTTTCTACGAATAGTATATTTTCTCACAAATGCTTGTAATAATCTCTGGATATTCTCTACCTTTTGAAACATCTATTCAAAATCTCATGATTTTTGAGAGTTAAATCTCTTATTCTCAAATACTTCTGAAAATTATTATGAGTGTCTTTTTATGACTAATTTTTACACAAATATTTTTCAAGTATAATTAGTCAATTTTTGGCATCATTCTCTCTCTACACTTTTAAAAGTTTAAGAAGATTGCCAAAATATTTTTCAAAATACTAGGGATTGAATTTACCTCTCTCTGACAGTTATTCAAATTACTGGGGACTGTATTCCTTCTAAAGTATTATTTTCCTTTCTAGCAATTTATTTAATACACTTGGGACTCAATTTTATTTTCAAAATATCTTCAGTGCCTATCTTTCTTGGGTTGAATTTTTATCTGGACTAATTCCTCTACCATGCAAGAAAATTATCTACTTACAACTCTAGAAAAGCAAGGATGTCAAACCAAGTAATTCCATCTCGAGGATGTACATTTTAAGCTCACGAAAAAAGTTCCTCGAATGCCATTCATATTGCATGCATGCAACATGAAGCTATCACTAGGCCATGGTATGTAACTTATTATATTAAGGCCGAAAGGGCTGCCACGGCTTTAACAAGATATCAAATCTGTCTTAGATTTTTACCAATATCATTAGTAAGGCCCAATTATAGTTTTACTACTATTATTAGTAAAAAGTTTAGAAAATGAGCATTTCTCACAGATCATATATCTTATGGTAGGCGTGATTCCTAATAGTGGTATTTTTCAAAATCTCTTTATATTTCTTTTGAATTGAACCGAGTCTCTTATGGCCTATTTAATCTCTAAATACCACTTTTTATGCCTTATACCATGTTTTTGTGCTTATTTTCTTGTTTGCTCATCTCTCTGTAATATTTTGCAAACATGTCTTCTAAATGTGGTATTTTTATAATGCTCACTTCATGGTTCTAGGTCAAGACTTCTTAGATCTTGCTTATGTCCCAAAATACTACTTTTGTATGTTGTACCATAATTTTTGTACTCATCTCCTCATTTGGTCAATTATTTGTATTATCTTTACATACATAATTAAATCTTTTAGTACTAATCTTGCGCTTGGACCTGATTAGTCTCATTTGTAACTATCATTACTTTGGGTCTAGGTCATGTTTACATACACCATTATTTTTAATTTTCAAAGTTTAGAGCATGATTTTTCTTTGAACCAGAGAACAGCATTGCCTTGTCTTAAAATTTTTCTCGCAAAATGTTGTGTAAGTCAAGACCACTTGAGAACTTTAGTTTTTCTTTTCTTATCTAGTCTGCACTAGACCCATGGTCATTTCACATTTCACTATCATGGCTATTTGCTTTTTAGTTACTTTTTAAGGAGACTTGACTTTATTTGTCTTTATATATCTTAGTGCTCACAAAAATATGCTCGCATATGTATACATTTCTTCTTCATGCATATTACATCTCTTGATAATATTTGATATACATGATTTCATGAATACATGCCATATCCATGAATATCAGTTATGAATTTCTTGTGTGCATTTCACGCTGGCCATGACATCTCTCATGTGCTATGCATCGTAACATATTTTTTCATGAAATGACCACACAAAGATCATAATAGATCCCATGAAAGCCTTGGGTCTGCTACCTATTTCCTCATTATCTTTGCACAATTATTTATTTTGTGTATACATTTATGCTTCTCGGGTTCCCATATCACAAGTAGTCAAAATAGCTACTATTATGCTTCATGCTCTTACTAAATTATCTCAAGCTCATTTTTGCTTGCCATTCATTTTGCAAATAATTGAGCTATTTATATTTTGTTGTCCTATACTTAGATTCAAGCATATATTCTCGTGACAAAAAAATTCTTAAAAGCTTGTATGCTTGCTTATCTTAACTAATTACTATATTTAAGCTTGCTTATTATGCTCATTTTTCTTATGTAAAAATTCGAGTTTCTCCTTACGCATGTAAATTTTTACTTGCTCCTTTTCGACCAAAGCATGATTATACTTGCTTATCCTTTACATACACACATTTTCAATACTTGAATTATTAAAGCAAGCTTCTTTATGTAACAAGAGCATACACACATTTTCAATACTTGAATTATTAAAGCAAGCTTCTTTATGTAACAAGAGCATACAAGGCTCGGGAAAGCATTTTGTTTCCTTTTACAGGGTGTTTTTCCCATCATTACATATGAGGATTCAACCTAGTGGTAAAATCTATAAGGGCCATATTCTCTCCAGCTCGAGTACCTTCGAGGACTCATTGACCTGTGTAAAGCCAAATATCATGAGTTTGAGCTTGAAACTCTATGTAAAGCATCGGCACAAGTGCTGGGACAACCCAGCTATAGAGGTCTTAGTAAGGCTCATATGCAACGTACTCTTTTCTCTTTCTAGAGATTTTTTCCACTAGGTTTTGCTCTATTGAGATTTTAATGAGGTGTTGTTCAGGTTGGTAATCAAATAGAAATATTCTGACATAACTATTTAGATCCTGACTAGAGATTTACTTTTTCCAAGCCTGCCTACTATTCACATTGGCTCTTCTCCAAGGTTAAAAGAGACATATTTGGAGAAACTATCAGCATGCTCCTTCAGTTGTCAGATTAAAGACAAATCAAGGTCGAGCTTGATGAGCTCTAGCGAATAATCATATCCACTATAGCTTAGGGGACTTAATATTTTGGGGTTTTTCTAATTTTAGGAATTAATCCTAAGATATAAATTGAGTATTGATTAAACACCTGATTAAGAAGTTTAATAAAGAATAGTTGGATGATAACAGCTCAAGAGAAATGACAAGCAGCTTAAGAAAAATTACACATAGTTTGAACTAAAGCTGCATGTCATTTGATGCTTGCCACCCAAACTCTAGCTACATGTCACTTGAGCTTGCACTACACGTCATTTGTCTGAATCTCTCTCAATGCAAACTACACATAGCTCGATTACAAGCTATCCCTAAGATTCTAGAAGTTTCTAGAACCGTCTAACTTATACCTTAAGCTCTTATGATTTAAGAACTTACAAGACAAGTTCCTTGTCTTTAAGAACAAGTCACCTAATGATTCTAGAACACTCTATAATTCTCCAACTTATATCCTAAGAGCTTGTAGCTCAAGTACTTTCGAAGAAATTGTCCCTAGACTTCTAGAAAATTCTAGAAGTGTCTACCTTAGAAGCTAAGATTTATGTCCTCTTGTACTACAAGGCAAGGACATATATTACCTATAAATAAGGGTACACCCGTTCATTTGTAGAATTTAATTGATTAATATAAGTAACTATAACTCTTTATTTAATTTCAATTGTGCTTTCTTTTCTCTCTTGTTTTTTTATTAATCCGAAAGTCTTAAGTTCTCTTTATAATCCCACTACCTCTTGGTTACAACAAATCACCTAGTTCTTATCACCATCTCGTCTATTTTCTTCTCAACCTGTAACCACCTCCACTCTATTGTTGTGGTATTAATTACTACTACTTTTACTACATTCATCATCCTACCTTTTCACTTCTACCCGAGGCCTAGTCCTCCTAATACTATTATCATCACATAGCACTTTCCTCAATATCTCTTGTTTTTTCGTCTAAGTCAAGGCTAAAGACTCACTACTCTATCACCACCTTGGTTTATAACCAATTCATAGCTAAGTCATCAGCCTTTTTTCTACTTGTATTTATATATATATACATCTTTTCATCCTATCTTTACATATATATTTGCATACATCTTGTTATAATTTATTTACATGTGCCTAGCTTCCTTAGTTTACCCATGGCTAGCCCCTAGTCAATTTTATCTTGTTTTCATACACTTATAGATATATATATATATATATATATATACCCATTTTTGTATGTCAATACATATATAACTTGATCAACAAATCTTTTTAGTGTTGGTATTTTTCTAAATATTTATGTAGGCCTAGACATTTTCACATATCTACTTCTTAAGTTTACACTTATTAATTCAAATATCCTAGGCCCAATAATTATTTTATCACTTTGAATATCATAATTAGATTTATACTATTTTCTTACTAGTCAATTATTTTTATACCTTTTTTATTATTCTACTATTTTTACGTGGCTGTTTCTACTGACTTGTTTTATAAGTTTCCATGCATGTCACTTCTAACCTTCGCACTTGAGTGATTTATCAGTCCCAAGCTACTCTCCTCGAACTTTGTGCTTGAACTATGGTATAAGTTTGGGATTTTGTGTTTTCTTATAATTCCTTACCTATTATTTTTATTATTGTTGTTATTATTATCTCTAACCTTTTTATCTTCTGTATTTGTCTTCTAGTTGATATTATGGTCGCTTTATTCAACTCTGTCAACTAGACCTTTTATTATTATCGCATTATTATATTATTGTCGATCCGAAAGCTAGTTATCCTTGCAACTACCTATGTATAGGAATGCTGTGAGAAGTATCGTTCTTTATTGCAACTATCTATCGGGACTTCGATACGTAGTATCAGCATTGTGATAACACTTATATTATTATTATCCCATTTTTATTATTATTATATTGTTAGTACATTATCCCTACAACCGCTAACATGGTAAGGACACTGTGGAAAATATTATTTTCTATATCAACCGCTAATCGAGACTTCGATACATAAACAATGTTGTCATAATTCTTACACCTGTGTACACTAAGCAAGTCATTTTTATACTCACCAGTATGATATGGGCACCATGGGAAGTGTCTTTTTCTATCTTGACTGCCCAACTGGATTTTGACACGTGGCACGTATTGTGACGGCTCTTTTTATGTACATCCTATGATCTAACCTTAGTCTCAATTATTCTCTACTTTGTTTTAATTAATCACAGGTCTCATTAATTAATCAGAATACAAGGTCTGATCCTGAACAACCAATAACTAGAAGAATATGTTTATGCTCTAACTATATATTGATAGTTATTTTATCTAACATTTAGGAAAAAACATACATGCATGCAAATATAGAAAATACATGATCATATCATGAATGCATCGAAAAAATTAGCAGATTTAGATTTTAAAATTTTTACATTAAAACAGTTTTTATAACCATAGAACATGCATATATCATATAACAGGATCATGTATAACATAAATCAAATATAGATACATAAACTCTAGAGATAAGATTAGGGTTTATCCTTGTAGTATATTCCTTCTTGATCTCTATATTGGTGGTGATTAAATCTTCAACCTTAGATCTTCTTATCTATGCTCCGGCTCTAGGTTGATGAGCCGAGTGGGCACCAAGTTGAATCTTTCGTTAGAGAACTATCAAGAACTCTTTCCTGATCTTCTAGTCACAGTTATTTGAGATGAACACGTGAAATTTCTAGAAAACTATTTTCTTCTCTCCGAGATGAGTATGGCCAAATTACACAGTGACTTTAGTTCACTACTTCTCTCTCTCTCTCTCTCTGTGGAATATTACACTAATTTAGGGCTGAGCAGTTTTTTCTCTCATATATCTTATATATATAGGGCCCAAAACTGCTAATCCTAGTCTAACTAGGACTGGACTTGTTCTCCAATTCAGGCTTTTGGTGTATTTTTATAAATATGTCCAGCTCATATAACTTATTTATAAAAATGCCAACTTCTGTGTAGAATCATTATTTTACACAGTTTCATGAAGCTAATCTCATAAATACCACCAACCAATTAATGAGCTTTATTGAGCTAGATAAGGGACCTAATAGATCCAAATAATCTAAGCTCCAATAGTATGATAAATGCATAATAACTCTTATTATGATATTTATATAAATACTATTAGTAAAGGGGACACTTCACTAAAGGTTCAATACTGCACTCTTAGATTAAATGTCATGCCTTTTATAGAGATTTAATCAACTAGCCTTAATTAACCAATCTATCTAGCATGTTCTATACCACATATAGAATTCTGATACAATGTCGTAGTTGGATAGATAAAATTACCGTAATACCCCTAAAACACATATTTACATTTAAGTTACCATCTTTCTATCAAGGAATAATGTTATCGATAAGATTGTTCTCAATAGTTATTTAGACAAAATTATCAACCAATTCATAAAGTGAATACTAAGATCTTAGATTTAATTATTTCATGAATCTTGAAAGACCTTAAAGTAGTATTAATGTATAGTGTCCTTAATTATTTGGTATTCCTATCAATTTATAAATTATAACCTCCAATATGCCAGAATTCGTCTCTAATTTCATAGAGGCTAGTCTTTTAACAATTCAAAAAGCTGCAATCCATGAAAGCAAATCCAGTCAAATATCAAGGACTAAGATCTACATGCTAAGAGTTAGTTTGTAGTAATATAAGAATTAAATTACAGCACTCCAATTCTTTATATTATCTAGTCCAGTTCAATACAAATAACTTATTTATATTGTACTAGTGTTTTTATCAGAAGTCAGATACTTCAATAATTTGAGATACATCATTCTCGTTAAGATAGACAAACACTAAAATCTTTAGTAAATAAAGTATTTCATATTTATTTACAAATTTTGAACTAATTAATTTAGACTTAGATAAAGAAGTAAGTCTCTCCATAATTAACACTTAATTATGTTTATTTCTTTATAGACAAATAAAGTCATGAAATTATTTTCAGATAAATAAACTATTCAACTGAGACAGTTTAATCTAGCAAATATTATAATTACATATAAAAGAAAATTGTTTATACTAAAAAGGTAAAATTAGAAATCTACTTTTTAAGGCAAATATCCCAACATATGTTTATTAACTCCATTAGAGTAAAGGATTTATAGTTATTCATATGGTGAAACTATTCTAGTTAATTGTACTAAACTATACTAGTAATCAAATGTAGATTAAAAAATTAAAAGATAGATTGGTTATTAGTAACCAAATATTGTAATTAGTAACTACTAATAGGTAACAAGTTTAGAAATTTAAAAGTTGGGGGAATATATTGAGCATTTCATCAAAACTCCAGGGATAATTTTATTATTATCCCTAAAAATATTATTAGTATTTTTATTATTTCTGAATTAATCATTTTGTAGATATGATTGGTAAAAATTTATATGAAAACTTCTTATTATATTAAAATATAGTATGTTTATTTGGTATTTAAGATTCAAAAGTACAACAATCTATAATAGATAATGTATGAGTTCCCATATATGATCTCATTTTTTTAATATTATCTGATATGATAAGCGATTTGTCAATATTTAATTGGTGAATAATATTAATTAACTTAATAATAGTAAATTTTAATATACCAATTAAATCATGCAAATCATATATCATATCAGGTACTATTAAAATTATGAGATAATATGTAGGATATCTAGCACTATCTATATATAAATTATCAAATTTTTAAATAAAATTTTTAAATAAAACAAGAGCTTTGCACTTTCAATTTACAAAATGCCTAGACATTAATTTGTCATACCAACTTCTACTCACAATACAACTGTAGTAAGAGCACACCACAACACAATAATATCAAACTCACTTTTAGTTTAGTTAAGTGTTTTAGCTTTCAATATTTGATTAAGTGAATGGTAAATTTGTTTGTAAACTTCCTAACTTCAGTTGTCTCAGTTTGATACTCTGTTTGGATCTTGGATTTTAGAGAAGAAAAAAAATAAGTTCTTAGGAATTTCGTTTTCTTTTGTTTAGATTTTATCAAAAATTGAAGAAAAATTTTATACGAAGATTTTGTAAATAACATTTTCAGTAAATTTTGGATGATTCAGATTATAATGAAAAGATTATGAGAGAAAAAGTTTCTAAAACTAAATTTTATAAAATTTTAGGAAAATATTTTCCTTCTCTTTTTTCCTTCAACTTTTCCATCACTATTTTTTTCTTACTAAAATCTAAGTTTCAAACATGGTTAAAAAAAATGCAAATTCGAACTTTCATATTGTGATTTTTCAAAATATAGAGCTTGTATAGCCAACAAAAATAAAATCCGAGGGTAGCTTGTATCATTTTCCTAAGGTTCCGTTTAGAATCCATACTTTGAAATAAAAAAATTGCAAGAAAAAAGTTATGGAAAAAAAAGGAAAATATTTTTCCTAAAAGTTTATAAAATTTTATTTTCACACTTTTATTTTTACTAATTAATGTGTCGATATTTTATGTATTAAAAATAATATCAAATCAAATTTTTACTTGTTCTGAAAAAAAAAATTATATTTTTTGTTTCAATCCAAGTAAAAAAAATGAAATTCCTTGAAATTTTTCTTTCTCTCCTTCGAAAATTTAAATTCTAAACTGAGCTTAAATCTTTCGATCCTATGCATGATTTCATCATCAAATAATCAGTAAACACATAGCAGCTTTGTAGCACGTGTACACGTTCCCACTCTTATGATATTTGACTTAAGCCAGTGGTTTTGGAATACAGTTATTAGGAGGAGTTTTAACAAACAATTCAAAAACTGAAGCTGTTTACAGTCTATTCATAAAGCCATGAGATAATACCACCAGCTATGCATCCATGGTTTTTTATTTTTTATTTTTTTGGCTTTCAATTCTTGACTTTGCATTACTATCCCCACATTCTTGTAAAATTAGAAGATCGACCTTATTCTTCGAAAAAAAAGAAAAAAATAGTCGTTCAATTGCAGAGTAGATTTATCAACTAGAACTAAGTTTTGATTACTCTCCATGTGATTATTAAAATACAATATCAAATTAGTTGGACATTGTATTCTTTTTTTGGAAAGATGACCTATTAAAGTAAGTTTTTCCCTGCTCAGCAAAAACAATTTGAGATAGATCTAATATTTTCTTCTTCTATTAAAGAAAAATAAGACATGGCATTAAACTTGAGTAGTTACTTCAATAATTTACTAAATGTAGTTTGTGCTTTTATCCGAGAAAATTACTATTGTTAATATTATTACTTATGAATAGTTAAATAAAAGTGTTAAATTTGATATTAGATTAAGCGTAAATCATATTAAACATCCTAAAATTTGTTATTTTTGTAATAAATATTCTAATATTAGAGTTTTGCAAATTAATAACCTGAAATTTTATCTCTGACTCTCTGTTGACTAATTAAGTAAGCTAAGCAGTAAAAAGACTAAATAGTATTTTTTTTTAATTGATTAAATTAGTAGGAGTTACATAGACTCAAATGGACCATATCTTGGAAGATGTTTAACATTACTAATATTTTATCATAATACTATTCTTTCAAGATTGCTCACAGAGATTAGTAAGATTTTTTCTATTATTGTTTTTCTTTTTCAATAATATAAAGGTATAAGTCACCCTAAATTTAGATTTATGGGTATTTTATCCACCTGATTCTTGATTTATATAGATTATTTTTGTTTTTTTATGTGATTTTTCATCTTCTTTTAGATTATACACTTTTGTGGTCTAAATTTAGAAAATTTTATGCGATTCAAAATAAATTTCGACAAAAAATTCATTTCACATATCAGTAGGAAGAATCAATTTTGCTGACATAGGATGATTTTGAAAAATAAAAAGACATCTCATAAAGCTCCAGTTATACGCTATATTGAATTTCGTGTTTTCTCCTTGATCGTTAGTCGAATATAACAATTTTTTGATTATCATTTATTATATTATGTTATTTGTATTTCGATTATTATATCGAGTGAGTTCCTGTCCTAAATTATTTATTTGATAAATAAAGTTTTAATTTCCTTAAATAAAAAGGGAGAAAAATGACTTATGAAAAGATACGGTGTGAAAAAGGAAAACTCAAAAATATGGGGGATGAAAATAGAAATAATCCGAAACTCTCAGTATGGGGACGAAAATGCAAATAATTGACACTGGTTTTGTTTTTGGTAATTTCGGGAGAAATTAATGTTGATGGTTTTGTTGTTAGCCTCAGTCCCCCTGAAACTATCTCCCCCTGTCTTCTTGCTTGCGTACAAAAATGAAAGAGCCGAAGACCTGGGGACCCATAAACTTGAAGCTCAGGTTTTCCGAAATCTTGGTAAATCACTCCAAACCAATTCAGATTTTGGACCATGTCAGCTTCTGGGTAATTGAGTGGTAAATCACTCCAAAGAATTTCAGATTTTGGACCATTTCAGCTTCTGGGTAATTAGGTGGTAAATCACTCCAAACAAATTCAGATTTTGGACCATTTCAGTTTCTGGGTAATTGGGTATGCTTCAAAATATCTTGTTTTTTTTCTGTATGTTTAGGGTTCTTTTGAGCTTATTGAACTAGTATCTCATCAGTCTCAACCTGCATTTTCCCTTGTTGAAATATTTAAAAAGAAACTTAATTATTTCTCTACATTGACTTTTTCATTTTATTTTAGTTTACAAATGTTGCATTTATATTATGGGTATATGATCTGTTTAATTTTCTACAGATTTAAATCTTAATTTACAGAGAAATAATTGTTGTATGCGTCAATGGCTACTTTTTTTTTTGGAATAATTTCGAGGTTGAGTATTTCCTAATTCCTATTCGTGGAATTTTCTTTATGGGTTTTGGTGTACAGCACCTGATGTCGATTGGAGTACCTGAGCTGGGTTTTACTTTTGTTTGTTAATTGGATGAATTTTCCAATACGAAAGACCTTCTGTATAATTTTTTTTTTAAATGAAAGAACATGGCTTTTCATGCAGTGAATGAGTCTCTGATATTTGCCAATATATAAACTGAGACTGTCAATATTACTGAATCCAACTAATACTGTTTGGATATTTGAAGATTATGATAGTTAGGAAATGTGAGATTAGCCCTTTTTTTGGGGTTACTTATATACGTTACTATATAGTGTTTTTTTATGTTAGTTTTTAAGTTTCCCAGCTATTGATCAGGCTTTGTTTGTCATAACTTCTTTGAGACTGATTGATGAATTAAACAGATTTTGAATTTGAATTTCCCTTTTGGTTCTCTCACCCTCCCTTCATATAATTCTTCAAATATTCTCTTCCCTAACTCTCCTCTTCTATCTCTCTTTACCATTCTATATCACCAATTTCATCTACTGTTGAGGTTCCACTGTCTAATGCTTTTTTCTATTGGTTTTTCAGAAAGCAATTAATGAATGATAACATTCACGGCTTTTTCTTGCACTTTGTTGAAATGCTTTCTCTCAACACGGGATTATTTTGTTGAAATGCAGAGATGAGAATAAATGATGCCTAAAAAAACAGAGGGCATAGATCATAGATATAGTTACCTGCACCAAGTTGGCAGATGATTTTGTTAATGAAAGCAGGTCAGGTTTGTATTTTCGAATGATTATCTGTACCACAATCAGATACTCATACTGGTGCAATATGTTACAGGAAATGATAACTAGAATACCTGAACTAGAGTCTAAGGATTAGTTTTATTAAAAATCAATATATTTTGAAAACAAGAGGGGAAGATAACAGGATGTGCTAAGAAAGCAAGGAATTAATCGGAGTCTGAAGTTTCGAAAATTCTGATACACTAGTAAATTAGTAGTTCTAATTTTTCCATTTGGAATCAGTGGACTGATTATTTAAATGGATATTTTGTTACTTTGATGAAGGGGTAAATGTTCCAAGGTTGGGCGCTATGCTTAGAACTCCTTTTTGAACATTTTCTAACTTAAATGCTTGACAAAAAAAATTAATGAAGCAAGCACTAGAGAAATGTGTTACACAATTCTAATTTGAGCACCTATTATTGCAATCTCTGACTAAACTTTCATCGCTCAAATGCAGATATCATTGGAGCTGTTGAAGGAGCTTGTTAGACTGAAAAGTATCTTGTTCTGATTTGATCGTATCACTATAATAAGTGTTAAACCATAACTTCATCAATCATCCAACATTCAAAAAATTTATTACAGTTTTTCCATAATGTCGATTTTGTCAAGATTACGATGTATTACAGTGGATGTTACTGGTACATTGATAGCTTATAAGGGGGAGCTTGGAGAATACTATTGCATGGCAGCCAATCTGTCCGGCTGCCTTGCCCTGACTACAAACAAGTGCATGAGGGATTCAAAGAGGCATATAAAGAAATGGCCCAAAAGTATCCATGTTTTGGATATGCTGCAAAAATGGCCAACATTCTGTGGTGGAAAACATGTGTAAGAGACTCTTTATCAGGGTGAGAATATAAGAATAAGCCAGTGGTTTTTTAGCATAGCTTTTGTCATAACTAGCTTCAGGAGGCTATCTATTCACCTTATAATATGGTGATATTCCTAGTATATTTTTGAAAGGCAGGAGGTTCTATGTTCATAACTTACAGAAGTTTTCAGAATGTTCTAAAGTGTGATTCTTGTTTTGCTGTTAGGCTGGTTATGACTACGACGAAGAGACATTTGAAAAGGTGTTTAAACGCATAGATGTTTCGTTTGGCTCCTCTGCTACTTAGCATAGATGTTTCGTTTGGCTCCTCTGCTACTTACACTGTCTTTCCGAACTCCCAACCATTTTTAAGATCGGTGCATGAGCAAGGTCTTACGGTTGGGATTATTAGCAATGCAGAATACCGGTATCAAGATGTGATACTCCCAGCATTGGGTCTTAACCAGGTAAAAAGTCAATCTCCTAAATTCATGATAATTTCCCTCCTATCAGAGTATGGTTATATATTAACTGACGTGGCTATGATGTGAATTCATCTGAGGGACACAATAAGTAGCAATAACATGTTCATATGACCATATAATTCGAGGACAGGCAGAAAATATGCACTCTCCCAGTACCGACATAGAGAGTAATGAAATACATTCCCTGCTCTTGTTACAAAACTGATCCAGGTCTCTGAAAATTCAACCAAATACCACTTGGAATATAATGAGAGAGAGAGAGAGAGAGAGTGTGTGTGTTTAAGTTTCTTTGTGTTAGAACTATATTTTTCTCACTATATCGTATCTCATTGAACTGAATTTTTTTTCTACCACCCTTTGCTCGTAGTCTTTGTGTGATACCATATATGTAACGCTTGTGCAGGGATGTGAATGAGACTTCGGTGTGTTTTCTGGTCTAGAAGGTGTCAAGAAACCGAATCCAAGGATTTATGAGATTGCCCTTGAGAGGGCTGGAAATATTGCACCAGAACAGGTTTTGTACATTAGAGATAGTATGCGCAAAGATTACTTGCCTGCAAAGAGTGTGGGAATGCACGCTTTGTTATTGGATTGATTCAAGACATCAGATGCCAAAGAATGGAGGAAATCTGGTGCAACTGTGCTCCCTGACTTGATAGCAGTAAAAGAATGGCTTACTTCAGAAAAGTCAACCTACTAAGGAAGCCTATTTCTCTTCCAAGTAATGTTTGTAATTTTCCCTCCCCTTGGAAGGAAAGTTTGGGGGTTAATGCATAGCAGAGCTTCTTTTCTCCCAAAAGTTCTGCATCACTTTTAAATGCCCACAATTCACACAAGTTTGATTAATGAGAAAATGAAGCATATTTGAAGTAAATGATTCCAATCATTGAGATCTAATTTTCCGTAAAAGCGAAGTATTTACTTGGTTTTGTTTTTTTTTTTTTTTCAAATTAAAAAGAATGGAAGAGACTAGTTGGGTATATAGGGTCATGACCTCCTACGCTAGATTTGTGAAAAGAAAAGGATATGTATAAGGAAAGATAGATAAAAATCTCGTTGTCAAACTTTGGATACATTTTTTATTTCAAGAGGACCTTAATATTACTCAGAGCAATATATGTATATATATTTAGTAGTCATTTATGTTTATATAAAACGAAAGAACAGAAGATATAAAAGGGGTCCAACCGCTTAACCAACAAGACGAATCAGAAAACAAGCTAGGCTACCAAAACTAGAGGTAATTACACCCATTTTGCAACATTATGGGCAAGACAATGAAAAAATGACATGAATAGGACTAGTTTCACTCTATTTTCTCCTTTTGTTGCATCTTTGATGTAAGGATAATTTTAGGACCAAAATTTAGTCTTTTTTAGAACTAGGTGGAAAGAGAATTAATTCTCATTCCAAACTTGCCATTATTAAGAACTGAATGGTTGACGAGGGCATTAAATGCATTTCCCTCTATTTTTCCTCTCTCTCTTGTTGTTATGTATTTTTTCTCGCCCGTAACCATTGCATGTGTATAAGAAAATCTCAATTATTTTTTTGGATATTTTGTGGAGTTTTGGGCGTTTGAAGGTAAGTTATGTATTTAATTTCATGAATAATTATTTTGTGGTTGATAGTGAGTAAGAAGTGTTTGAAGAAGTTATAATATTGATCTATACAGTATTGTACTAAAGATTTAACATTTTTGTATATGTATCTTCATAAGGGTCTTCTATACCTCTTAACCTGAGCTTAAGAAGTTCTTAAGCAAGGTCAAGTTATTCTTGACCAACATCAAGAATTCTTGGACCTGAGGTCAAGAACTTCTTGACTTGAGGTCAAGTGCTTTTTTACCTAAGGTCAGGAGCTTTTTGAGGCCAAGGACTTCTTCACCATGATATCAAAATTGTCTTCATCTCAGGTCAAGAGCTTTTTTAGCTTAAGGTTAAGAATCTTGACCTCAGTTTAGGAACTTATTAACATTATGTTAGAAAGATCTTAACTGAGATCAAGTAGCTCTTGACATAAGGGTGAAAAACTTCTTGAACTAGGTCAAGATTTTCTTGACTCAATCAAAACATACAATTTCATAATTCTCTCTGAAACATATAATAATCGATAACAAGTTTTTTCGATGCTTTTATCGGCCTCTTGCTCTTCCAATCGAGGTTTTTTCTACTGGGCTTTTTGGCTTTATTACCGAAGACTTTGTTGAAGACTTTGACGATGATTTAAATAGCGTACTCGTCGAACTTGAGATCAAGGTTGCGTTTTGATTCTTCGAACTAGCTTTCCGACCTTAAGTAGAACGGGTTTTGCCATTATGGAATGAGAACGTGTGCTTGGGAGAAAAAGAATGGAGTTTGTTTGACTTATATATGAAATTTGAGAGATGGTTTTTTAATTTATAATGATTTTCTAAATGGATTTTGGGAGAATTTTTTTTATTTCCTCTCTTATTCTCTTCCAATTTCAAAGGAAAAAGAGGAAGTTAGTGGGATTTTTGGAGAAGTATACGAGGATTGTGTGGCTGATTCGTGTGCTATGGCTAACTTAGAGGATAGGGTATATAAAAGAGCAAGTTAGTCAATTACTGATTGTGGGAGCAAATTTTACTCCTAAAAAACTTATCTAAAATGGTGGTCCTAAAAAATCCAAATGAGGTTAATTGGTCCTGTTGGTGATCTCTTCTCTAAGATAATTTGACAATCTAGGAATAAAATATACATGCCATGTAGAGAAAGAGGTGATAAGGTTTTTGCAATCACACATGATATTCGAGATTTTCCAAAGATCACTTAATTATAACGATATTTAAAGATTATAAAAAAGAACAACTGGATTAACCCTTTTTTTTTGTTTTTAGATGTTTATTTGCATTTTGTGATTTTGATTTTTTTTAAAACCAAAATGCTATAGTTTTGATTATTTGGTTAGTTTGTTTGTACACATATAATTTGGTATGTTGTAGTATTTGGGTCCTACAAATTGTCTCTTTGTACAAAATTTATTCCATTTCGTGAGTGATTTAATAATAATGAAATGTGAGTACTCTTTATAACAAAAGTAAAATTGTAAGGATTCCTCTTATATTTTTGGATAAACATAAGGTTTTAAAAAAAAATTTGAGAAAATACATAGTTCTCAATGATAATTTCCCATTTAAAGAACCACAACAAAAGGAGAACGGGAGATTAAATTAGCTATTATGACAATTATAATATTCCCTTATAACAGATTATCAGCTACGTTTAGCTAAAATATTATCAACAAAATAAATAGATGTTGCTATGAAAAAAAGAAAAAGATTGCTATTGTTGATTTTATTACTTGATTGTCTTATTCTTCTTTATTTTCCAACTTTGACATAAATAACATTAATAATAATGCAACTTATTTTGGAAAAAGAACATTTCCTATGACTCAAATTTAACCAATTAGCGAGAAGTGAGCTCACTCTAAAATATGAAGACCTTTCCCCAGCCTCTACCAGCCACTAGCCTCCTCCACTAGAAGATTCTGCCCCATACTAGGGAGGGGAGTACTCTATTTGTTAGGAATGTATGCTCTCCAAAGTATATTCCATCATATAATAAATATTTTATAGAATTAATAAAATTTGTTAAATATTTTCATTATATCTTTTATATATGAATGATTGAATAAAAGTCTATTTAATTACATAATATGTATCTTTATGATCAACGAGGTGGATTCACTGAAGACATCTGTAAAAATCCAGATTTTTGGGAGGCTAATTTATACATTTTACCAATTTTTCGGATATGATAATGGAGGGATTAATTTGTAAAAATTTTGTGCAAAATGACTAAATTGTAACTTTTAGGGGATAGAATTGATAGAGATTTGGGAATTGGAGACTATAGTGCAAGTTTTTAAAAAATTGCACAGTCCCCTACTTGTCCACGTGGGCTCTCCCTCCCACCCATTTTCTCTCTCTCTTCCCCGATGCCCTCCTCGCTCTCTCTCTGTTCACTCTCAGCTGACGCATCAGGGGAGGTAGCGCTGCCGCCCAGGCTACAATCCAACCAGCCAACCACCCAGCGCGAGCTCACCGTGCTACCAGGGTGCCCCGCTACCGATCATGCGCAGCCATCGGTTGTTGTTTCGCCAGAAAATGCCATTGAAACCATTTTGGAGTTTTCGTCACTAGCGACGATTCCGACTACCATTTGACCTCTAACCGGGCTGGTTGGATTCGTCTCGTCGAGAGGAAACTCAATATATATATATATATATATATATATATATNAAGTTTGATATATATATATATATTGCATATATTTGGGGATCGGCACGAAAATCAAAGTCGAACGACTAAGATTTTGCCTCAATTTATGTGCCACCAATCCGGTGTCGGCCCAGATCTGAATTGGACAAGTTATATGTCTAACCTAGCTATTTTGGGTGCTAGGAATTCAGTAAAGACTGTTTGAGGATTTGAAGCTCCATTGAGAAGTTGGTTTTTCGCAAAAGGACGATCGAGGGCTTGGAATTGGTTGCTAACCCTCTGGACGATCGTCAACGATACATTGAGGATTCAACAACGTGGTATCGCTATGCTTATGAGGTAAGGATTCGGTTACCTTCATTTTATACTATTTTCGAATAAAACTTAATTTCTGCAATATATGAGAACAAATGTGGTTTTTGATTTTCTTGAACATATATGATAGACTGTGATGGTATGATATACATATATACTGTATTGCTCTGAGAATTTTCTGAGTGTAGGTTATTTTGGGTATATCAAAAATAGGACTGTTGTACTGCCCGTTTTTCTATAAAATCCTAATATAATTATTTTATTGAAAAAACAAGAGCACGATTATTTTCACACTTCAGTTCTGTGTTGCATATGTCATAGGATCATACATGAGCACCGTGTTAGCATCGTGGGTTTACAGTGTGGCATTGCATGCTCCACTATCAGTGTAGAGTCCCTGAACCTACGTAGGGTTTTGTTACTTCTGATTACCTCCCCATTTGGCAGGTGTAGGCAATTCAGTTGCCCCTCTAGGTTTGGTAAGCGATACATAGGTGTCCCCTCCGGGTATGGGCTTAAGTGTCAGGCAAGCTGTTAGGTACACTTTTTTACCATCATCCTAGGTTTCCACAGATGAAAGAATGTGAGCTCATGGGTATGGGTTGATTTGTGTCATGTGTATCTGAATTGAATGGTTTTGATTATACTGATTTATTTATACATATACGTGACGATTTCCTGTTTTGGATTATTATATATGTATGTATTAGATTTAAACTAACCATGTAGGAGCTTTCTATTACTAAAATATTTTTGATCGAGATAATAGTTTTTTCTACTGGGCATTTTATGCTCACTCCCTTCCTCCCTTCCTCAGGTAGTGTCTAGTGTGATTTTGGAGATCAAAAGGAGTAAGAGGCCATTGGGATTATAGTTAGTTATCTTGGTAATACTTGAAGCGTGGATGATGATGATGCTTAGACTTATATTTGATTTACGTTCTTTTCGATATTTATTCGATCTATGTTTAATGGTGTATACGAACTATGGGAAAGGTTCACGGGATGGAATTCCAAATATTTTATCTAAAATAGACTGTTTTATAAAACTAAATCTTTTTAGATGTTTTTTCAAATAAATCAAGGAATTTTTCATCCTTGTGAAATTCTCCTTTCTGCCACTAACCCGGGTTTTGGGTTGTGACAACATCGATACAAGTTATTTTATACTTAAACAAAATGATTCACAATTAACAAAATAAAATTAGACTCTTTATTTTAACTATTGCAAATTCATTAAGTAATTTGTCTTAATTATATATGGATTTACTAATGTAGTTAGATTATATTGAATGGATCAATTATGAGATTTAATAGACATCAAACAACTGTCAGACTTATTAAATCTTATTTGGTATTGATAATACTTTATTCTCAATCTTAAGTTAATTATAAGTTCATGTTTGTTTATACTAGAACATTTGAGTTACTAAATAGTGCAACTTTAATTGAGAGGTTAATATTCTCAGTAACTTGGTGGGAGGTATTTATGGACACTAATACTCATAGATTGATAATATGGAATTTGTACATACATATCCCTTGACGGGTTTTTAGAACCTGATCATAGAATTTTCTAGCCAGAGTGTGTCAACATATCTAATTAATATATTGAAAATAACCATTAGAAAAAACTAGTAAAAATCAAGAAATAAAAAATATAATTAAATTGATTAGACGGTTGAATTATAAATTTAATTATGATATAGTATAAATGATTAAAGTATAGATATCAATTTTGGCATAAACTAATTATTACTAGTATAATAATATCCGTAAAAATACCATTTAATAGTGGAGTGTAATTCGCATCTTTTGATAGAGTAGATTTGAAATTTACAATTAGGCCAATTAATTTAAGGCACAATTATGAGAGCCACTATTCTATGAGCCCAAAGATTCTTAGCCTAACCCATAAATCTGTTATACTACTACAAGTCTAATTGATTGAAGAGAAATAGTAGTGAGGCTTCACAAACTCAAGATTGCACAAGCCTAGCCCGGTAATTGGGCATAAGCATATTGCACTATGCCACGAAGTACAGTGCCAGAATGTAGTGCAGTCCCATTAAATAGGGTTTGCAATTTAATTACAAGATGGATTATTTAAATTTTAAAAATTATAAATTATTGTAATAATTAATTTAGAATAAAATTCAAATAGATAGTCTATCAGTAAAATTTTGTACATATTATTTTATGTTAGCCAATTTGATTTGGTAACTGTCAAGATAATGGAAATAAATATCTTTTATTTAGTTTCTTAATTTGAATTAAGAAATCTGGATAAATAAAGGATAAATATTTATTTGAGTTAATTTCTAATTATCTTAGGAATAAAATAATATTGGAAAGTATTTTGAAATTCGAAAATAAACTTTTATAGGGTGTTACACGTTTTTTGCAAAGAAAATCTCTTGGCAAAAAACATTTAGAAAAATCCTACTAATAGAATATTACTCTGGTATATCGAATCTGGAAAGATATTTTTCTATTAGAAAATTAGCTTTAAAAAGAATGATGTCTAGGAATTTTTTGTATAGAAAAAAGTTATGTAAAAATTTCAAAGTGAGAATTTTTCTTTACACTCAGAGAAAAATAACTTTCCAAAAAAAATAAAAGTATATAAATTTTTCTTGAAAGTTTTGAGTGATCATAATTCTT
Organism: Parasponia andersonii; assembly: GCA_002914805.1. Lineage (NCBI taxonomy): Eukaryota > Viridiplantae > Streptophyta > Magnoliopsida > Rosales > Cannabaceae > Trema > Trema andersonii. Next base: position 479,040 of record JXTB01000235.1, on the reverse strand, counting down.
TATATAGAAAACAAAATTATACAAATCAATTAAAAGCTAAGTAATAAGAAATTCTTTTTGTTATAGTGTTAGTTTTTAATTTCTTATTTCCTAGTTCTAATCATTTCTCCTGTAGCGTACAAAGTGACTACACATCAAAATTATAGAAAACAAAATTACGCAGATCAATTAAAAGCTAAGTAATAAGAAATTCTTTTTGTTATAGTGTTAGTTTTTTATTTCTTATTTTCTAGTTCTAATCATTTCTCTTGTAGCATACAAAGTAACCACACATCAA
>JXTB01000235.1:457010-468100 GCA_002914805.1 Parasponia andersonii | reverse complement strand
ATTCAATACTCAATTAATACACTTTTCAATCCTCAACTAACTACAAAATTATGTAATTAATTAAGAAATAAAAAAAATAGCACTTTTTTAGCATCATGTACTGAAGTAAAAATAAAATATCAGAAATTTGATTTTTTATAATAATTTTTAAAAAAAATTAAAAAATCTTGAAATTTGAAATTGTTCTAAAAAATTTCAAATTTAATTATAAAAATACCACTTTTAAAAGTATTTTAAAAAATATTATTTTTTATTAATTAATGAGATACTCAAGATAACTAGTCAAGTTATCTAAGATAATTTAACCATTTACTTGATTGGATTGATTAGCTAAGTAACCTAACTGATTACCTCAAATACCATTGAAAGAATATTAATTTTGAAGAAAAAATAGTTATTTTTTAAATATTTTTTTAAAAGATTATTGTCTAATAAAACTTTTAAAAAGTGATATTTTCTAAATCAATCTGGGATTTTTTTAAAAAATTAGCTCATCCGATATTTTTTAATTTTTAGTATTTTAGACTTAGAATTTTGTAAGAAATCCAATAAAATAATATGTCAAATATGAAGTCTTGCGACTTTATATTCCAAATATAGAATTAACATCGCATATGCATAGTCCAAAATTGTTGTCATGGATAAGTTTTGTTTAACATAAACTTAGTAAGAGACAATATCTTAGACGTAGTGCTATATTTCAACAATTTAATTATACAAAAACAGATTAATGATGAGAAACAAAAATATTTTAACTTTATAAGACCTTTTAGTTATATAGGTTTAAATGAGTATTTTTTTTCATAACTTTTTAAATGTGATAATTAGTTTAGTAACTTTCTCTTTAATAAAACTTTTATACTGTCAATCATGCTCTTTCTCCAAAAGCTTAAAATTATCTTAGATTTTTCTTTAAATCAAGATTGAATGGTTGGGAGGGTTTAGAGTATTTATACGAAATATCCTTTTTCAAATTAATTTAAAAAATGATCTATTTTACACCTATTTAATAAATAATTGTTTTATAATTTTATTTTGATATAAGAGCATTTTTTTAGTTAATCTATTTTTCATAAAGTAAATAAATATTTGGAAAAATAAATCAATTTTGAAAAAAAAAACAATATATTTTGATATACTAAAAATATGAGAAACGGTAATTTTTAACGGAGTTTGAAATACGACCAACTTATAAACAATGATCCAAAATTTAGCCATTTGGTTAAAAATCTTAAGTTTTAATTGAATTCAACTATTGACATAACTATTTCAATTCTAATATCATGATTTTTTAGCTCGAAAATCGAAGCGTGACAAAAATTTTTGTCAAGCTCGACTAGAGTTTCGTCTAATTAGGCTTAATTGAACTCAATCGAGTTTGATTAGACTAGTTTGTCGAGATGGTTAGATTCAGCTGAGTCATTTTAGAATTTTTTTCACCAAATGTATAAAAAATTAAAAAAAATAAATGAAAAAGAAAAATAGGGGAAAGAAAAAAGGTCAGATCTCAAATGTGGGATTTGAGAAGGTCGTGAAACCAATTATTTTTTACTAAACAACTTCAGCCAACAGCCAATTGGGGATTAACAGACTAACACCTAAGACAGGCGACAAGTGAATAGTTAATATATAATAATTATACAACATATAGGGGGAGGGTAGTAACTGAAAACCACTAACCACCGAATACCAAACCAACGAAACCGAATGTCCGCCTATAGCTGTACTCAGCTACTCTATCCCCTCACTTCGCAACTACCCGTCTCTTCACAAAAACCTCCAAAACGAACTCGTGTACTAAACCACTCCTCCTCCTCCTCCTCCTCCTCCTCCTCCACTCTCATCTCCACCAAACCCACTTCTCACTCTAGCTCTCCTCCGCCCTCATGGGTCGAATCCCTGCGCTTCCAGGTCCGTTCCAACCTTTTCCACGAAGCCATTTTGACTTACATCCACATGACAACCACCGGTAGTCCTCCCGACAACTTCGCCTTTCCGGCCATTCTGAAGGCCGCCGCGGCGCTTCACGACTTGAATTTGGGGAAGCAGATTCATTCCCACGTCGTCAAATTCGGCTACGAGTCGTCTTCGGTGACCGTGGCGAATACTCTCGTCAATTTGTACGGGAAATGCGGTGATATTGAGGATGCCCGCAAGGTGTTCGAGAGAATTACTGAGAGAGACCAAGTTTCTTGGAATTCGATGATTGCGGCTCTGTGTCGTTTTGAGGAGTGGGAACTTGCTTTGGAGGCGTTCCGGTCCATGCTTGTGGAGGAGAACGTGGAGTCTAGCTCTTTTACTTTGGTGAGTGTGGCGCTTGCTTGTTCTAATTTGGATAAGGGTCGTGGTTTGTGGCTTGGAAAGCAAGTTCATGGATATAGTTTGAGGAAGGATGATAGGAAGACGTTTACGATCAATGCTTTGATGGCCATGTATGCTAAGCTTAGAAGACTTGATGATTCCATCGCTTTATTTCAGTTCTTTGAGGACCGGGATTTAGTTTCGTGGAACACAATGATAAGTTCGTTATCGCAGAACGACCGGTTTGTAGAGGCATTGGTGTTCTTGCGCAGTATGGTTCTTGACGGAGTTGGACTTGATGGAGTCACCATCGCCAGCGTTCTTCCCGCCTGCTCTCATTTGGAGATGCTAGACTTGGGGAAGGAAATTCATGCTTATGCTGTGAGAAACAATGATTTGATTACGAATTCTTATGTGGGTAGTGCTTTGGTTGACATGTACTGCAACTGTAGGCAAGTAGAGAGTGGTCGACGAGTTTTTGATTCTGTCTTGGAGCGGAGAATTGCACTTTGGAATGCTATGATTGCTGGCTATGCACAAAATGAACATGATGAGGAGGCCTTGAACCTTTTCCTTGAAATGTATGCAGTTTCTGGGATTTCTTCTAATGGCACCACAATGGCAAGTATTGTCCCTGCTTGTGTCCGCTGCGAAGCTTTCTTGCATAAAGAAAGTATCCATGGTTATGTGGTAAAATTGGGTTTGGAGGGGGACCAATATGTGCAAAATGCGCTAATGGATATGTACTCCAGGTTGGGAAAGATAGATATCTCGAATTTTATATTTGAGAGTATGGAAGTAAGAGATATAGTATCTTGGAACACAATGATCACTGGTTATGTTATTTGCGGATACCATGATGAAGCACTTAATTTGCTGCATGAGATGCAACGACTGAAGGAAAACGAAAATGAGGATGGTGAACTCAAGGATGAAAAAGGAAATCTTCTCAAGCCAAATTCCGTAACACTCATGACAATCCTTCCTGGTTGCGCTGCATTGTCAGCGCTAGCTAAAGGGAAAGAAATTCATGCTTATGCTATTCGACATTTGTTAGCATCAGATATTGCGGTTGGAAGTGCCCTAGTTGACATGTACGCAAAATGTGGCTCCTTGAATGTATCTAGAGCTGTGTTTGATCAAATGCCAATTCGAAATATGATCACATGGAATGTTCTCATTATGGCTTATGGAATGCATGGCAGAGCTAAAGAAGCATTGGAACTATTTGAGAACATGGTAGCTGAAAGTGTTAAAAATAGAGAAGTGAGGCCTACTGAAGTTACATTTATAGCAATTTTTGCAGCATGTAGTCACTCTGGGATGGTAAGAGAAGGCCTGAATTTGTTCCATAGAATGAAAGTGGACTATGGGGTCGAAACTATACCAGATCATTATGCATGCATTGTAGATTTGCTTGGTCGAGCTGGTAAAGTGGAGGAGGCATTTCAACTGATCAACACCATGCCTTCTAACTTTGACAAAGCAGGTGCTTGGAGTAGCCTTCTCGGAGCTTGTCGAAATCATCAGAATGTAGAGATTGGGGAGATTGCAGCTGAAAATCTCTTGCAGTTGGAACCAAATGTGGCAAGTCACTACGTTCTTCTATCTAACATCTACTCGTCTGCTAGATTTTGGGACAAAGCAATGGATGTTCGGAGAAGGATGAAGGAACTGGGAGTAAGAAAAGAACCAGGTTGTAGTTGGATTGAGTTTGGGGATGAGGTTCATAAGTTTTTAGCCGGGGATGGATCTCATCCACAAAGTGAGAAGCTCCATGAATTTCTGGAGGCCCTCTCAGTGAAGATGAAAACAGAGGGATATGTTCCTGATACGTCTTGTGTGCTTCATAATGTTGATGAGGAAGCAAAAGAAACTTTGCTTTGTGGGCACAGTGAGAAACTAGCAATAGCTTTCGGGATTTTGAATACCCCTCCTGGAACCACCATTAGAGTTGCGAAGAACCTTAGAGTTTGTAATGATTGCCATGCTGCAAGTAAGTTTATCTCCAAGATAATGGACAGGGAAATCATCTTAAGAGATGTGAGGAGGTTCCATCATTTCAGGAATGGAACATGTTCTTGTGGGGATTATTGGTAAAAGGGAAAAAAAAAAAAAAAGAAACAAAAATTCTTACTTTTATTTGTTAATTTTAATATTCTGAATTTTTGAAAAGTTTGGCCACCTGATGTATTGAATATATATTTCTCATTCTTCAGAATGGTTCTACTATAAGACGTAAATTGTACAACTAATTGAATCACAAAAATAATTTGATGATTAAAGGCATCGACGGATTCATGATTTTGTTTCACTGGACGTAATGAAAAAAATATATGCATCCGAAGTAAAAAACAAATATAAATGCCTATTAATAAATTTATGAATAACATTCAACCCAAAATGTGAATTTTCAATGTATTTTATTCACTGATCAGTCTTATGTTCCAGTCCAAATCCAGTTCAATTGAGTATGACAACTAGATTAGTTAAGAGATCGCGATTGTCATCGTGTCCATTTACAGAACCAAACACATTTCGTCGATACCGAAAGTTGGAAACTCTTATTTTACTCGGCATACCTCGTATCTTATTCTTGGATGTTAAAAAGACTGAACTAATGTTCTTAGGAAAAAATGGAAGGAAAAGCTTTTTAAGTGCTTAAGCCCAAACTACAAATTATTTTTGTAGGACTCCACCATATAAGTTGCAAAATACATATGTGGTCGACGTTAGGAGTGTATCTTCATTGATTTATGCATGTGCTCCTGAATTTATAGACTGCGCAAAATAAGTTCCAGATGGACTTAGCTTCACTATTTGCAGTTCTTAAAATTACATTTGTAGGAGCTGATTTATATGAATTTTCCCTGGATTTTCACACAGATGGGTCCTTTAAAAAATGTGTTGTGAAGCTTGACAAGGTTTAGGATTTAAGAAAATGACGCTTCTCCATTTTCTTTTTTTGAACAAAAAAGTCATCCTTGCTACTGCAATTCGCATTTTTTTCCCCCTCTCCCTACACTTACTTTTACCAACTAATATTCTATCTTTAGAATCACATTTCCTCATCTACTCGATAGCTACATCAGAACAAAATTTGCTCTAGATAAATATCCAATGCCTGCACGACTTTATCTATGAATAACTTTCTATGCAATCTGTACCTGCAAAACTCACAGATCAACGATAAATTTTAGAGAGCTTCTCAACTTAAAAACCCAAATGCTAAACAAATAGAATCGATACTGTTAAGGCAAACATACTTGAGTGCAGCTTCAAGGGTCCTACTGGCTTCTGGAATAGAATCTGTCGGTAGTAAAAGGAGGAAAATGAAAATATAAGCATAAAGGTCCCAATATCTAAAGAGAAGAATTTGACATGCTCTATTATTTTTTGAGTGCTAGCCTCTTATTGTTTTCCCGTTTTAAGATGGTCTAAAAGATGTACAACTGTCACAATTGGAAACTTAAAACTTTTTGTTCAGACAGCCCAGGTATCAAACATGAAATAAGATCAATGAATAGTGTACAACCTCCAATCCAAAGTTGAAACAAAAGCTTAGCTTATTGAGATGTTCGAGCACTTTCAAATGCCAACACTCCAGCATAGTATGAATTCAGGAAACTAGTAATCTACCAGCTCAAATGGGAAGATCACAATTCGCCAGGTACATTTTCAAGAAAATTTCATTTTAAGAATGACTAAGCCAAAAAAAAAAAAAAAAACCAAAGACTGATTATGACTGTCTTTACAGTGCAAGAGGATTGGCAAAACATTTTACTTTTTTATTTTTTTCTCATAAGAATGAGATACGAGGATCAGATAAGCATTTGTTACCAAGAATTTTCTGGTCTTGCTTAGAGGTAGTAGGAAACTGAGCGAGCATTCGTTTGCATTCGTCCTGCAATTCCTTCACAGCTTTTCTCTCCATACTTGGGATAGGAGGCACATCCCCATCTGACCAAGTGGGCAGTGTTCTCGCTGCTGCTATGACTGCTCCATCAATGAATGTATCCCCAGCTTTAGATAGGTGACCTGCTACAGGAATTGTATATGGAACATTTTATAATAATTGACGACATGTTATATACAGCAAGTTCTGAAAAGAAATTCAAATAAACCATACTATTGTGATAATATTCTTCCGGAAGGCCAGATATGTTGAATACTGATAAGAAGGAATCCAAATGAATCCGTGCATTGCCAGAGAACTGGATCACATCCCACGGATTCTGCAATATTTTTCAAGAGTAAGTTACAAAAAGCCAGTCAACAATACACCATATACTTGATGCGCAAGATTAATTGCATGCGAAAGCTCACATACTTTTCCAGATTCCATTTAAAAGCAATTCGCATGAGAAAGGGAAGAAACAACAATTAGCACTCAGGTGGATATGGCATGCGGCTGTACCATTTAACTGCGAACTTCAAAATCCAGGAAGTCCTGAATTCAACTAGAGAGTAGATCATGTCCTCTTTCTTTCTTTTTTTTTTTCAAAAATATTTATATGCCATTTAATTATATCTATCGGTTCTTATGAAAACTATTCTCGAATTAGTTGCTTAAACATCATAAAGGGAAGTAACATCTTTAGATAAGAAATGAAAGACAAACTATATCATCTCTTACTAGTTTTTCTATGTGATCATTCTTTCTGTTTATTTCCTAAAATGAAATTGAGCAACTAGTACAGCAAAAGAGGTTTACCACAGGTGAAGAGAACCCGTATCTCTGCATGAACATGTTATTCATCTGTCCACTCATGTAATTAACGGTCATCTGGAATGATACAAAATTAGGATCTCATTTCAATTTTTGAACAAGAATAAGGAAATATAACAAATCTAAAGATGGAAATGTTGTGCTACGAGTACACAAGTTCTTTTTTTTTTTTTTTTTTTTAATAAGATGACATTGCAGTTGAGTTGGCATGTTATGTGCACCAGCACCTTAAGTTGTGTGAACTTGGGGTGCTAATGTGCTATTACTCCCTCACGCATGGCACTACCACCTATGCTACCAAATAAATTAGTAAAGAAGCTTTAGAAAACAATATTCTAACACTACCCATCTAAAAAGTTCTATTGGATTTGGATGATAAAGAAAACTCAGGGAGAAAGAGGAAACTTGAAAGTAAAGGCAGCTTGACCATGCATTTATGCAATAGCTCATAGATATGATGAATTGGTAACTATGGCTGATGATTATAAAACTATTTCTGTATCCATCACCTGCAGCAAGGATTCTGACTTCTGAGTATAAACTTTACATTTGAAATGCAACAAGGTAGTCACAATTGAAGACTTTTGTTCGGTTTATTTTAAGGAAAATCAGGTCAATGATGGTGGTAAGACTGGGAATGCCTTTAAAACATAGGATACAAGCAATACAAATGAGAATGTAGATTTTTCCTCAGTTTTTGAATAACAAGATAAGGTACAAAAAGTATTCAAAAATAAGAAATCAATATAATGCGGTCAAGCTGCTCTTTCTTTTTACTCTTTGTTTGCAACATATTTTACATTTCATTTTGAACACCAGTAGCAGCACTACCCATGGATGAAGAATATACTTGTTGTACTTTGAATTTAGTGTCATAAGAGATACCTCATCTCCTTTTTCAATCCGTTGTCCTGCATTAATCATCACCTCAAGCATGTGATCTTTAAAACGCCAATGGAAAAAACAATTGGGCTGGAATGAATGGTTTAGCATGTCTAGAGAGGGAGAAAAAAAAAAGAAGACAAATATTAGACTTTTTCTTTCGAAACAAGGATTTTATTCATGAAAAGAGAAGACACGTGAGAACTGGAAGAACAAAAGGAGAAGCAATACACAACAACCAGAAGAAAGAAACTTAAAACAATGTTCAAATAACACAATAATCTTCCAATCCAGATAAATAATAAGAAATAGGAAATCCTAAACCTTCAGCTGAAAATGCCCTTAAGAATATGAAAATCAACTATATCCCAAAAGAATAGCTTTTTCAGCTAAAGATAGTGCTAACGACTAGCAAAATTGAATTTATATAGTCTCAAATATTATTCTAAAAAACAGGACAATGTGAAACTCCAGACAATAAGGTAACTTACATAAACCAGTCCAGCAGTGAGTCTAAATGCATTTCTCTTTTCCAAAATCATTCAAGCTTAATGTGTTGAAGCACTTGTGTTCCATCTTAGTGCAAATAAGTTACTTTATCTTTGCTTGTGAGATGCATGGACATAGTTCAGATGTGATTCATAGACAAAGAAAATAGGCCAGAGAAATGGATATTGAGTCCTCTAATCATCCCCGAGCTCTTTTAAGTGAATCCAGATTGCATACAGTTTAAAGCAACTCTAGGATATAATTTTAGTTAAAAAAGAGGAAGAGTTTCTGATGTCTTATTTTGACGGCCATCTTCTTGTCATAGATGCTACTAAAATATACCAGCTTTGACACACCCAATTTCAGGATCAGTATAAAGATTGACTAAATATGCATTATATGGCAAGGTGAATAACTCGTCTGATGTAAATTTGTGTGTTCAGGAAAATTTCTGAAGTTTTTAGACTCCTTATATACGTAACAGAAAGAGGGAGCAGATTCAAGTCCAAAAGTCATGAAAAAGCAACAAAATTCTCAGAGGTCCATAGTAGGTACATTAATACTAGAATAAAGAAAACCGTTATACCTCTCCATGTTTTGATATATAGCTGAGCTTTGTATCAGAATCCCTAGACTGAAATTTATATATGCATAATATATATATATATATATATGTGTGTGTGTGTGTGTGCGCGTGCGTGCGTGTGTGTATCACAATCTTTCCCCACTTTGGAACAGAAAAGGATTCATGCATTACTACAAGACTATTAAAAAAGTGCATTATATACAGCTTATCAAACAAGCATGGCATCATAGAGTCAAATTACGAAGTTACAACAATTAAAAGGTGAAGTCATTAAGAGCAGAGTTCCATTGAATTGAATTACAAACAGTCCAATATAAGTGCCAGAATTTAGGTACGAAAAAGCCTACCGGCATAAGGTATTAGCATATTTGTATCTTGAACCAATGCCCCAATCCTCAATTGCATGTTTACGCATCGTGATTGTGCAATACCCACTGCCCAAATGAATCTCTCAGAATCTCGAGCAAGGCGCTTGATTTTAAGGGGTACACCATTGTGCTGATTGAGGTTCAATACACAGACACATGCACCATTCATTAAAACACAGTGCAATATTTTTCTCTGATATAGAAAAAGAAAAGAAGAAGGTCTGCAAACACAGGATTTTAGTTACCCAATTCTTTTCCCAAAATTCTAAGGCTCGTCGTTGCTGTGCTCTTATGGTCGAAGCAAGATTCTCATCCTGCAGCTCTAAAAGCTCCTCCTGTAGTGAAAGAACATAACATTATTCATTTGATAGTGAGAGCCTCAAATCATCAAATGGAAGCTTAAAACGCATGTTAAATCATGCATCTGGTACATACATACAAAATGTGTATGTGTGTCTCTATCTGTCTCTCAGTGCGTATGTAGTCAACGAAGAAAGAAACTTGCTTCAGGTAAATAAATTATCACATTCAAAGTTTGTAATATGAAAATATACGAAGCCATAAAGGGGATTAGCAAATCATTACAATCTCAAATATTGAGTCTCTTACAAGCTTCATTGACATACCTCTGAAGCTAGAAGAAGACTGGTGCATTCATCTGCACCAGGTAAAAAGTCGCTGTACAACTGCCAAAAGTTACCATCTCGATCAAATGCATACAAAAGAAGACACGCTAACCTTAGGTCCCAATCTGTCTGCCACAAAGAGGCATGCCAAATAACCAGTAAGACAAGGACAAGTAATCCAAATCCATTTCAGAATAAATCAAACGTAATTTCTACTTTCTAGTTACCAACAGTGAATCAAATTAATCCCCATTGCAGAAGAATTTTCCTAACAAACAAATGAAGATTAACTTAGAAGACTTCGTTTCTCAAGAGTCATGCTAAAGAAAAATCCACTACCTCCGGATCGGTTGAGTTAATAATATCAAATATGGGATGACCAATTGGTATAATATCCGGGAAAAACATCCACGGAAGCTTATGGCTTATGGTCAACATCAGTTCCAGTGGGATTTCCATTATGACCTGTGCAATCAAGCCACAAAATCCCATTATTAATATAAACTTGCCATGAAATTAAAGACTAAAAGAACCAATAAGCAATGATTTCAGAACATGCCATTGCAAATTCATACAGGTATGGAAAAGTATTCAAACACTTTCTTGGCTTAAAATTATGCTACTCACCCTGGCTCGGCGAAGTGTTTCAACGTCTTTGGAAGCATAGACTCCAAATCCGTCCGGCCCTTCTTTGAATTCAATGCCATAAGCTCTCATGCTCCGAACATAGCCTATCTTGTAGAAATCAGGGTCTGCCAGCTCCAACTGTGTGAATTTGAAAAGCAAAAAAAATTGAAAAATTAGATGAAAAAGAAAAATCAAATACATATTGTGCCTTTGTTTTTCACTTAACATAAAACATAATCAGAAAGATATCTTACTAAAGGGTTTAGAGCATTTGTATGTCTGTGTGTGTGTGTGTGTATATATATATATATTACCTCGGAGCCAGAGGAAGATTCTTCAACTTTGGGAGGCTGAAAAAGTGGAAATGGAGGAGTCTGTGTGGTTGCTTTGATGGGTCGAACCCCACTGTTTTGGTTATCGGTGAAACAGTATCCGGGCCTTGGTGGCCACCATCCATGGTGGAAGCCCTTTAACTGCTTGAG
>JXTB01000235.1:404039-440658 GCA_002914805.1 Parasponia andersonii | reverse complement strand
TTCTTTATGTTGTTAACATTTATTTATTTTTCTTTTTTATGATTTGACATTTTATTTTAACCACATAGTTAAATGTGCATTTGTGCCTTGTTTTAATTTTTATTCTAGAGAGATTATTTAATTTTATTAATTTTTGGTTTTAAATTAAATTTAATATTTAAGATTTTGTTTTCAGTTTTACCCTTTGAAATATGTACTATATATTACTTTGCACCCTAAAAAAGTAAACTAACAGTTTTCATCTACATAACTAACGGAACATAGCATTTTTAAAACAATTTGAAACTTTATAGGGCATTTATGTTACTTTTCATCTAAATGTGTTTCACATTCTACATTTTATACCTTTGTATTTCGACTATTTGTTTAGTTTATAGGTTGAGTTTTAGTTATTATCAATATTGATCTTCAAATTTAGAATCTGAAACAGATTTATACCCTCTTCTTGATCAAACACCAATGACTATTTAGTTTACAAGAATACCCTTTTAAACTATAATGATATATATATATAGGGCACCAATCCAGTAGGTATTTTTTTTTTTTACCTATATATAGGTATCAATTTGGCCAATGAAAATTTAGCATGCACATTTTTTTATTGTAAAAAATAGGAAAGAGAAAGAGCATTAATGATGTACGTCTTTTTATGCACTTCATTATAGCCATTAGATCACCATTAGATAGTGATCCAATGGCTAAAAAAAAAATACCTATCTATAGGTAAAGAAAAAAAATACCTATTGGATTGGCAACCATATATATATATATCAAAAGAAATAATTAAAATTAATAGCTAAAATAAAAAAATTTCTAGTAGAGTGATTGATAAGTGAGAATTTTATTCATAATTCAAGTACCTTTAAGCTATAATATTTGTTAAAAACCTCAAGTATTTGTTGTATTTCAATTGTTTTATGAGAATGTTACAAGAATTGGACAAAATTCAAATCGAAAGGAGGATCAGTGCCAAAATGATGATTCTGAAGCCAGGGTAGAGCAAATTCCAAAAGCTATCGGTTGACCATGCAACTCATTGGCATGGTCGCGTTGTGCTTGTGCATCTTAGCAGCTAAGGACCCAAGGTTGCTGTGAGGCCGTGCAGTCGAGCCATGCTTGAATCATGCAGTTCCACGGCCACACAAGACAGCTGCACAACTACACTTCCTAGGCATTGTACATGTTGACCCTTGCACCTCTTTGACTCATTTTGAGCCCTTGATTTGTCTTGGATTGAATGGCCATAATTTGACCATATTTTTGAAGTATTTTTTAGGGTTAAAAACCCTAGAAATGGAAAAGAGGAGGCTGCTCTTGAAGAGGGAAGAAAAACTGAAACTTACCTAAAGAGAGATTGAGATTGAAGAGGAGGAACTAAAGGAATCAAGCTTGAAGGTTATTTACAACTAGTTCCTTCTTACTCTTTCTCTCATTTTATTAATTTTTAATATTTATAATTATGGATATTGTTTTTAACATGTTTGCATTTATGAATTCGTTGAAGGTTTTAATTATAGATTTGTTGATAAGTAGCAAAATTTCCTTAACTATTATATTAATATAGCTTTATTTGTAATATATTTTGAATATCTAGCTTATTGTTAATATGGTTTCATTTCGATTCATTGATGTTTCTCTATGTTTAATACTTCTAATTTTGATTGGGAAATTAATTAGTTGGTTGAGATAAATAGATTTAATGCTTGGGAGAGATTGATTCATTTATTAGCTTTGTGAAGCATCATCGTTGTTGTTGTTGAGTTCGGGAGGTTGATAACACTTAGATAATCATTGTAGATGATTTCAATGCATGTGTCTATAAACAAGTTATATAGGAATATTAACTTGAATATTACATAGGCTCTAATTTAACATTTGGGAAAGGTAGTTAGAGAGATATTAAGGCCTAGATTAATAAATTGAGATGTAACTAGTTAGAATTGTTAGATAGGAGAAACATATGAGAATAGAGTGAAATTAATACCTAGATTCCTTATTCATAGATTTTATTCCATTGATTAAACTTACATTTTTCTAATACTTTGTTTCATTTAATTTTAATTGAAGTTTAATTCGTTCAATTTTCAAAAGACAATTGATTACCTAGATAAAATCAAGTTATCAAAATCTACAATACTCAGTATATAACGAAAAATTGTTATTCCCCGTGAGATTGGAGTCTTTACTTACTCTTTATTACTTTTTCACAATTTGTGCACTTGGGGCTTTTATACATTTTACGTGTATCAACGAAACATTTGTCATAGTTATTAATTTTAAATTTGAATAACATTTCTTAAATATATTTGTTTAAAGTTTAAAATGATGTTTTGGTAAACTTCATAGTCAAAATTGGTGTTTGACCAATAGAGGGTACAATTTCATTATAAATTTTAAATTTAAGGGTCAACATTGATTATAATTAAAATACAATGTATAACTAAATAAAGAATCCAAATGCAAGGTATGATTTTTTTTCCTTTTTTTAGAAAAAAAAAAAACACTTCGGGAAATGGGAGAGGATTGAAAAATTATAACTGCGACATTTACATCTTGTATTTTTGAGTGTTGTCAAGTTATACCTTACGTATTGCTCATTATCAACATTGATATTTATGTATAAAAATTGTAAAAAAATTAATATTTTTGTGGATCAAGTACTCATTTTGACCATTGAATTAACCAAAATATTATTATAACCTCAATATCCATAAAGCTCAAAATTTGAAGTTTAACCTTTCCATAGCTATGCTGTTATAGGTGGCTGGAGATGGTCTCGTACAAATCAATGGCATCAAAGGTAGATCAAAATCTCATGAATAATTCAGATTTGATTTGACTTTGTTGGCTGTGGCAATCGAGATTGATTTTCTTTGTTGCTTATGTAACGAGTAAGGCCTTGCTCAACTCTCCCATGTCACTGGAGATGTAAAGTGAGTTGGTTTAAATCAGATTGACTCAGTTCGTATTTGATAAGTTTATATGAGATTTGTATTAAATTTAGGCCTAGCAGGTATGAATCATGGTTCGAGTCGCCTAACTCATATTCCTATGAGTTTTAGACATTTATAGCTGTATTTTCAAAAATAACACCAAATTTACGACCTTCCCCAAATAATTAAAATCCTATGCGACTTTTGGTGACATTTTTCTAAATACTTCAGCTAGAAAATATAGTGGTATTTTCATAATTTTTGCCATCTTTTTTAAAACATAGGCTTTTAATATTTAATGTGCTACATCTTGTTGTTGCTTCTTGGCTTAGTGGTTGAGCCACGAACTAACATCCTTCCTAAATGGGGTTCGAACCTCATGGCTCTATGTTGTTATTTTTTTCTTTTTTTTTTTTTATTTTTATTACTTTTATTAGTTTTTCTCCATTATTTTTATTGGTTTCATTAGTTTCTTCCAGTTATTTTTTCTATTCTTTTTATCTCTTTCACTAGTTTCTTCCAATTTTTTTTTTTATTTCATTAGTTTCTTCTAATTGTTTTTATCCATTATTTTCGACTTTTCCTTAGTTTCATCAGGTTTTTTCTTTTATTTAATTAGTTTCTTCCAATTGTTTTTTTTTTCATTTTGTTTTTAAAAATCATTAGTTTCTTCGGATTTTTTCTTCCATTAAATCTTTTCTTCCTTCGTAGGACATATTAACTACTTTGTTTTTTTCTCTAATCTTATGAAACAAGAAAAACATGTTTTATTTTTTTTTCATCTTTTCTTTTTTGCCTAACTCTAGTTTCTAAGAAATCAGATTAGTTTTTTTTATAGCAGAATGCTCTGTATGTAAGTAAATTACAAGAAATTATAAAAGTTTCCTATTAACCCGTATGATTTCTTTTTAGCGAAATACTCTGTACATAAATAAATTACAAGAAAACACCAAAGTTTTATAGAAACTAGTTTAATTTCTTTATAGTAGAATACATTTTATGTAAGTAAATCATAGGAAATCAGTTTGATTTATGTGTTGCAGGATATCTTATAAGTAAATAAATCACAGAAAAACCAGTTTAGTTTCTTCTTAGCAGAATTTTCTATGTGTATATAAATCATATGAAGCCACAAAGTTTTTCTAGAAATCAATTAGTTTCTTTTTAGCGAAATGTCTCATATATAAATAAATCATTGGAAACCATAAGGCTTTTCTAGAAACCAGGTTGGTTTCTTTTTAGTGGAATGTCATATACTTAAGTAAATCATAGAAAACATTTAGAAACCATAAAAGTTTTCTAGAAACCAGTTTGGTTTTCTTATAGCAAAATGACATGTATATAAATAAATCACATAAAATCTTTGGAAACCACAAAGGTTTCTTAGAAAGTAGTTTAGTTTCCTTATAGCAAAATGCGTTATATATAAGTAAATCATAAGAAACTAAAAAAGTTTTCAGATACCAATTTATTTTATGTGTAGCAAAATATCTTGTATATAAGTCAATCATAAGAAACTATAAACATTTCCTAGAAACCAGTTGGATTTTTTTTTTTTAAGCATAATTTCTTGTATGCAAGTAAATCATAGGAAACCAGAAAGGTTTTTCTTTTTTTGCAAAATGCTCTATATATAAGTAAATTACAGGAGACTATAAAAATTTCCTGGAAACTAGGTTGGTTTCTTTTATAGAAAAATATCTTGTACGTAAGTAAATTAGAGGAAACCTTTGGAAACCATATATATTTTCTAGAAACTAGTTTGGTTTCCCTTTAACATATTGCCCTTGATGTAAGTAGATCATATAAAACCACAAAAATTTCCTAAAAACTAGTTCGGTTTCGTTTTTGTAGAATACTTTATATGTAAGTAGATAACAAGAAACAGTAAAAATTTTCTAAAAATTAGTTTGGTTTCTTTTTACCCAATAACCAATTTGGTTTCTTAGTAAAAGTGACAAAATGGGTGGGTTGCCCTGGCCTGACCCAGCCCGTAGATCATAGGCTTAAAGAGGTGGACGAGCCGACCTACGAAAAGAAAATTAAAGCCTGACTCAGCTCGTTGGCCTGCCGATCTCCTAGGCGGGTCGTTGGCTGGCACGTTGATTGTTCTAGTTAGTTTCTTGTTACTAACCAAATTAGTAACCAATTACTAGATTGCTTTCTAGTTACCAATAGAAACTAATTTAGGTTGGTCTTTGATTTTAAGAGTAGTCAGTAACCATTTATGCAAAAAAAAAAAAAAAAAGACAGTAACCAAATTGGTTTCTTAAGTTGGTTTCTGGTTATCAGTAGAACCAATTTAGTTTGGCTTTTAGCTTCAAGAGTAGCCAATAACTGTTTGCTCAAAAGAAAAAAAAATAAAAAATAAAAACTAGTAACTAATTTAGTTTCTCAATAACAAAATTGGTTTATCAAGTTGGTTTCTCTTAAACAAATTCGTAACCAATTATAACTTAGTTTTCGTTTACATGTAGGAACTAATTTAGTTTTTACTTTCAAGAGTAGTTAGTAATCCTTTCCTCGAATGATAGAAAAAAAACAGAGCCAGTAACCAATTTGGTTTCTTAATAACCAGTTGGTAACCACTTAAATTGCTTATTATTAGTTAATAGTAAAAACTAATTTAATTTCTCATTTTTACTAACTAAACTAACAAAATTAGTTAATAATTTGCAATGATTAATTTTGTTATTAGTTTCTAATCCTGAGTAACTAATTTCGTTACTACTAGTAATTAGAAACCATAGCAACCAAATAACAATTGTAAGCCAATAATCAGAAAAACGTGGTTACTATAAGTTCTTCAATATATATATATATATATATATATAGGGGAGTTCTAGTGTAGGAGGAGCAAAAACCCTCTTACGTGTAAGAGGAGTATTTTTTTTAATCGGACGGCTTAAAAAAGATCTATTTTTTTAAAAATAAATTATATAATATGTTCACTACCACACAATAACATATCCTATATCTTTCCTAATTTTTAGGATTTTTATTTTTAAAATTAGGAAGGCTATAGGATATGTTATTATGTGGTAGTGAACATAGTATTTTAAAAATAGATCTTTTATAAGCTATCCGATTAGGAAAAATACTCCTCTTATGTGTAGGAGGATTTTTGCCCCTCCTATACTAGAATTTCCCTATATATATATATAACAATAGGTTACCAAGTATTTGCTTTTGCTAAAATAGTTAGTTACCTATGGTGACCTAGAAAAAAATGCTTCGTAAACTAATGGATTTTCATTTTCGCAAATAATAATTTAAAAAATACTCATATTTTTCTCGTTCCTTAAAGATTAAAGAAAAAAAATAGTTTCTTGTGTCTGTAAAGAAAAAAAATGTAGTTCTTTTTGTCATAAGAAAGGAAAAAAAAAGAGTTAATATTTTCATTTATTAAAAAAAAGTGAAAACGGATTTTTTTAGGGAAAAAAAAAGAGGAAAAGAAGATAGTATAAAGGAAGAGGTATTAGGAATAAGAAAAAGAAAAAAAATTAAAATTAAAAAAAAAAAGATAAAAAGAAGAAAAATAAATGAAGTAAAAAGAAAAAGATGAAAAAAAAGGAGACTTGTGATTTGAACCATCAATCGTATTCTTTCGTCTTTCATTATACACAATATTTATTATATAAACTATTTAACAAATGAGGACTTATTTATGAAAATACCACTACATTTTGGAGATCGTACATTTTAGAATTTTCTTTTAGAAAAATCATATAAAAGTTGAATAATTTTTAAAACCGTAATTTTAGAATTATTTTTTAAAAAAAATCATATTGGGTGTCATTTTACTTATTTTTATCAAGGTATTAAGATGCCCGACATGACCCACAGACTCAACCTATATTTTATGTAAGCTTAAGTTGGTCGTGCCTATGTTGGCCGTGCCTATGTTAGCCAAATATGGGTTAAAATACAGGCCTAACTTCGTTATTGTTTTATGCTTTAAAATATTAAATATGTTTTTATGTTGCTAAAATATTAGCCTAAAATCTATTCATATTCTTTTAAAATTTGAATAAACTAAAAATAAGTAAATAAATAACATTAAAATCATATAAATAAAAATATTTAATTAAGATTTTTTTAAAATTTTTAATTAAGAAATATATTTAAAATAACTAAATATATGCTTGCAAAAATGTGAACTGAGCCGATGAATCTATTATTGAGGTCTATCCCGATCCTTAGTATATATAGCAGATTGAGTCAGCCTAGGTCGACTTTAATGTGGGCCGAACCGTATTGGCATATTATACAATACTGTAAACAAATGGCCTAGTAAAGGAGGTAGAGGTGATTAGTTGAGAAATAGAGGGAACCGTATTGTCATATTATACAATACTGTAAACAAATGGCCTAGTAAAGGAGGTAGAGGTGATTAGTTGAGAAATAGAGGAAACAGAGGATATGAGCAAATTTGGAATAAAAAATACGCCGATAGAAAAAATGGACATTCATGTAGATAAAAAAGAAGAAGGATATAAATTGAAACATGGACTGAAAAAGGGGCAACTCAAATCATATTCATTTTAAAATTCTTTGTAAAATTTAAGATTTATTTAGAAAATAACAATTTTAAAATTATTTAGAAAAATATCACATTTTACTAATTGATGAAGTATTTGGGGGTACCTAATCAAGTTATTGGAGATAACTAAACTAGTTACCTTAATTAACTCGATTGAATAATTATCTTAAGTTACCTAGTTGATTACTTCAAATATTTTTGAAAAATAGTAATTCTGAAGAGAAAAGATGTATTTCTAAATATTTTCAAAACGTAGCTCTTTCAAAGTAAACTTTTAAAAATGATATTTTTCTAAATAAATATTGGAATTTTTAAAATTCTTCCCATTTGGGATTTTTCAACTTTTTGGACATAGATTTTAGTAACAAGCGAATTTTTTTTTTAAAGTATTTATAAGAAATGTCCTCCTTTTTTAGATCAATTTAAACAATGACCCATTTTATACCTATTTAATAAATGGTTATTTTATTATTTTATTTTGATAAATGACCTTTTTTAGTTGATCTATATTTTAAAAATAAATCAATTTTTCATAAAAATAATCAATTTTATACAAAATAAGTCAATATATTTTGAACTATTAGTTATGAAAAACGATTATGCTTCAAATAATTTTCAAAATTTGACTATTTTTTAAATTTTTTTGAAAATGGCCATTTTTAAAACGTGATCAGAAATTCAGCTATTTAGCTAAAAAACCGGTGTACGGTACAAGCTTTCTGGCTTAATTTTCAATCCCTAGGTCGGGTTTGGCTAGTTGTGGGTTTTATGGTACCCTAATTCCTAACCTAGTGCCCAACCATACTTAACCAATTGTTGATATTTTGATATAAAAGTAAATGCGACAAATAAGTATATTTATTTATGAAAAAAATAACTAAATAGTAACTAGCAATAACTTTATTTACTTTTATGTGATAGAGATACTTAAATAAATAAAACTGAAATACAATTAATGTTCAACGTGTTTGTATATTTAATAAAGTTATCTAAATTTGTAAAAAAAATATATATGCACATTTACGTAATATATATATATATTTTTTGTTTTAAAAAAAAATGCCTTCTCCAGCATTCCTTCGAATCACGTTTATCTTCTTTGCTGCCTACTTGAAGGTGTTTCTAATTGCTAGTGATTGACCAAAGGAAGGAAAGACTATGAAGAAAAATTAAAGATAAAACATTTTAGGTGCCATTTAGTGGCACTTTTGTTTTTATTTTCTTAACAAAAGAACAGAAGTGTTTTTTCTTATTTTATTTTTTATTTTCAAAAATAAAAATGTATTTGGTAATAATATTTTTACTTTTTGTTTTCTAAAATAAAAAATAAAAATATATTTAGTAACTAGTTCTTTTTACTTTTAGAAGTGAAAATCAAAAGGGAGAGAAATATTTTATCGAGAAAAAAGAGGAGAGTAATAAGGGAAAAAGGAAGAGAAAATAAGGAGAGAGAAAAGTAGCATTCGTCTAAATAAATTTTAAAAGTAGTATTTTTCAAAATAAAACTTTGTAAGTGATACTTTTTCTAAACTGTTTGCGAAGTTTTTGAAAAAGTTTTTACCACTTTATGTAGTTTTATTTCGAAAAATAACTTTTACAAAGTTTATTTTGAAAAATATTTAGAAAAAATATCATTTATACAAGAGACTAGGAATATAGTGATAAGAGATATAGTGAAGAGAGAGAAAATATTGAGTGATATGGTGATGTGAGTTTAAATATGTTTGAATTTTTATACTAGCCTTTCTAAAAAATTGTTCAAAAGAGTTTTACAAGCAAGAAATTTTTGTTTTTAAAATTTTTTTTTTCAAATTAAAAAAACAAAAATTTTTTTTTTTAATCAAACATGCTTTTGAAATGTATTTCCACTTTTTGATTAAAAACACAAAACTATTTAAATAAATGTTTCCAAACAAGCCCTTAGGTTAGAAAAAAAAATGCAATGAGATGGACAAAAATGGAAATATATATATATATATATAGTTACTTAATCCAATAGATATTTTTTTTAGCTGTCAGATATTATCTAATGACTACCATAATTTGAATAGTTAAAAAAAAATAAAATAAATATCCATTATTTGATGTTTTTCTCAATGATTTTAACTAGCAAAACATATGAAAAAATAATCTACTATATTGGTGCTCATATATATATATATACATATTTGTATAATCTCTATTTTGGGGAACTGAGTAAAGACATTTAAGTGCATTTATATGTGTATATTTAGACTTATTTATTTATTTTTGGAATGATGTGTATTTAGATTGCACAAAGAGTTAATTGGCTAAACTAAGTCAATTTTTTTTTTCATAATTTTCTCATTTTCTTCTTTCTTGTTCAGTATCCACTAAAATAGTAACGTAAAAGCACACAACAATACGGTTAGAGGGTGGAGAGGCCAATAGATTCAGATGATAGAGAGAGGAAACTTTTTTTTCACCTTTGCTATTAAAAAAAAAAAAAGATTACAGGAAGTTGTTCTCTAGAGAAAAAAATGGAAGCCTAATATATATGGTCTGAGAGAAGAATAAGTAGAGGAAATTGGGACTTTAGATATTTGTCCAAAATGTAGGCAAAAATTCATTATATGTCCAGATTCAAAACCTAATAGGTAAATATTCAGCCCAATATTTGTTAGAAATCTTACACCCAAGCTATCCCTCAAGTTACAGAACTCGCTTTTCGTCGAGAAAACTAAGTAGATGTCCAATTTTTTAAATTAGTTTAAGCAGATATTTTTTTTTTTCAAATTTTAGAAGCAGATGTCTAATTCATTTAAATGTTAAGTTGAGGTGTAATTACTTTTATATTTTTGTCTTTCTTCATTAGGTTAGTTCTCTCTCTCTCTTCCTTTGTCATTACATAACCTCCACCATATTTTCGTAGAAAATTCACAATGAAGAAAGAGATGAGTAGAAGATTCCTTATTTCTTTTGCCCAAAGACACCAATTTGGAGAGATAGTGGTAAGATCTCCTCCTTTGAAGATTCTCTTGCGTATTTATCTAGCGACCAAGCAAAGAATTTTACTTTGAATGGGACAGCACCTCTCCATAGAACGACTGAGGCAGATTTGCAAGAGAAACCCAAGCCAATGTCTGGAAACCAAACTCTTGATCTTCAACTTCATCAATAATATTAACATGATCTATCAACCGAGATAATATCATATAACTAAAAAATTTCATCTTGTTCAAGTTTCTTTGAAAGCAAAGATTCCATCCACTCAGTAGGAAGGTGATATCTGATTGAATAATTCTAAACTCTAAAATTGAACTATTTTTTTATAGATGATAACCTGAATAAAACATTAAAATGGTTAGAAAAAGGTTCTTTCCCACACACCCTATCCTCCCAAAACCTTATTCGCTTTCCATTTCCCACCTTGAACTTCACCAACCTTCTGAATTCATCATACAAAGAAGAGATGAATTTCCAAGGGCTTCAATATGTTTGAATCCTAACCATTTCCATTCAACCTGTATTTACTTTTAACAACTGAGTGCCACAACGTGTCTCTCTCTCTTGTGGAAACCTCCACAACCATTTGAACACCAATACTTTATTTCTTTTAAATTTTTGATTCCTAGCCAATCTTTTTGTTTTAATTTACACATCAAATCCCAAGCCACCCGATGAAACACTACCATCTCCAGCAGCTTCGTTCCACAAGAAATCTCTCATTATTTTTTCTAATCCCATTGCTACCCCAGTTGGAATTGAAAATAATGAAAGAAAATAAATTGGGATAGATGACAGAACAGACTCAATAAGTGTATGCCTACCTCCTTTTGACAAAAAGGCCCTTTTCCGCACATCCAATCTTTTAGCCACTTTATAAACTATAGGTTCTAAAAAACGGATATAGCGAGGATTTACACCTAAAGATACGCCCAGATATTTAGTAGGTTATTCCCCTACCTCACACCCCACCACACTAGATAACTCGGAGACAACCCTCTCATCCACCCCTAATCCCAGCAAGGTACTCTTTCCCATTTTAGTTTTCAAGCCTGAAGCCAAGCAAAATATTTCCAATACTTTCAACAAGTTAATAAAAGAACTCTTCTCCACTTCCACAAAGAAAAGCGTGTCATCAGCAAATTAGAGATGTAAAACAACAACATTGTCCCTTCCTACTAAACAACCCGTGATCAAACCTTCCCCAATAGCTTTCTCTGCCATTCTACTCAACCCATCAACAACTAAAGTAAATAGAAAAAGTGATAAAAGATCACCTTATCTAATACCTTTGAAACTTCTAAATTTTCCCCTCGGCCTTCCATTTATAAACACAAAATACGATACAGATGATAAAAACCCTTTATCCATCCCCTCCATTTGCTACCAAAATTCTTCTTTTTTATAACAAAATCTAAAAAGCTCCAATCCACATTATTATATGCTTTCTCAAAATCAATCTGAAAAACCAATCCCTTCTTATGTTTTATTCTATAAAATTCAACCACCTCATTTGCAATCAAAACAACATCTAGAATTTGTCTATTGGGAACGAATACCCCTTGAGATTTTGAATTAGTGTCCCTGTTGATAGATTTGGGTGTGAACGCTCTTATTATAGATTGATTTCTAGGAATCTGTTGCAATCAGATTTTTAGAGATTAGTTTTTTATTTTGTTACCTAAAACAAAGGGATATTGATTTCACTCAATTAATTCCTTATTTTCCTATTTTCTTTTTCTATTTTAGTTGCTGATTTCCAGTAGAGAATATTTATTTTGCTGGTTATTTAAATCTGTAATTCCTGATGAAATAATAAGAAATAAGAGAGTTTTTTCTCTCTCTCAATTATTCTACATGGTATCAGAGCTTTAGGTTTTAGTCATGAACTTCAAAACTGCCCTAGTTGGGGAGACTACTACCTCTACAGAAGCTACCAATGGTATGACGACATCGAAAGGTACTGCAATTCCAGTGGTGGCTGCTCCCTCTGATAACTCCCTTCAAATCACTATTCATAAATTGAATGGAAAAAATTACCTTGAGTGGGCCAATCAGTGCGTTTGGTGATCGATGGCAAAAGGAAGCTTGGGTATTTGAATGGCGAAGTGAAACCACCAGAGACCAGTTACCCAAAATACAAACAATGGCGATCAGAGAACTCCATGGTTACTGCCTGGTTAATAAACTCCATGGAACCAGTTTTGGGAAAACCTTTTATGTTCCTGCTGACAACACGAGATGTTTGGAAAGAAGTTATTCGGACCGGAAAATCATTCTCAGCTATATGAGTTAAATACCCAGATGTGGCAAATACAACAAGGCGATCGAGATATCACCTCTTATTATAATGAGATGATGATACTTTGGCAGGAGTTGGATAAGTTTGAAGATGAAGAGTGGGAAAGTGTAAATGATAGCATTCAGTACAAAAAGAAAGTGGAGAGAAGTAGGGTGTTTGTTTTTTTGGCTGGTCTGAATAAGGACCTTAATAAGGTTAAAGGAAGAATATTAGGGAGAAAACCTTTACCATCCAACAGAGAAGCCTTTTTTGAAGTGCGTAGAGAAGAAGCCCGAAGGCATGTGATGTTGAAAAAATCAGAGGAACCAAAAGCATATATGGATGGATCTGCTCTTGCTGCACGTGGCCTTGATCAGGAAGGTGATAGGCATGGTGGTAAACAAAAAACCTGGTGTGATCATTGTCGGAAGCCTTGGCACACACGGGATACTTGTTGAAAACTTCATGGAAAACCAAAAAATTGGAAGAAAAAAACAGGTTATGATACACGACCAGGGGAAGATTCCCATACATTCCAAGCTAGCAAAACAAGTTCAGGGCAATAATCATCCTCAGATTCACTTCCTTTCACTAAGGAACAGATAGAGCTCTTGTACAAAATGCTCTAATCCCAAACTTTAGGAAATAGTAGTCCATCTTGTGCTGTAGCACAGTAAGGTAATTTCTCCACTGCAATCATTGCTCATACCAGTTATAATAGCTTATGGATATTAGATTCAGGGGCTACAAATCATATGACTGGATCATCATAATATTTTTCTTCATATGTACCATGTGTAGGAAATAAAAAAGTGAAAATAGCAGATGGTTCCTTTGCAACTGTTGCTGGAAAAGGCACAATTCCCATTTCCTCTTTTTTAATTCTTAAAGATGTTCTTCATGTTCCTCATTTGTCATTTAATCTCTTGTCTGTCAGTAAACTAACTCGAGATCATAACTGTAGAGTTAATTTTGTATCTTCCTTTTGTGAGATTCAGGATTTAACCTTGGGGAAGACGATTGGCAGTGCTAGACAGGATGGTGGCCTCTATCTTTTGAATAATGGATCAACTTTTGGAAGGCAAGACCGAAATACTTGTTTCAATTTTATCTCTGTTTCTAGTGACAATGAGATTATGTTATGGCATTATCGTTTAGGACATGCAAATTTTCAATATTTAAAGCATCTTTTGCCTAAGTTATTTATGAATAAAGATCTTTCCTTATTTCAATGTGAATTTTGTGAACTTGCTAAACATCGTCATACTATTTTTCCTTCTCAACCATACAAAGAATCAAAACCATTCACAATGATTCATAATGATGTATGGGGTCCTTCAAAAGTGGCAACCATTTCAGGAAAACGTTGGTTTATCACATTTATTGATGATCATACTAGGGTCACTTGGGTATTTCTCCTAAAAAATAAATCTGAAGCTGAAAATATATTTAAAAATTTTTATACAATGATTCAAACACAATTTCAGACTCAGATTAAAATTTTTTGAAGTGATAATGGGAAAGAATATTTTAACATTGTGCTAGGAAATTTTTTCACTGAGAACGGAATTGTCACAACCTAAAATCCAAGGCCGTGACTTTTTAGTAATTTTGAGTGTAAATTAATATAAATAAAGAATTTTACAAAATTTGGAGAGAACCCAGTATTTGGATATTTAATTTTAGTCCTTGACTTATTAGAAATTATATAAAAAGGGAATGCATCTTTAGTTTAATTTATTAAGAGAGATAGACCAATTAAAATTTGATGAAACATAGTTAATTTGTACGAAAACTTGATTTGATAAAAACTTTAGCGTTGATTAAAATAAAGTTCGTAAATCTTGAGTCAGAAAGTCCAAAAATTAATTTACAGAATTAATCAAAATTTTCAAGCACTTAAAACTTTAAAAATATGCTCCTTGGGAACTATAGGGTCCCATATATATATATACACCAAATCCTCAAATAGTAGCAAATACATCCTCATACATTCACTTAGTAGACTTAATGAACTTGGCTAAATAGTTAGACATGGAGAAAGAGTGAGACAAAGAAAAGTACCAACCCAAGGAGGAATAAGACCACGAGCCTAAGCCAAGTGACTTGCCTAGCCATCGATACATTGACTCGAATGAGTGATCACCTGAAAGGGGGGAGGGAAAGAGAAGGGGTGAGCTCGAAAGCTCAGTAGAAAAGATGTTACCTCAATTAAAACCTTTTTAGTGATAGAAAGCCCCTGTATGGTTAGTTTAATCCAAAATAACTTTGCAAAATCATATGTGCATATATTCATAAAATATCCAAAATTGAGAGTCCATATGCACATACATATATATAGAGGTACGGAAAACATAATATCCCAAAACTAATCAGTCTACAAACATATGACACAAAACCACCTATACCCATGAGTTCATCACCTCTCATCAATAGAAACCAGGGTGTTAGCACTACGTGTACTATACAGCCTGCCTGACACCTAGCCCATAACCAGAGGGGACACCCGTGTGTCGCCTACCAAACCTGGAGGGGCAACCGCATTGCCTACGCTTGCCAAATGGGGGAGTAATCAGAAGAAATACCCCGCGCGGGTTCATAGACTCTCACCGTCGGTGGGGCCGCAGCGCCACACTGTAAAAACCCCATGATGCTAACCTGGGACTCATGTGTGATCCTATGACACGTGTATTCTGAACTGATGTGTAAAAGTAGCCATGCAGTAAATTAAGTTCAAATGATGCTCTGGTTTTTAATAAAATAATTCATTAAATTTTGTAGAAAAATGGGCAGCAAAACGACCCTATTTTAACATACCCAAAAATAACCTACACTCAGAAAATTCCCAGAGAAATCTAATATATAAATCATACTATTCAATTCCATCACAGATATTTAAAAGTTCTAAAATCATATTTGTTCTCATATATTGTAGAAAATAAGTTTTATTCAAAACGACGTAAAAGAGAGGTAACCGAATCCCTACCTCACTAGAAAAGCGATACCACGCTATTGGATGCTCAAGGTACCGTTGGACGATCACTCGAAGGGTTGGGAATTAATCCCACGCCCTCGATCGTCCTCTTGCGAAAAACTAACTTCTCACTGGAGCTTCAATTCCACAAATGGACCTCTTCACTGAATTCCTAGCACCCAAAATAGCTAGGTTAGATATATGACTTGTCCAATTCGAGTCCGGGCCCACACCGGATTGGTGGTACGCAAAACGAGATAAAATCTCGACCGTCCGATCTCGATTTTTGTGCCGATCACCAAACGACACAATATATATATCAAACTTCTCCATTTTTCAAGTACATTCCAAAAAATTACAACAAAAATGAAATCTAACGGTCGGATCAAAAACTAAAATTCAAAACTCAAAATACCCTAAATGGCAACTTTCAATCCGGGCAAAATGGGATCGTGAAATATATACCTTGACGATCCTTGCAGCGATACGAACCCAACGGGACCGGTTAGAGGTCGAATGGACGCCGAAATCTTTGCCAGCGATGAAAAAATCGAAGCGGCTGTTTCTCCTCCTCCGAGAACAGTGGGCGGCTCCGGCGCCCTGCAGATGGCCGGCGCTGGTTCGTGGCAGCCTGGGGGAGCTCCGCCAGTGGTCTGCTCGGCCGAACGATGGCTGGCGGTGGCTCAGCAGCTTCCTGCATTCCTTCGGCTGAGAGAATGAGAGAGACGAGGGAAACGGGGGGGGGGGACGAGAGGGAGAGAGAAAAAGAGTGATATATATATTTAATCAGTTTTTTTTAAAAGATGGTTAACTGACCATTCTACCCCTAAAAAAATTGGGTTTGATAGGAATTGTACATCAAAGTTTGTGTAATAATACTTCTTAGCAAAATGGGATAGCTAAAAGAAAAAACAAACGTCTCCTTGAAGTTGCTAGGGCTCTAAGTTTTACAACCAAGGTTCCAAAGTATCTTTGGAGAGAAGCAATTTTAACTGCTACCTATTTGATCAACCGTATGCCGACAAGGGTTTTAAAATTTAAAACACCAATATAGGTTTTTAGTGAATGCTTCCCCAACTCTAGGCTTCCAACAACTGTTCCCTTAAAAGTTTTTGGCAGTACTACCTTTGTCCATAATCATGACCCTATACGTACCAAACTTGATCCAAAGGCACACAAATGTATCTTTGTAGGGTATCCCACAAACCAGAAAGGCTACAAATGTTTTGACCCAGTTTTACAAAAAATGTTTGTATCAATGGATGTGACGTTTTTTGAAGGGCTATCATATTATTACAACTCTCATCTTCAGGGAGAGAGTAGTAATGAACATGTGTTTTTAGATGGTTCTAATTTGAATATTGAGTTTGGTAATAACGATGTTTTGCAGACACAAGTTTTTAACAAAAATAAAGAAGAAAACAAAGATGAATTAAATCTTGAAAATAATGAACAACCTTCGCTAATGCCATTTCAAAATCAAAATATTGAAATTGAAATAAATAAGAAACGATATAAAGGTCTTGTGTATTCAAAGGAGTATCAAGCTCAAAAGAAGAAAGGCACTATCTTGAAGCAATCCCAAAAATCTAATCCGAGGTTAGATCATGAGATCAATAATGATATGACAAAAATTCATGATAACATTCTTTCAGGTAATTCTGAGTCTAATTCTTCAAGTCAGCTTGATCTTCCCACTGCTCTTAGGAAAGGTGTTAGGTCCTGTACAAGACATCCCTTGTCTAATTTCGTTTCTTATAAAAATGTGTCATCTTCCTATTGTGCCTTTATTTCCCAATAATGTACATGAAGCTCTAAAAGTCTCTGAATGGAAGGAAGCTATATCTGAGGATATAAAAGCACTAGAAAAGAATGCTACTTGGGAGAAGGTGGAATTGCCACATGGAAAGACAGCTGTTGGTTGTAAATGGGTATTCACAGTGAAATACAATTCAGATGGATCCTTGGAGAGAGACAAGGCTCAGTTAGTGGCTAAGGGGTTTATTCAAACTTATGGAGTAGACTACTCGGAAACTTTTTCTCCAGTGGCAAAGCTAAATACCATCCGAGTAATCTTATCTGTTGCAGCCAATCTTGATTGGCCATTAAAACAGTTAGATGTGAAAAACGCTTTCCTGAATGGAGATTTGGAGGAGGAGGTCTATATGGATCCACCATTTGGGTTCATTGAGAAGTTTGGATCTAAGGTGTGCAAACTAAAAAAATCACTATATGGCCTCAAACAATCACCTCGAGCTTGGTTTGAGAGATTTATGAAGTTTGTCAAAAGCCAAGGACAATCTGATCATACTCTGTTTACAAAATACTCTACCAAAGGTAAGATATTAGTTTTGATTGTCTATGTAGATGACATAATTCTGATAGGAGATCATGTAGAAGAAATGAGCAGATTGAAGAATGGTTTAGCTAAGGAGTTTGAGATTAAAGATTTGGGGCAATTACGATACTTTCTTGGTATGGAAGTTGCAAGATCAAAGAAAGGTATTGTAGTGTCACAACGAAAGTACATCTTAGACCTCTTGAAAGAAACTGGAATAAGTGGATGCAAACCGTCTGACACTCTAATTGAAGCCAATACCAAACTAGGAGAAGTAAAAGATAAGGTTCCAGTTGATACAGGTAGATATCAAAGGCTAGTTAGGAGACTGATTTATTTGTCTCACACTAGACCTGATATTGCCTTTGTTATAAGGATGGTGAGTCAGTTTATGCACTCTCCATATGAGGAACATCTAGAAGCTATATATCGAATCTTAAGATATTTGAAGAGCACACCTGGAAAGGGACTTCTTTTTAAGAAGAATGAGAAGAGAGGAATTGAGGTGTATACAGATACAGACTGCGCAGGTTCAATCACTGATAGAAGATCTATATCAGGCTATTGCACATTCTTACAGGGTAATTTAGTCACGTGGAGAAGTAAAAAACAAAATGTTGTTGCCAGAAGTAGCGTTGAAGCTGAGTATAGATCAATGGCTCAAGGAGTTTGTGAAATACTTTGGCTAAAAAGAGTATTAGAGGAACTCAAGAAACCAGTCATTCTTCCTATGAAATTGTATTGTGATAACAAGACAGCCATAAGCATTGCTCACAATCTAGTTCTGCATGACAGGACGAAATATGTTGAGATTGATAGACACTTTATTAAAGAAAAACTTGAAGAAGGGGCAATTTGTACTCCATTTGTTCCTACTACACAACAAGTGGTAGATATTCTAACCAAGGGCCTATTGAGACAACCATTTGAACTTCAAGTTTGTAAGTTGGGCATGATTGATATCTTTGCACCAACTTGAGGGAGAGTGTTGATAGATTTGGGTGTGAACGCTCTTATTGTAGACTGATTTCTAGGAATTTGTTGTAATCAGATTTTTAGGGATTAGTTTTTTATTTTGTTGCCTAAAATAAAGGGATATTGATTTCACTCAATCAATTCCCTATTTTCCAGTTTTCTTTTTCTTTTTTACCTGTTGATTTCCAGCAGAGAATATTTCTTCTGCTGGTTATTTAAATCTGTAATTCCTGATGAAATAATAGGAAATAAGAGAGTTTTTTCTCTCCCTCAATTATTCTATAGTCCCCAAGAATTGTCTGTAATCTTTTCGCTAGAACTTTTGCAATGATCTTGTATAAACTCGTCACCAAACTGATGGGCCTAAAGTCTTTCATATTTTTAGGGATTAGTTTGTGTGTGAATGCTCTTATTGTAGACTGATTTCTAGGAATCTGTTGTAATTAGATTTTTAGGGATTAGTTTTTTATTTTGTTACCTAAAATAAAAGGATATTGATTTCACTCAATCAATTCCCTATTTTCCTATTTTTTTTTCTTTTTTAGCTGCTGATTTCCAATAGAGAATATTTCTTCTGTTGGTTATTTAAATCTGTAATTCTTGATGAAATAATAGGAAATAAGAGAGTTTTCTCTCCCTCAATTATTCTACAGTCCCCAAGAATTGCCTGTAATCTTTTCGCTAGAACTTTTGCAATGATCTTGTACAAACTCGTCGCCAAACCAATGGGCCTAAAGTCTTTCACCCTACATGAGTTGAGTTTCTTGGGGATCAAGCATATGTAAGTTTCATTTGTAGCCTCATCTAATCACACCACTCCTATGGAATTTTTCAAAAACATTTACTAGATCGTCCTTGATAGTTTCCAACATGGACTGAAAAACTAGCAAGGAGAAACCGTCTGGACCAGATGCTTTTTCCCCTTCGCATTCAAACACAGCCGCTTTAATTTTTGCCTCTAAAAATGGTCCCTCTAGCCAAGTTGACATAGAATCTGAAATTTCTGCCCACTCCAAGCCCTCTATACCAATGAATTGTCTTTCCCCCTTAGAGTACAATGATTCACAAAACCCCCACCACTTCTCTCTCACGATATCCTCTTCCCTATTTAAAATTTCTCCATTCTCTAACTCAATTTTTGAAATAAAGTTCCTCGATTTTTGAGCATTCAACATTCTATGGAACAACTTTGTTTTAGCATCTCCCTCCTTTGCCCATTGAATCTTCACTTTCTGTCGTGCCGCTCTATCTTTTTTAAATAAGATTTCATGTAGCTCACTTTTGAGCAATACTCTTTCTTCTCTTGTTTGTTCATTCCAGTCTTCCGACCCTTCTAATACATCTAACGCACTCACCTTTTTTAATAGGGCTGACTCCAATAATCTCAAATCCCCAAACACCTCCGTATTCCATTTCTTCAAGCAAATTCTGATCTGCTTCAGTCTTGCCATCCACTTGTATCCTTCACACCCTTGTACCGAAATCTCTTTCCACCATTTCTCGAAGTCTTTCTTGGAGAATTTATGTTCTACCCATGCATTCTCAAAACGAAAAGGAGCCGGACCCCATGATGGCGGACTAGTATCTAATATTACAAGGCAATGATCAGACACCAATCTAGTCTCCACTTCCTGTCTGAAAAAATCAAAACCCGTTGCCCAATCATTTGAGAATAGAAACCTGTCTAATCTACAATATATAGGCACTTACTCTAAAGTTTGTCCATGTAAAACTCGCATTACTTAAAGCTGGATCTACCAAATCCATCTCTCTAATCAAAGAATCAAAATCCTTCGTACTCCTTGTATTTGTGGTGTTGTTGAACTTCTCATCCACCCTTCTAACAACGTTAAAATCTGCCCCCCACACACACCATCTATTGCTACAAACAACTCCTAATCATTGCCAATTCGTCCCAAAACTCACTCCTGTTATTATATATCTTGACAGCCCATAAACACCGCTGAACCACCAATCACCACCAGCCAATTCCCCAACATTGGCACTGCTCTTTGCTAGACCTCTTTTTGTTGTTTCTAGATAAACTTTCGAATTTGTGTTTTTATTCCAAAAACAATCAGCCTTCATCAATATGTTCTTACCCTTTTTTGCCGCTTGTCCCTCCTCTCTATTGATATACTCGTTCCAATTCCTGATTCTCCCAGCCCCGAAAGTCTTTCTTTTGCTTGGGTTTTCTTCTTCCCCTTGGCTTGACCCAAATTAATGAAGCTGGTCCTAGATCCGAGCCCACTGGTTGGACCCAAGAATGGGCCTGTTCCATATTGCCTTCCGAACAAACAGCAAGGCTTTTCTCTTCCTCAACAGTCTTTAAGCCAATAAAAGAAGGACCGTCCTCCATTGGCCCCTTAATCTGATTAAATAATATTCTGTTTTGAGTCCCAATATTTATTTCTTGAAGATGGACATGGGAAATTTAAAACAGAAAAGAAATTAAGAGTCTTTATTGTCCTGCTTCCCGTTAGAAAAGGGAAGGAGGAGACTTTTGGAAGTAGCGGAAGACACTTTGCAGAAATCTTTCTTAATGTATGCAAAGATTAAGGTAAGAGGTTGCACTAATGGGTTTCAATATCCAATAGCAGAAATCCCATGTGAGAAGAGTTCAGTCCAGATAGGAATCTTTAGTATTGCAGGAAATTTTCAAGCTGCAAGTGTGTGGAGCTGCAGAACGGAAGGAATATTGGGCAGATCTTCAGAAAACGCTGCAGTGATTGAAAAGAGGGAAGAAGAGGGCACGAGCTCACAGGTAAGATGGTGTCATAGAGGTTCACACGTGATTAAAGCTCATAAGGAGGTGGATTTTGAAGGAGACTGATCAATCTGTTAAACCAATGGGCACTGAACACATAGAAAAACCACCCAAATTGGAAGCTATGAATGGTGACGCCACGCAGGCGATTTCAGGCACCGGAGCAAGTGGGGATGATGAACAGCAAGATGCACGTTCAACTGTGAATGCAGGTCTCGAGAAATCACAATCTGCCTTGGACAATGAGAAAGGCAAGAACGTGTTTTCTGAAAAGCAGGTCGCAATTATCCCGTACAAAGGCAAAACTGCACATCAAAACCATGGGGGGCTATCTAAGGGCCGAAGTATGGTTGTAAGGCGACTGTGTGAAAATATTAGCTAACATTTGCACTAGTTTATACCTGTAAACCATACATGTGAATATCAAGACCCCTATTGGTATTAGAGCTAGTCTTCTGTTAATCATCAGAAATATATTTGTAGACTACAGAAAGGTACTTGTCCTTTTTTTTATCATGGCTCTAAACTCGGAGACTTTGTCTTCTACCTCTCAATCCTATACCACATCCCTTCCAATGTCCATAACCTTTCCTCCTTCGTGCGCATACCCACAGCCAATAAATTAGATTACTTATATGAAGTTTCTTATTTAGGAGAGTAAACTAAGACTACCTCAGAAGACCTACGTCTCATTAACTCTTACCGTGCCTTCAATAAACCAAGGTTTATACTAGGGCTCCGATACTAACCCACACTTTCTTGAACAATAGGCCGAATGCTCTACTTAATCCACTACAAAACTGACTAGACAAGGTGCCTGAGTAGGGATGTCAAGATTCGAACCTAGGACAATTTTGAGAGAGAACTGCAGGTTGGACAAGCAGCTGCAGCTGCCACCACTGGCCGATCACGTGCATGGAGTGAAAAGTTTCATTAATAAACTTGGTGGAATTTAACATATATAAGTGATATGGGTTAAACTCGAGCAAATTTGGGGAGGGCATGGAAGAAATCCGCGGAGTAAAATGAGAAAACCCCTGTAATTTGAGACACAAACACTTTGTGACAGTTAAATCTCTACTTTTTGCATTGAGTACCGTCTTATTATGAGAAAATATTACACAATTTTCTTTGTATATTGATCAATTAAAACAAACAATCAGTAATAATTACAATTTCCTTTGTTCTAGTTAAAAAAAAAAAATTCAAACCAATAAAAATATACAAAAAAAAATTTGGGGGGGAGGGGTAAGAGAGCATCCAATCGATTTTAATTCATTCATTCAATACGAAAAGAGGAGAAAAAAGAGGTTATTCTCAAGAGATCACTCTGTATGCTAAAAGTAATTGTTTTTGTTTTCTATTTTATTTTTATTTACTTATTCTTATTTTATTTTATTTTATGTTTTTGCTAGAAGTCAGTCATTCTTAAGAGATCACTGTATTCTATCCTAATACATAATGTAATCAGAGTGTTCAGTCAATTCTATCCAAATAAATTATGCCCCCTCTTTGAAATTATGTTAAAATAATCAATTCACAAAATGAACTGAAAAAACATTCTGAAACAAATACAGCTATAGATCAAAGATGAAGTTCTTTGTTTTAGGGGGAAAAAAACATTTTCGTTGCGGGATACACTATCCTTAGTTTGCATTCCTAAGTATCCACAGAATTTTATAGTATCAAAATTAAACCTCCAATAGAAATCAGATAGTTCAAAAACATGCACCAACAATTACAAACTTTCCCTTAACATTGTAATTACTAGTCCCATTCTGCTAATTTTCTCATTGGTGGTCATCCTTCATTCTTCTATGGACCATTTCCCTTATTTTCCAGAATGGAAATGATCATTTCAATGCAGTCATGCAGAAATAATTTCACATGAATTGTTCCAATTGTTAAAAGCAAACACAATAGTAGGTAGAAGAGTCTCCACTCTTTTCCTTTCCCACATGCCTGTCAAGTGATTCAATCAAGTTTATCATTTCAAACGCCAGCTCAAACAGAACATGCATAGATAAACCAAGCTTCAATTCCTTCCCAGAAAGAAATGCAAACAGAAGATCCTTTTTTCATAGAACATACTGGTTTTGTAGAATGAAGTGATGAGAAAACATTTCCACAGAGGATTTTTGCACATCATGCATTGTCAAAAGACAGGAGAACAAGAAAAGCTGATAGAGCTCTTACACGCATGCGGAAGCTCTATGGTTTCAATTCCAGCCAGCATTGTTTTCTGTCAGTCACCTCACAGCAACCATGCCATTCAATCTTTTGTATTTAAGCCACAAGGTGCTTCCTCAGACATAGAGGAGATGCACAAAGATGTTCCTTAAGTCGAAGACAAGGATCAAAAGAACAGCTCAGAACTCTTTGCTTGTGACAGAACAGCAGTACAGAACATAACAGCTCACCAAGAGTCTTATTTCATCAAGCATGTTGGTTTGGTTACAGCAACTTTTGACATCTCTTACTGAGATCAATTAACAAGATCCTGTTTTAGATGCAAAGAAAATGAACAACAGAACTCACTCAAGTAAAGAGCTGTACAAAATGGTCTTTCATTTACACACTACTACTCTAATCACATAGAGATATACAAAGCCTACTGAAATTTGTTCTGGGTAAGAAATCCACACCCTCATTAATTATTCCCATGTTAATCAACGATTCACATTCAATATATCACAAGGGAATATGAGATCCCATAATGGGAAAGTTAACGAAATTTCCTACAAGTGCTTTCTCATAGAGTCAGTATTTCGGAGATTAAGGCTCAATTTTGCATTATCTTCCCAAAAATTTGACCAAATCTAGTTAGGACAGGGCCATTAACTACTTAGGTAGTTATCTAGCTATGCGAGCAGCAGTGAATAAACATGAAGATATTTCTGCTCCAATTTGACAATTTTGGACTGTGATACGTCTTACATCGTTTTAGCAGATAAAAAAGAACGTTCATAGCAGAAGGTTTTGGATGACTTTGAACAAGTCCTAACCCCTTAGTTGAAAAAGTATGGAACTTTCTTATACTCTAAAATCTTAGTTCACTGTCCAAATCTTAAAACTTAGCACCAGCAGCATTTACACATTCTACATCAAAATAGAACAAAGGCATACCAAAACTGAATACAGAAAACTTATAAGTTCACCACTAAGGAGACGTAATTTCCAGTTCAAAACAAAGTTGTGACATATATAAAAAACTGTGAATAAACTCAAAAACTTACTAACTCTACTAACTCCAATTCTCAATCATGCGATCCAAGAGCTCAAAGGCTTTCTTCCTTCCCTCATCACAATCAAATTCCAAAGCCGCATTCAACTCCATAGCCTCCCTAACCCTCGCCTCCCTCAACAGACCCCTATAAAGCAACTTCCTCAACCCGCCCCGTGGCTCGACATTGGCAGCCGCCATGGCCCTCAAAACCTTCAAAGCTTCAAGAACCATACCATTCCTGCAAAACCCACTAACCAAAACCCCACAAACCCTCTCCTCAAGCTCCCATGGCGAGCCCGGCCTCACCATCCAATTGAACACTTTGAGTGCCTCTCTGGCCTTACCCTTTTTGAAGTAGGCGGCGACGAGCGTGGCGGTGATGGGCGCCACTTGGCAGTGGGAGAGTGGGGCGTGTCTGAGGCGGGTGAGGAGCGACATGGGGCGGGCCATGTCGGGCTGGGAGGCGAGAGAGTCGAGTAGAGCGGAGAGAGAGAGGGAATTGGGAGGTGGGTTCGTGAGGAGGGCGGTTATGGCGAGGTGGGTGGCTGTGTTGAGGTGGTTCGAGAGGCAGAGACGAGGGAGGAGGAGGTTGATTTTGGTGAGCTCGTCTTGGGTCAGAGTGACTGGTTTTGATGACGAAGAAGATGAAGAAGAAAATGGTCCAATAGAGGGATGGAAACGACGGAGTTGAAGGTGTCGTTTGAGAATGCGAATAGTCATTGCTTCACTTTCTTTCTTTTCTTCTCAACCAAACCGGTTTTCGTATTGGAAGGTTGTGTCTGCTACTGCTAACTCGGTTAAAGAGAAGGCGAGATGGAAGAGGAAGCCGGCTTTGTGAGTTGGCCTCACTATTCCGGTCCTTAACGAATTATCAACTTTTTAAAAATTTTTTTTTTTCATCGTTAATTAAACGAGAAATTTCATTAAATATACCCTAAACGCATGTTATTTACATGTTATTTATAAGTATACGAATCATCCAATAATTATTCAAAAAAATATGACTAGACCTCCTTAAAATGACTAAATTACTTATAAATTATTTCATTAAGTTGCTTCAGACCTAAAAATTGTAGTTACTCTTTCTTTCTTTCTTCTTTCTTCGAGAAATTACTTAGTCTTAGGTAAAACCCGCGACGATCATCAAAGTTTTCGAAACATTTCGATATAATTCGATTATTTATTGAGAAACAAATTTAGAACTCAAAACTTCGATGATTTTCAATGAGATTTCGATGATTATGTGATTATCGATTTTTTCAACGCATTTCGATTATATTTTAATGAAAGGAATTTAAACTGATTTCATTGAATTTTGATAATGTGTATTGAAATTCGTTATTTTTCGATGCTATTTCGATATTATTTTGATGGTACTTCGACATAGATGTAATTTGTAGTTTTTTGAAATACTTCAATAGACATCGAGTTGTCATCGAAAATGATGTTCGATGTTATTCGATAAAAGTTCGATGGAAATTAGTTTTTTTTGGAATTTTATTTTTATTCCTTCATATTTTGATTTATTTTTCTTTTACATATCTATTGCAAATTATTCACGTGTTAACATCATAATGATGTACGTAATGTTGGTAAATTGACCTAACACTTAGGAAAATCATGCATGCATGCAGATATGGAAAATACATGATCATATCATGAACGCAGCGGAAAAATAGCGGATTTAGGTTTTAAAATTTTTACATGAAAACAGTTTTCATAACCATATAACACACATGCATCATATACAGGATTATGTACAACATAAATCAAATCTAGATACAAAACCCTAGAGATGTGATTAGGGTTTACCTCTTGTAGCGTGTTCCTCCTCAATCTCCTTATTGATGGTGATCAGACCTCCAACTCTAGATCTTCTTGTCTATGTTCTTGTTCTTGATTAACGAAGCAAGTGGGCACCAAGTCGAAACCTTCGTTGGAGAACGATCAAGAACGTCTTCTTGATCCTATGTTCTTGCTCTTGGTTGACGAAGCGAGTGGGCACCAAGTCGAAACTTTCGTTGGAGAACGATCAAGAACGTCTTCTTGATCCTATGGTATACCGGGATATGAGATGAGAATATAAGATTGTAGGAAACATTTTTCTCTCTCCCTTAGCCTAGGTTGGCCGAAATCTCTTTATCTCTCAATGCCTTATGTGTGTGACTCTATATGAGTTACTGTATAGTTTTTCCTCTCATATATCTTATATATATGGGACCAAAAACTACTAACCCTAGTCCAATTAGGATTGGGCTTATTTTCTAATTTGGGCTTTGGGTGTATTTTTATAAATATGTCCAACTCATGAAACTTATTTATAAAAATACCAACTTTTGTGTAGAATCATTATTTTACACAGTTTTATGAAACTTATTTCACAAATACTATCAACCAATTATTAAGCTTAATTGAGCTAGACAACGGACCTAATGGATCCAAATAATCTAAGCTCTAATAATATGATAAATACATAATAACTCTTATTATGGTATTTATATAAATATTATTAGTAAAGGGGACACTCCACTAAAGGTCTAATACTGCACTCTTAAATTAAATGTCATGCCTTTTATAGAGATTTAATCAACTAACCTTGATTAACCGATCCATCTAGCATATTCTATACCACATATATAATCCCTATACAATGCCGTAGTTGGATAAGTGAAATTACCATAATACCCCTCCAACACCTATTTACCTTTAAGTTACCATTATTCTATCAAGGAATAATATTGTAGATAATTTTGTTCTCAATGGCCATTTAGAAAAAATTATCAACCAATTCACAAAGTGAATACTAAGATCTTAGATTTAATTATTCCATGAATCTTGAAAGAACCTAAAGTGACATTAATGTATAGTGTCCTTGACTATTTGATGTTCCCATTAATTCATAAGCCATAACTTCCAATATGCCAGAGTTCACCTCTAACTTCATAGAGGTTAGTCTTTTAACAAATCAAAAGGCTATACCTATGAAAGCAAGTCTAGTCAAACAACATGGATTAAGATTTATATGCTAAGAGCTAGTTTGTGATAATATAATAATTGAGTTACAGCACTCCAATTCTTTATATTATCTAGTCCAGATTAATACACATAACTTGTTTATGTCGTATTAGTATTTCTATCAGAAGTCAGATACTTCAATGATTTGAGACACATCATTCCCATTGAGATAGACAAACACTACAACAGTAAATAAAGTATTCCATATTTATTTATAGACTGTAAACTACTTCATTTATACTTAGATAAAGAAGCAAGTCTCCCCATAATTAACACTTAATCATGTTTATTTCTTTATACACATATAAAATCATGGAATCTTTTTCAGATGAATAAACTATTCAACTAAGATAGTTTAATCTAGCAAATATCATAATTTCATATAAGAGATAGTTGTTTATACTCAAAAGGGTAAAATTGGAAATCTACTTTTTAGGGCAAAAATCCTAACAATCTCCTACTTGTCCAAAAAGCAGTTACTAAAAATAACATACTAAAAATTCTAAAATGTTCCAAATGACCAAAATTAATAAAAGCAAAAACTAAGTGTTCAACTAACAACTTAATGACTGAAAAAAGCAATGAAGATCATAAGCTCTCTCTTCATCATTTTCTTGACGGACTTCCCTCTCATCTTCCAGAAAGTCTCCATTTCTGCTGATGAAGGTAGTATTCGTAGATTGTCTGTAAAGAATGTAGCCCTTATCTTCCTTTGGATAGCCAAGTAGAAAACACTTTTCTGAATTCTTGTCAACTTCGTCTCCTACTTTCTTGCACACGTATAATTCACAACCCCATATTTTTAGATGCTCTAAGCTCTCTACATAGCCCATCCACATCCAAAAAGGTGTCGAAGTAACTCTATATGATGGAATGAAGTTGAGGATGTATGAAGCTGTCCTTAAAGCATAATTCCAGTATCTATAGGACAACATCGACTCCTTGTACATCAACTCTATGGTTTGTTTGAGTCTGATGTTGTACCTCTCAGCAGCGCCTATACGACTATGCTCATAGATAGTCACATATTCATAAGAAATAGCAAGATTGGCTAGTGTTGGCCTCAGTAGGTCTCGAAGAGAATCCACATCTTTATGTTTGGCTTCAATCTTGAACTTCTTGACCTTGGTGTCATGTTGCATTCGTAACTTTCTGTCGAACTCATGGAAAGTATCTGGGACTTCATCGTATCTCTTGAGAAAATAGACTTGACCGAAGTCCGAATATTCATCAACAAAGGTGATAAACAATATATGCTTGTTGTAGGAAACTACCTCCATAGGTTCACAGATATGCACATGTATGCACTCTAAACATGCCTCAGCATTCTCATAGCAAGTAGCAAGAGGACGCTTGTACTTTACAGGTTTCTTGCAATCCTCACAGTCTATGTCGTTGCTGATGTCTACTTCAGGCAAGTGACCCAGCTCCATAAGTCTACGAATTTTTAAGCATGACATGTGTCTGAGTCGCTTGTGCCAATCGATGGTGTTGCACTCCTTCCTGATGTCATTTACCATCTCTTGAAGTGTATTAATGCTCATGATTGAAGATGATGTACTTTTTGGCTTTGGAATTAGGATATAAAGTCCATTATGCATTTCTCCCATATAGTATAATAGATTATTATAGAAAACTTTCACCTTCTTATCAAACTCGAAGCAATAGCCTTCTTTAAATATTTTCGTTACCGAAAGAGCATTTAAACTAAATTCCGGTACGTAATAGCAATCTTTCAAGATCATAGAGCTATCATTGATCTTGAGGTTGGTATCGCCTATGCCCTTTATTCGAACTCTTCGATTGTCTATCACTTCCACATCACGACCATATCATTTAATTGATCTGGTTCAATGAACCATTTCTTGTCGTTGCAGATATTGACACTAGTTCCTGAGTCTACTAGCCAGATATCTCTTCTATCCTCTGCAGAGAGTGATTTTCTTGGCCTCCCAAACAACCTAACTATCGGAGAAGCTCTTGACTTCTTTTCAGTAGAGGTATCCTCATGTTGATTATCGTTCAAACTCTTTGAACACTGAGATGTATCCATAAATGTCCTCGTTTTACTCCTTGTACTGTATTCCTTTCTATCTTTTCTCTTTCTGGAAACCTTGTCCATCCTATGAAACAATATTTCCTTAAATTGAAAAATAATAAGATTCACAATTAGACAAAAGTCATAAAATAAATCCAATTTATAATCGAATTTAATGAATTCAATTCACAATTAAATTCTGTAGGTTTAATTTTCAATTCAACACATAGGGAAAAATAATCGAATACAAATATCTTTGTTTCGATTTAATTTTATAGTAAGATAATAAATGCCTTAACAAGAGTATTTATTATCTTAAGTAAGATAATAAATTCCTCAACAAGGGTATTAATTATCAGGAATGAACTTTGACAAAATAACCAACTCTTGTGATTTATCAATCAAAGTAACTGATTTAAATTCAGTAGATAATTCGTGCAAAATATTGGAGTACATTTAGAGTAAAGTAAGAAAACATAAATATTATGACATATAATCAAATAAGAAGATTATGTTTTATGCTCTTATTGGTCATTTGGAAACTAAGAATAAACTATGGACAAGTATGCAAATTATGATCCTCCTAGTACTCGACTAAGTTTGCTAGTTTATCTGAATATAAAAGAATTTAGAATACTTAACATTAAATCTATCAAGATAAAATGCTTGTGTAAGAATCCCTAATACTGTCACAAATATTCAAGATATTTTAACCTACCATAGATCACAAGTTACCTACAAATATTCATGTGAATCTACAAGTTAAATGTGAATAATTCACTTTAGACAAAAAAACAAATATCTCATATTCCAGTTTGCTAATTACCCTGTTTATCGGTCCATAGAATTACTAACATAGCTCCTACGGGAGATTAATAGCATCCTATGTTGAGTGTGTAACCATCATTTCAATTCACAAGCTTTCTTAAATAATACAGTCTCCTACGGGAGATCTGTACGTAAAGTTTACTCGCAAATTTATCCTAAGAGACTCAATACCAGTAATACCTAGATGAAAACCTTTTTACGGGAGCTCAGCAAGATTCTAAGGCGAGGCACATCTTTAGAACCATTGAACCAATGATAGAGACTATGGATATTTCATACCCACTCCCACTCAATCTTTTAAAATTTAGGGATCTTGATTTTACCCAGTTATCTAACTTATTTAGTAACCACGGAATCAACTATGTATATCTAATTATGTGACTTAAAGAGAATGAGCTAATTTAAGACATTATGACGTACTATAATAAACATGATACTGTGATCAAAACAATTATTGTCTAAAGCCAAAGTGCTAACACTATAATATTATATATCTCATGTATATAAAATTGGACAATAAAAGCATACAGGACGTAACGATCAAGTAAGAAGGTCTGTGGAATGTAAATCATTCAAGCAAAAGTTTTCTAGAAGAAAATTCAATTATTTAGTCATCAATCTTTCAACCAAAGATAAATAATTGAAATACTGTATTTAAACCAAGTCCTGTATTAAACATTAGTTTTGAAAAATGGACTAAGAAACTTTAACCGCTAAATTATTCAACCAATAATTTTAAAGATTCTTAGTAAAAGAATTTAATCAAATTAAATTCTAAGTGCATTTATAAAAATAAGAAAACAGTTATAAAAAAAATATTTTTGTATAAAAGTTTTACAAATAATTATAAATGCAAATAATGAATATAAACTGTTAGGGTTTATGCCCTAAAAGTATGTGTATTTTGGATATTTGCTGAATTAATAAAATGACATTTTTTTTTATTTGAATGTGTGCATAATTTGTATGCCTTTAAATATCAGAAAATCCCTAGTTTATTTATGTGACCATAAATTTAGTATATAAGTGTTATATGCATGAGGATTAAATTTATGTATAATAAACTAAATATAATCCGTAATAATTAATTAAAGTTTGGGATCTTTAATTAAATATTATTAGTATAGTCCATTAACATTGAGAATGTAGTAGACTTATCTGGACTATTGATGTGTTGACATCACAATGGAGGTACTTTATATAATTCGATTATATAAGACTGGACTAGATATGATTTGAATCTCACATAAATTCCATTAACTATTGAGAGTTCNCAAAAATTGCTCAAACTCAATCACATAACCTAGATATTCAATTCTAGATCAATATTATGCTATACATATGAACCTAAGCTCTTGATACCAATTGTCGGTAAATTTACGTCACACTTAGGAAAATCATGCATGCATGCAGATATGGGAAATACATGATCATATCATGAACGCAGCGGAAAAATAGCGGATTTAGGTTTTAAAATTTTTATCTGAAAACAGTTTTCATAACCGTATAACACACATGCATCATATACAGAATCATGTACAACATAACTCAAATCTAGATACAAAACCCTAGAGATGAGATTAGGGTTTACCTCTTGTAGCGTATTCCTCCTCGATCTCCATATTGATGGTGATCAAACCTCCAACCCTAGATCTTCTTATCTATGCTCTTGCTCTTGGTTGACGAAGCGAGTGGGCACCAAGTCTAAACCTTCGTTGGAGAATGATCAAGAATGCCTTATTGATCCTAGGGAATATCGGGATGTGAGATGAGACTATGAGATTGTAGAAAACATTTTTCTCTCTCCTTTAGCCTAGGTTGGCTGAAATCTCTCTCTCTCTCCCTATGCCTTATGCATGTGACTCTATATGAGTTACTGTGTAGTTTTTCCTTTCATATATCTTATATATATAGGACCAACAACTACTGACTAATTCAAATTAATGAAGTCTTTTCCTAAGTGCAGGAGTGTCAAAGTAATAAATTACTCGGTGAGACCAAGATCAATCTACAGGAAGGTTAGTGAATAATACAAGAGCATGACACATATATTGTAAGAATAAAAATAATAGGAAAAAGTATGTTATAGGATGATTGTGACAATATGAAACAAAGTGACTGAAATATAACGATATAAAGTTACAGAATTAAACAATTACTAAGATTAGGAGATCCACTCTTAGGTATATTAAATAAGTATAACCTAAGCTATTTTATTACTCAATTAGAATCCACACACAACGGAGGTTCCAATCGGAAGATTAATCATTAAAGGTCCATTATTAGTTCTTTATGTGATTAGATTAGTTTTCTTAATTACCTTTTTTTCATAACGCCAACACTTGCAAATGTGGTCAAGCATTCATGGTGCCACCTTATGTCCACAACAAATCAAAATCCCTTCCTAGCATAACCGGTACAAAAGGAATTAAGCATTTGTTGTGCCAATGGTTGACTACAATGAATCAAGACTCACCACTTAACAAAGAGGGTACTACGATTGATTAAAAACATTAAGCAGCACATGTATAACAGTGATTAAAAGATATAAACAATGAAGAGCACCTAGAGTTTGGATTATATCTATCTTTCCTCCAAGAGGTTCACCCTTTCATCTTAGCAATATGAAAGATTAAGTAGACATGATGAAGAAGAATA
Organism: Parasponia andersonii; assembly: GCA_002914805.1. Lineage (NCBI taxonomy): Eukaryota > Viridiplantae > Streptophyta > Magnoliopsida > Rosales > Cannabaceae > Trema > Trema andersonii. The sequence continues at coordinate 407,115 of JXTB01000235.1, read as the reverse complement.
ATAAGTATGAACACAATATGAACATCACAATTAAACACAAAACTCTTACTATTTTGAAGGAAAAACAAGATTAAAATAACATGAATAATAAGAGGAGAATAAAAGAGAGTGATCTTGTTTACAAAACAAAGATACCTCCTAAGCCTAGCTTAAGCATCTATTTATAGGAAAATTTAGAGATACAAAGTCAAAATTTGTAAACTAAAGATAAGAGCAAGTTAGCAACTTGTTTTGGCAGATTCAGTCTCTCCCAAAGATGTATCTGAAACTTCATAAATTTGGATGAGAAATGTCTTGATCAAGAAGAAAACTTGAAGGCTTATCTCTTAGGAGTCGTATGCCACCAAAATTGCATCCATTAAAGATGTATTTCTTGACTTATAGCAAAATTGGTGAAGATAGGTTCTGCTAAGTCAAAATCGGTTACTGATCTTATCATGTGAAAAGATCTGATATTTTTATCCAGATTTCTGCTTCTTTTGAATTTTCTTAAAGAACAAATCATCTAGATAATTTTGTGTACGTATCCATAGCGTCAAGAATCACTCCATTTGAAATTGTAATGAGGTCAGAATGGACCAAAAAATAAAGGGTATCAGGCTGAACGTGATTGCAGTCCAATTTACAATTTTGTCCATTTGAGACTCATTTAGAAATAATTTGAGTAGATCTTGTGAATTGTACTTAGTGAATAATTGAGTGCCAAATCCATGAGTTCAAGTATTGGATCAAAATCCCATGTAGTTTAGAATCTGTGTCTATTTTACAAAACCTGCGCAGAAACGAATATTTAGCACAAATTAGAAGTAATTCTTGCTTTTGTGCCTATGTCTCCAAAAGTGCATTAAATTAGAGAATTTAATGAAACTCTAAATATATAATGATGATCTAATCTCATAATAAATGCACACAATTAGATGTTCATCACACCCCCTAACCAGCTTATTATTAGTCCCTAGTAATTGAAGTGTTATCACTTAACAAAATTTCCTTCCAAAGTAATCACCACTTTTTTTTTTCTTTGATTTATCCAAATAAACAAACTCTCAATTTTCATTGAGTCAAATATTCTTTAGTTAAAATATTAATAAACCTTCCTTGTTGTACTTATGTAACAACACATACTCATGAGGCTTGATTGAAAAATGAAATCTAAAATTTAATATTTCACCGAGGGTAGTTTCTTTGAGTATGGGGCAATTTTTGTTTTTACTTTTATTTTTTTTGTTTTTTTTAAACATAATACTATGAACAATACATCCTTAACCCATGTAGCGAGCTTGAGGCTAATGACTCCCATACCAGTTGGCCTTAAGGCATTAGGTGTTGAGACACCCCTACGAGCTTAATAACTCAGGTTGCAGATGCTTTTATTAAATAAGACAATCATAGATAGTGCAATGTCTAGTTTCCTTAAGCTTTCTCCTTAACTCTTGTAACGAGTTTTAGGCCAATAACTCCCAAGCTAGTTGGTTTTAGGGTACTAGGTGTTAAGACACCCCTTCGGGCTTAGTTGCTCAAGTCAAAGAGGCTACAAAACTAAACTTTTCTACGATTTTTTTTTTAATAATAATATGTGCTTTTTTTCCTTTTTATTATTATTATTATTATTAATTTTTTTATTTTACCCCAGCCCTTAGTTGTTACCTTTGATAAAGTATAAGAACTTGATTATGATAGCAGTTCAATTTGCAATCCACAATTAGATGTCAAAGTGTGCATATGTGTGTGCGGAGGATGGTTTATGAATATTTGCTAAATAAGTATATGAACATAATCTAAGAGTTTGTAAATTTGAATAATTCAAAAAGAAATGTATGATGAAATAATATTAGGAAATTTAAAAATCAAAACTAAATGTTATATATCCACTATGATGCGTCTCAAGAGGAAACTTACTCCTTACTCTGCCGTCAATGACGTAGTCGCTATGTCCAATGGTTTTAATAACAGCAAAAAGATTTTTTTTTCTTTTTTTCTTTTTCAATTTTTTTTTTGGTATTAACTATCCCTTCCCCCCAACTAGAATCAAACATTATCCCAAATGTCTTGAGTTAAATAAGAAAAGTATAGAAAACATTACCTGTGACAGGAACTACTAAAAAGAAAAACCTGAAAGATACATTAAGAAAATAAAATGCTGTGAGAAAAACCATGAGACTAGAAAGTTTTACAGACTAAGAGATAGATCCAATCTGGCTTTTTTTTCGACGTTCTTTGTTTGATCAGTCTAACTAAGTTATGGCTGGATCAACTTTTGGAATATAGATTTGCAATTGATCAATCAACTGCTCAGGAGTTATAGCAGAGATGAAGATTCGTCTTGAAGAGTTAGAAATAAACTTCTGTTCTACAACATGATCTAGAAAGGATAACAAGCCATTAAAGAAACCATTAACATTTAACAGGCCGATGGGTTTTTGGTGGATTTTCAGCTGAGCCTAAGAAGCAATTTGAAAAATTTCTTCTAATGTTCCAATGCCTCATGGTAAGGCAATAAAAGCGTCAGAATGGTCAAGCATCTTTTGTATTCGTTCATGCATTGTTGACACTTTCAATTCTTCTCCAATCGTTTTTCCAGTGATGTTTCCTTCAGTCAAAACTTTTGGGATGATTCCCAAAACTTGACTTCCTCCAATGAATGCAGCTGTTGACACACTCTCCATTAACCCAAGACTACCTCCCCTATAAACTAAATGGATTTTTCTTTCAGCTAACACCTTACCAAGGTGATTTGCTACCTCTAGGAACTCTTTATCTTTCTCCGGACTGGATCCACAAAATACACAAATGTGTTTGATTTTACGAGATGAGGATCTGACCATTTTAAACTCCTCTTAAACTTATGAATGAGTTTGAGTTGAATGAAAATGGAGAAAAGAAGTGATGTATTTATAGAGATAGGAAAAGTAATATAATGATAGCACCTACGGGGGTAGGTCGGCTATTGTCAAAAAAAAAATGAAAATTTTAACAAAATGACAAAAGAGCAAAGCATGCATATGTACAGGTAGTTGTGATTGTGACTCACATCTTCCTCTGGTTTTACGTCCAGTAACGACTTAAACACCCTCTA
>JXTB01000235.1:385256-400349 GCA_002914805.1 Parasponia andersonii | reverse complement strand
GTATCCAAGACAATAAAATCCACAGGATATATGAATTTATCAACTTGAACTAACACATCTTCCACTATTCCTCTTGGGACTTTAACTGATCTATCGGTAAGCAAAAAAGTGACAGAAGTTGATTTTAACTTACCTAGATTGAGTTTTTGATAAACTGAATATGGAAGTAAATTCACACTAGCTCCAAGATCAAGTAATGCTTGTTCAATTTTTTGTTCACCAATAACACATGAAATTGTAGGACAACTAGGATCTTTATATTTCAAACTATTATTAATTTGAAGTATTGAACTTACTTGTTTGGCTAGAAAAACTCTCTTTTTCACGTTCAATTTTCTTTTTACAGTACACAAGTCCTTCAAGAATTTAGCATAAAATGGTACATGTTTAATAGCATCCAATAAAGGGATATTGATTTTTACCTATTTGAAGATTTCAAAAATTTCAGGATTGTGATTCACTTTCCTTGAATTATTCAAAGCATGAGGAAATGGGAGAGTATGAGAGGATTCAATCTTTTCTTCAGAGGGTATAGGTTTAACCTCTTCCTTGTCCTTGGAGTTTGATTCATCATCTTTCTCACAAGGTTCAAGAATAGATTTTTCAATAATCTTACCACTACAAAGAGTTATGATTGATTTGACTTGATCCATGTGTTGGCCTCTAGAGGATCCTGCATGTGAATTGAATTGTCCCTTGGGGTTTTGCTGTGGTTGAGAGGGAAACTTACCTTTCTCTTGAATTTGGAGAGCAGATGCAAATTTTGCAAGAGTATCTTTCAAATCCGCCATAATTTGAGCATTTTGAGTATTGATAGACTCTTGCTTTTTAATAAATGAATGTAATGTTTCTTTAAAATTTTTCCTAGGAGGAGGTATGTAGGGTGCATAACCTTGAGAATTTTGAAAATTTTGTTGTGCATGAAATGATGGTTATGAAGATTGTGCATGATTATCATTCCTCCAACTAAAATTTGGGTGATTTCTCTAACCGAGATTATATGTTTGAGAATATGAATTAGGATTTGGTCTTTTGAATGTGTTTAAGATATTAGCTTGCTCATGAAGATATTCCTTAAAAGAAGGCAAAGTTGGACAGCCATTAGTTTCACAAATATGACACACAATTTCTTGCACAGATTTCACTTAACCACTCTTTTTCATTTCAAGTGCCTCGACTTTTCTAGCTAAGGATGCAAGTTTGGCTTGGAACTCGTGATCTTCCCTAAGGTTATACATGCCTCCACTAGATATAGAGGGTTGAGTTTTGGTAGGTGCCTCACAAGTTCCCACAGTGTCCCAATTTTGTGCATTTTCAGCTAGTAAGTCTAAGTATTCAATTGTCTTATTGGGATCTTTATCTTCAAAAGTACTATTACACATCATTTCGATCATTTGTCTATCTCTAGGTGTTAATTCCTCATAAAAATGTGACACTAACATCCACGTTTCAAAACTATGGTGAGGACAAGTATTAAGTAATTCCTTTTACCTATCCCAACACTGGTAAAATGTTTCTCCTTATTTTTGAGTGAAAGTGGTGATTAGTCTTTTGAAAGAATTTGTTCGGTGAGGAGGAAAAAACTTTTGTAAAAACTGTTGTTGCATTTCATCCCAAGAACCAATGGAACCCGACCTAAGATTTTGTAACCATGTTTTAGCTTTATCTTTTAATGAAAAGGGAAAAAGCTTAAGTCTAATGGTGTTCATGCTACAATTTTGGTCATTATAAGTATTACTCACCTCTTCAAATTCCCTTAAATGCAAATATGAATTTTCTGAATCTAAGCCATGAAAAGTTGGTAAAAGTTGAATGATATCGAGCTTGAAATTGAAATAAGATGCATCAGGAGGAAAAACTAAACATGAGGGTGCACCTATTTTTGTGGGATTCATATGGTCTCTTAGTGTCCTAGGTCTATCTTGGTCATTATGTACAGAATGATTATCTCCTTGGTCAATTTGATTTTCGGCTATGTTTTCAAGAGAAAATGAAGGCTTCCTAATAGGTGTACCACTTGATGAGCATGACCAAACTTTCATACAAATGAAGAAAGAAAAAAAAACAAGAAAGGATATTTTTGTTTTATCACTATAAAAAGAAAATGAAGAAGGAAAGAGATGAGATGAAAATTAAAAGAAAAAGAAATGAAATTATAGTTTGTAGAATAAACTTTACCTCTTCGGCAACAATGCCAAAAACTTGACTAATTCAAATTAATGAAGTCTTTTCCCAAGTGCAGGAGTGTTAAAGTAATAAATTACTTGGTGAGACCGAGGTCAATCCACAAGAAGGTTAGTGAATAATACAAGGCCATAACATATATATTGCAAGAATAAAAATGATAGGAAAAAGTATGTTATAGGATGATTATGACAATATGAAACAAAGTGACTGAAATATAACGATATGAAGTTACAGAATTAAACAATTGCTAAGATTAGGGGATCCACTCTTAGGTATATTAAATAAGTATAACCTAAGCTCTTTTAATACTCAATTGGAATCCACACACAATGGAGGTTCCAATCGGAAGATTAATCATTAAAGATCAATTATTAGTTGTCTCTGTGATTAGATTAGTTTTCTTAATTACCTTTTTTTCATAACGCCAACACTTGCAAATGTGGTCAAGCATTCATGGTGCCACCTTATGTCCACAAAAAATCAAAATCCCTTCCTAGCACAACCGGTACAAAAGGAATTAAGCATTTTTTATACCAATGGTTAACTACAATGAATCAAAACTCACCACTTAACAAGGAGGGTACTACGATTGATTAAGAAAATTAAGCAGCACATGTATAACAGTGATTAAAAGATATAAATAATGAAGACTACCTAGAGTTTGGATTATACCTATCTTTTCCCCAAGAGGTTCACCCTTTTATCTTATTAACATGAAAGATTAAGTAGACATGATGAAAAAGAATAACAAGTATGAACACAATATGAACATCACAATTAAACACAAAACTCTTACTATTTTGAAGGCAGAGCAAGATTAAAATAATATGAATAATAAGAGGAGAATAAAAGAGAGTGATCTTGTTTACAAAACCAGGATACCTCCTAAGCCTAGCTTAAGCATCTATTTATAGGAAAATTTAGAGATACAAAGTCAAAATTTGTAAACTAAGGATAAGAGCAAGTTGACAACTTATTTTGGCAGATTCAGTCTCTCTCAAAGATATATCTGAAACTTCATGAATTTGAAAGAGAAATGTCTTGATCAAAGAAACAAACTTGAACCTTATCTCTTAGGAGTCGTATTCCACCAAAATTACATCCATTTGAGATGTATTTCTTGACTTATAGCAAAATAGGTGAAGATAGGTTCTGCTGAGTCAAAATCGGTTACTGATCTTATCATGTGGAAAGATCCGATATTTTTACCCAGATTTTAGCTTCTTTTGAACTTTGTCAAGAACAAATCATCTAGATAATTTTGTGTATATGTCCATAGCATCAAGAATAACTCCATTTGAGATTGTAATGAGGTCAGAATAGGTAAAAAAATAAAGGGTGTCGGGCTAAACGTGAGTGCAGTCTAATTTACAATTTTATCCATTTGAGACCCATTTAGAAATAATCTGGGCAGATCTTGGGAATTGGACTTAGTGAATAATTGAGTCCAAAATCCATAAGTTCAAGAATTGGATCAAAATCCCATGTAGTTTAGAATCTGTGCCTATTTTACGAAACTTGCACAGAAACGAATATTTAGCACAAATTGGAGGTAATTCTTGCTTTTATGCCTATGTCTCCAAAAGTGGTTTAAATTAGGGAATTCAATGAAACTCAAAGTGTATAATGATGATGTAATCTCATAATAAATGTACACAATTAGATGTTCATCAACTGCTAACCCTAGTCCAATTTGGATTGGGCTTGTTCTCTAATTTAGGCTTTATGTGTATTTTTATAAATATGTCAAACTCATGAAACTTAATCATAAAAATACCAACTTCTGTGTAGAATTATTATTTTACACAGTTTTATGAAACTTATTTCACAAATACCACCAACCAATTAATGAGCCTAATTGAGCTGGACAAGGGACCTAATAGATCCAAATAATCTGAGCTCCAATAATATGATAAATACATAATAACTCTTATTATGGTATTTATATAAATATTATTAATAAAGGGGACACTCCACTAAAGGCCCAATACTGCACCCTTAGATTAAATGTCATGCCTTTTATAGAGATTTAATCAACTAACCTTGATTAATCGATCCATCTAGCATATTCTATACCACATATATAATCCCTATACAATGCCATAGTTGGATAGGTGATTTTACCGTAATACCTATCCAACATCTATTTACCTTTAAGTTACCATCTTTCTATCAAGGAATAATGTTGTCGATAATTTTATTCTCAATGGCTATTTAGACAACATTATCAACCAATTCACAAAGTGAATAGTAAGATCTTAGATTTAATTATTCCATGAATCTTGAAAGAACCTAAAGTGACATTAATATATAGTGTCCTTAACTATTTGGTGTTCCCATCAATTCATAAGTCATAACCTCCAATATGCCAGAGTTTACCTCTAATTTCATAGAGGTTGGTCTTTTAACAAATCAAAATGCTATAACCCATGAAAGCAAGTCCAGTGAAACATCAAGGATTAAGATTTATATGCTAAGAGTTAGTTTGTGATAATATAAGAATTGAGTTATGGCACTCTAATTCTTTATTTTACCTGGTCCAGTTTAATACATATAACTTGTTTATGTCGTATTAGTGTTTCTATCAAAAGTCAGATACTTCAATGATTTGAGACACATAATTCCCGTTGAGATAGACAAACACTATAACCTATAGTAAATAAAGTATTCCATGTTTATTTACAGATTGTAAACTACTTCATTTAGACTTAGATAAAGAAACAAGTCTCTCCTTAATTAACACTGAATTATGTTTGTTTCTTTATTCACATATAAAGTCATGGAATCTTTTTCAGATGAATAAACTATTCAACTAAGATAGTTTAATCTAAAAAATATCATAATTTCATATAAGAGATAGTTCTTTATACTCAAAAGGGTAAAATTAGAAATCTGCTTTTTAGGGCAAAAATCCCAACGCGTAGGGGATTGGAAATATAATGAGGAAAAAGATCATTGTCTTTTTAATGGGAAAAAAAGTAAAGGCATGACTGTTTCAAAGAATATTAGTTATGCAACTCTTGTGGATCGTTTATATAAGGTTATTGATGATGAGAAAAGTCGTTTTGATTTAGAATTCAAAGTTCTGTATAAGATGGATTATGTTGTGCTTCTACTGACAATCCTTACTAATGATGCCGATATTCAATTTTGACTTGATGAGTATTCCATCTCCTTTTAGCATTGTACACCTTTCTGTGTAACCATGATAGAAAGGTGTAGCCTGAATATTGCGACCGATGGGTACAGTCGAATGCTATCATGTGAGCCTGAAACAACGAAAGAGGAAAATAAAGATCATCACACAAAGCCTTAGCTATATGATCCGAGTACATGTCATTTGGTAGAACACATTAATTGTCATGTTCCAGCAATTTGTGTTGTATCAAATAATTATAGTGAAGAGAGGTAATGGCTTTTTATGGTGAAAAGATGAACTTGAACTCTGATGACGATCATTTGATGTTAGATGATGGTTGTTATAATGACAATTATGACACTATGTCCCAATTGAGGCATAGAGAAAATGATGGCATTACACGTGGGAAATAGAAATTACAATTTGTTATACCGGAATAAGTAGAGGTAAGTAAAGCAAGTAAGACACCTTGTACTTTAAGCAGTCATGTGCGAAAAGTCAGAATATTTGAACATGAGCGAAAATGGAGTAGTCCAATATTTCATGATGAAGATGTGCCAGAAAGTGAGAATACTGCTATTGACTTAAGTTTTCCTTCATCATCTGATGCTAGTACAAGGACAATAAAGGTGGGTCAATTATTTAAGAATAAACTTGAATTGAAGATGAAGAAAGATATATCGTATATAACCTGTATAGATGACAAATGTTGTTGGTGCTTGAGAGGTAGAAAGTTAGAGAAGTCAGATATATTTGAGATTCATACTTATGTCTCTACTCACAAGTATACATTAGTAGTAAGGCACAAGGACAACCACCAAGTGGCACCATGGCTTGTTGCAAAATGCATCAAGAGAACATATACAGATAGTAAACCTAATTATTTACCTCACCAAATAATGGAAGATTTTCATATTAAATGTGGCATTAACATGAATTATACTAAGGATTAGAGGTGTAGGAAAAGGCTCTTACTTACGTTAGAGGTTGGAAGTGTAGGGAAAAGACTCTTACTTATGTTAGAGGGATGCCTAAAGCATCATACCAGCGGTTGCTGTCATTTTTGTATATGTTAGAGAAGAAGAATGAAGGAACAATTACTCTTTTGAAGACTGATATTGTAGGCTTATTTAAGTACTTTTTCTTCTCTGTAGGGGTGTGCATTAGAGGATTTAGAGCCACATATCGTTCGATGCTTTGTATGGATGAGACCTTCATTGAGAATAAGATTGGAGGGATAATGTTATGTGCTATTACTCTAGATGCCAACAATCAGTTATATCTAATGGCTATTGCTGTCGTAGATTCAGAGAATAACGATTCTTAGAAGTATTTTATGTTGAAGCTACAAGGAACCATAGAATATATTTAGAATTTAGTGTTCGTATTTGATAGAAATGTAAGTATTATGAATGCTTTGTCTGCGGTGTTCCCAGAAGCACATCATGGAGCATGCATGTATCATGTTAGTATTAATATCATGGCTAAGTTTAAAACGGATTATTCTCATGAAGAATATTTCTTGGCAGCAAAATCTTATCAGATGACTGATTTTAATTATAATTTTCAGAAGATAAAGGTAAAAGACCCCTCCGTTGTATAGTATCTAGAACAAATTGGTGTCGAGAAATAGAGTTAGATGTTCTTTTTTAGAATTCGGTACAATATAATGACAAGTAACTATGCTGAAAGTATAAGTAGTAATACTACGGAGGCACAAAAATGGCCTACTATAAGTTTAGCAGAGTTTTTCAGATTCATTCTACAAACTTGGTTCTGGGAACAAAGGAGAAAGGCAGAGAAGTGTGATGGTCCTCTAGCAACGGACATAGAAAATTATTTGATAGAGGTGATTGAAAAAGCTAAAATAATGATAGTCCATCCACTCAGTAGTTTCAAGTTTTATGTACAAGATGGTGAAGATGAAGATAATTTATAAACAAAAATATGTATGTGCAGAGAATTTCACCAAATTAGTCTGCTTTATGCCCATGCATTGGCTACTCTCTGTGAGCGAAACATAGACCCTTACATCTTATGTTCTAGGTTTTATACGACTGAAGTATGGTTGAACTCGTATGTCGAAACAATATACCTATTTGGACAAGAAGATGATTGGGCTGTACCGAATGACATTAAGCATCGATGGGTCAATCTTCTAAGAGAAGACCATCGAAAGGTGAAAAGAACAAAATCCAACGTCAGTGCAGCCGATGCAGAGAACGAGGACATAATATAGCAAGTTGCAAACACATGATGCCTGCACTGTCTAATGTGAAGGTTGTATAATAAACCAATCAAGTGTTTGAAAGAAATAAAAGTAAAATCTACTAACACTAAAATATGCTTTAATAACTCTATATATAGATTGTGGGTTCTTACATGTTTAGGGAAAATAACATACACTCAATTTCTGTTTCTTGTCATGAACTATAAGATGGATGAACTTCTGACACAAATTTAGATGCGTCTCCTTTAGTTTTATAGGCATATATTGTTCATAGGCACATGCTTATAGAGTGCACTGTGTACAACATATGCATATAAAATTTATAAAGATGCATCTTAATTAGTGTCATAGGTTTATCCATCTTATGGTTAATGGCAAGAAACAAAAGTGGAGTGTATGTCGCTTTACCTGAACATTTTATAATCTATACATAGAGTTATTAAACCTATAATCTATACATAGAGTTATTAAAGCGTATTGTAGTGTTAGTAGATTGTTGTAATGCTTATTGGTTATTAAATTTGTTGTAATGTTAATATATATACATCAAACTGCTGTAACTTATATTTTTTGTAATGATATAAAGTATACTATCATCATTTTCCGTCAGTAATTGATCAGTCTATTATGTCATCGAAACGACATCGAAATCATGTCAAATTACATCGAATGATATACTATAAACTAAAGTAATATTTGAAATCATATCAAATTTCATCGTATATATATCGAGATGCATCAAAATATATGCATTGAAATATATGCATTGAATCACATCGATTGACATCGAATTACGTATGTTCTTATGCGTTCGCATTGGTTGATATGCTTGTGTTATCATCCAAATGACATTAAAATCATGTTGAATTGCATCGATTCTTATACACAGGCAGTATGAACTCTATTGTAGACTACAGACTCTACTATCGAATTCCATCGAATAGTTTATCGAATTCATCAAAATGCATCAAATTATATCGAATTTATTCAAAAATAATGATATATTCGACTATGGATGCATGCGATAAACAATTTTCTAACTAGCTGATTAATAACATTAAATTGAAGAGAATAATTAGTAATAATTTTTGAAATCCATATACAAAGATAGTTTAAAATACTCATTCAAGGTTCTAACTTAGTAATAATTTATCTCTGAATATTTTCATCTTCTCATCAACAACTATGTCAAGAGGTTGTGCAGCAAGAAGACACTCCAAATACTTGATAACGTATACTCCACAATCCCCGCTGCATATTGTAAATAGATATAAAATTAGCTTAAAATAGAAATTCATTTTCATTCAAACATGAAGATAACATTACCTTTTTTTTTACTCTATAGCATGAGATTGATGCCAAGTCTTCATAAAGAAAAAAGATAAGGCTTATTTTGTGGGCCAAGATGCAATTCTGGATAGTAATCAAACCCACCCGCCTGGAGAAGGAGATATGGCAGCATCACGCCCCATGCTTTGATAGTCACTTCAAGGTTCTTCTCGGTGACTATAGTGACATTTGAATCATACACAATGATCATTTACGAACTCAAATAGATTTGTAATAGAACCCAATAGTTACCATTAATATGTACTGGCGAGTATAGTAGCTCGCACTGTACCTATGGCCTCTTACATGTATTCACATCACCAACCACGTACTATAGAAAACACTCATAAAAAATGAAGCTAGTCTTTGTCCTAGTACTTTTGAATGCCTCTTAATGACCTCTCATAAACTGGTCCAAATTAGAGTCTACAATTAATGTTTTTACCCCATATATCTTAGAAAAAAACCACAACCTTTCTCAAATTAGTAGGAAGGACACATCAATATGCTACAAAATCAAAATAAAAATATTGATTAGTAAGAATATATATGAGTATAAGTTAAGAAATACACATTTAGATAGTAGGTTTAATATACTTACATCACTATCAAGTAATATGCTAACAAACTTTAATTTCACAAACCAAGAGATGCCTGCATTACACACCCTAACATCAATGGTCATGCCATTATTTATTAATCCACTAAGCCATTTAGAAAAGGTCATGTACTATGATGGATCATATGGAGGAAGTGCTTTTAGGACCCAAGATCATTGACCTTAAATTTCTTCCCTCATGGATTTATGAAATCCCTATATCAGATATTCCCAACCCGCCTTGTTTTGTATTTCTTCTTCACTGACTATGATAGTTCAACAATATTGATTGGTGACATCAAATCGTCTGTTGTCTCATCTCGAGGTTGGGTATGGTAAACTTGTAATGTAGTGGATAGAGCATTCCTATATAAATGAGGTATAATATCTTTATCTGATTTCATTATTTCAGGCTCATATTTCTTTTTAACCAAAGTGATCAACAACTTCATCATCTTTCTCTGTTGTTGCTTAAGCTCTATCTAGTTTTGCTTAATCTCTAACTGAGTGGCCTTTAGCTCATCAACATTAGCCTGTAATTTTTTCAAAACAGAAGCCAAATTCTCTAACTCTAAATTTTTATCTCCAACCCTTAGCTCATGAGAGGGAAAAATACAGGCCGACTTCGTTATCTCGTTAGCAGCCTTTGACTCTTTCAGATACTCCTCACTTACATCAAACTCATCTGGATCTCTAACTGATTCATTAGTTCTATGACCAACTTTGGGACCATGTATAGAGGTTAAGATGCTACCATAGAATCCTTCTCCTCTACTCGGGGGTTTAAAACAACTTTAACAGTAACCTGTACAAAATATATCAAATAAGTTCATCAAAAAATTTAACCAACTACAAACAATTATAGAAAAAAACATAGTAATGAATATAAATTGATGAAATATTTTCAAAATTTAAGTTCAACTTATAAATTATAAAAAAATAAAATACTTACTTTCTTTTGATTAAGGATCTCTCCTACATCGGATACACTACGTATCTTATTGGACGTCCAACACAACATTCTCGGGAATTTCACACCAAGGTTAGCGGTATATACTGTGCCCAGTGTAGGTACTGCCTTGTATGCCCAACACTGCAAGGCTACGTAAACCCGTACAGGCTTCTTCTTTTCTACCACTAGCTTCAAGTATTGCTTTCTGTAATGATCCATATCCTTCTTAAGGCTAGCTATAGTCTTGTGAAAAGATTCATGACCCCAAGGAAATTGAAAGAATTCATCCTCATTCTCAACGTAAGATAAAATGTCTAAGTCTATCTTCTTAGTAGGCTCTCTTGCAAGTAACAGGCCATCTACCAAATAGCATAGGCCCAACTTCTATGTATCTTTGGTGTCCCCACAATTAAGGAATGCAGCCTTTAATTCCCCACTCCTGACAATCTTGGAATCATTTATGTATTTTTCAACAAGTCTCATACTTCCACTCATGGTCTTCAACTTAGCTTTATCTGGGTATTTTCCAAAATTTAATCCCGTTGTAAGAGCAAACTCACAAAGTCCAAATCTAACGTGTTTGCCACCAATATCAAAATGGATCTGTCTTATATCATCTGAAGACTCAACTTCCTAAGTAGAAGCTGATGAATAAACACCCCAGAAAATGGTAGGTGGAGGTACCTCAAAAAACTATTTGAACAAATATTTTTTGGCCCTTTGCATCAAGTCCAATGCCCGAAAACATTCTTTGATTTTTGACATAACTGGGCTACCACGAAATGTAACCCTCCCAATATAGTGTTGCTCAAAGGGTATAGTTAACTTCGACATCTTAAATAGTATAAAAAATTGATTAGCTTATCCATTGAATAGTATCGAATATACTCGAAAACAATCGAGAAAACATCTAAGACAATCATCAAAATAGCCGATATATAATAAAAAACAATCAGAAAAGCATATAAAAACAATCATCGAAATAGCATCGAATATTATCGAAAACAATTGAAATAACATCTAAAACAATCATCAAAATAAAATCGAATATTATCGAAAACAATCAAAATAACACTTAAAAAAATAATCGAAATAGCATCAAAAATTATCAAATGCAATCGAAATAGCATCTAAATAATCATCAAAATAGCATCGAATATACACAGGGAAGCAAAAAAATTAAAAACATTCAAATGCATCAAACTATCGTCGAATATAATCGAATTAAAGCTATATATAGAAGGCATCGAAATCAGATCGAATACCATTAAATACAATCGAATTATACCCAATTATCAAATGCATCAAAACACCATCGAAAATAATCAAATGTCATCGAATTATCGTAAACTATTGAGGACATCAAATTTGACTCGAATAAAATCGAAATCTATCGAATTGATAACTATAGACATCAAACTATAATCGAAAACTATTGAAAAGCATCGAAATTTATTACAGGTACAATCCATCGAATGTTCATCCAAACGGATAGTAATTAATCGAAATTAGTCGAATCATTTCGAAAATACAATCAAAATTAGTTTAGTCTTGATTTTGCACTTAAAGCATCAATTTCGAATAATAGATTCTACACATTGTCTACACAAAACAAATCATAAAATTTGAATGTGTTAAACAATGAGAAAGAATCGAAATATACTTGGACTTCGCTATGTTGCTTGTTTTGGAATTTTTGCCCTAAAAAGCAGATTTCCAATTTTACCCTTTTGAGTATAAACAACTATCTCTTATATGAAATTATGATATTTGCTAGATTAAACTATCTTAGTTGAATAGTTTATTCATCTGAAAAAGATTCCATGACTTTATATGTATATAAAGAAACAAACATGAATAAGTGTTAATTATGGGGAGGCTTGTTTCTTTATCTAAGTCTAAATGAAGTAGTTTGCAATCTGTAAATAAAGATGGAATACTTTATTTACTATAGGTTGTAATGTTTGTCTATTTCAGCGGGAATGATGTGTCTCAAATCATTGAAGTATCTGACTTCTGATAGAAACACTAATACAACATAAACAAGTTATGTATATTAAACTGGACCAGGTAATATAAAGAATTGGAGTGCCGTAACTCAATTCTTATATTATCACAAACTAGCTCTTAGCATATAAATCTTAATCCTTGATATTTGACTGGACTTGCTTTCATGGGTTATAGCCTTTTGATTTGATAAAAGACTAACCTCTATGAAGTTAGAGGTGAACTCTGGCATATTGGAGGTTATAGCTTCTGCATTAATAGGAATACCCAATAGTTAAGGACACTATACATTAATGCCACTTTAAGTTCTTTCAAGATTCATGGAATAATTAAATCTAAGATCTTTGTATTCACTTTGTAAATTGGTTGATAATTTTGTCTAAATGGCCATTGAGAAAAAACTTATCGACAATATTATTCCTTGATAGAAAGATGGTAACTTAAAGGTAAATAGGTGTTGGAGGGGTATTACGGCAATTTCACCTATCCAACTACTACATTGTATAGGGATTATATATGTGGTATAGAATATGCTAGATGGATCGGTTAATCAAGGTTAGTTGATTAAATCTCTATAAATGGTATGACATTTAATCTAACATTGCAGTATTGGGCCTTTAGTGGGGTGTCCCATTTACTAATAATATTTATATAAATACCATAATACGAGTTATTGTGTATTTATCATATTATTGGAGCTTAGATTATTTAGATGTATTAGGTTCCTTGTCTAGGTCAATTAATCTATTATTTGGATCTATTAGGTCCCTTGTCTAGCTCAATTAAGCTCATTAATTAGTTGTTGGTATTTGTGAAATAAGTTTCATGAAACTGTGTAAAATAATGATTCTATACAGAAGTTGGTATTTTTATAAATAAGTTTCATGAGTTGGACATATTTATAAAAATACACCCAAAGCTCAAATTAGAGAACAAGCCCAATCTTAACTGGAGTAGGGTTTGCAGTTTTTGGTCCCATATATATAAGATATATGAGAGGAAAAATAACACAATAACTCATATAGAGTCACACGCATATGGCATAGGGAGAGAGAGAGAGATTTCGGCCAACCTAGGCTAAGGGAGAGAGAAAAATATTTCCTACAATCTCATAGTCTCATCTCATATCCCGGTGTTCCATAGGATCAAGAAAGCGTTCTTGATCATTCTCCAATGAAGATTTCGACTTGATGCCCCCTCGCTTCGTCAACCAAGAGCAAGAGCATAGACAAGAAGATCTAGGATTGGAGGTTTGATCACCATCAATAAGGAGATCGAGGAGGAACACGCTACAAGAGGTAAACCCTAATCTCATCTCTAGGGTTTTGTATCTAGATTTGATTTATGTTGTACATGATCTTGTATATGATGCATGTGTGTTATATGGTTATGAAAACTGTTTTCATGCAAAAATTTTAAAACCTAAATCTGCTATTTTTCCACTGCGTTCATGATATGATCATGTATTTTCCATATCTACATGCATGTATGATTTTCCTAAGTGTTAGGTCAATTTACCAACAATTGGTATCAAGAGCATAGGTTCATATGTATAGCATAATATTGATCTAAAATTGAATATCTAAGTTATGTGATTGAGTTTGAGCAATTTTTATTTATGGTAGTTAAATGATTTATGGTGATAAATGATATTTAATTACATATACTATTGATTTTTGCATGGCGAGAAAAATAGTGGATTGTGATTCTAGTAAAATTAGGTTTGGGTGTTCTTGAATTTTATATTTGATAGATTCATGAATATGTTTCAAAGAGTTTGAAAATCTGAATTTTTTCTAGAATTTTTTGATGTTGTTTTAAATATTTCAGCATTTAAAAAAAAAAAATATTCGACCAACCCTAGCCTCGTGCACACGTCTCACCTGCGCGGTTGGCCTATGCGCGGGTGCTGGGCGCTGGCGTGCCCAAGCAGACCGCATACGCGCACGGCCTACGCGCGGGCTGCCTCGCGCGGCCTGCGTGCATGGCTTGCATGTGCGGCACACACGCGCGTGGCCCATGCACCATTTGCACCAGTGCGCAGCATGTCTGCGCACCACTTGTGCGCGGCCCGTACATGCCTGCGCACCGCTTGCACGTGGCCTGTGCGTGTCCCATGCGTGGCTCGCGCCATGCCCGCACGTCACCCATTCGCCGCCAGCAGGGCATGGGCATGACCCATGCGTGGCCAGCAGCCCATGCGCGCGGCCAGGGCACGGCCCGTGCAGTGCCTAGACGTGGGGCTGCTGCGTCCAGCACGTGCCATGCGCGCGGCCTTGCCGTGCGCCGTAGCTGGGCAGCCACATTGATACCACCCATTTCTCCGTTTTTCGCCGCTCCTTTGGGCGGTGACGGCCGTAGGGCTACGGTGGTGGTGTTTTTGTCACTACCAATTTTTTTTCTAAATTAATTAATTAGTTAATTAATTAGATAATTATTTAATTTGAATTCAAATTTTAAAATAGGAAACTATTCAAATTAGGTTAGGATAGTTATCTATTTCTGATTTATCCTATTTTAAATTTGATTTACTTTAGGATAATGTTAAATTTGAATTAATTAGATAAATAAGATATTATCTAAAAGTTAATTTGAATTTGAATAGAAGATCTACTAATTTTTGAAATTAGATAAGATTTCCTATATTATTT
>JXTB01000235.1:291773-384896 GCA_002914805.1 Parasponia andersonii | reverse complement strand
GATTAGATAAATTAATTAATTATTTAATTAATTAATAATTAGATATTAAATATGATTTATTTTATAATTATTTAAATTATCCTAATAAGTCAATAATTTAAAATATTTGATATTTTTAAATTTAGACAAAAATTAGTTATGAACTTAATTCTTACATTCAGGATAATATGTTTTGCTAGAAAACATTAATTATTGAATTTAATTAATTTTCATATTATTATATAATAATTATTAATTTGATTAATTTTTATTATTTAATAATTATTAATATGATTAATAATTAATAATTAATAATAATTAATGAGATTAATTATATTAATTAAAAGGATAATATTAGTACAAGGATAATTATTTGTTTTCATTATTTACAAGGAAATTGGAGCTTGATTTTAATGAGATTAAAATGTTGTTTAATAAAATATTATAATTATGTGATAATTATAGTAATATTTTGTACGGTGGTATTTGACATAAAATATTGTTAATTATGAGATAATTATGGTATTATTTTATGAGATAAAAAGCCTTTTGATAATTATGAGATAATTATATTTTTACAAAATATATTTGATATGATTGCCATATTGAGTGGGGGATTTTTAATTTTCATATTTTAATCCAAAAATTATTTAAACCATTTTTTTAGTTTTGAAAGGATTAATTTTGAGAAAATTAATGAATGTTTATAAAGTTGTTTGTATTCATTATTTGCATTTATAATTATTTGTAAAACTTTTATACAAAAATATTTTTTTTATAACTGTTTACTTATTTTTATAAATGCACTTGGAATTTAATTTAATTGAATTCTATTACTAAGAATCTTTAAAATTATTGGTTAAATAATTTAGCTGTTAAAGTTTCTTAGTCCATTTTTCAAAACTAATGTTTAATACAGGACTTGGTTTAAATACAGTATTTTAATTATTTATATTTGATTGAAAGATTGTTGACTAAATAATTGAATTTTCTTTTGGAAAAGTTTTGCTTGAATGATTTACAATCCACATACTTTCTTACTTGATCGTTACATCCTATATGCTTTTATTGTCTAATTTTATAAACATGAGATGTATAATATTATAGTGTTAGCACTTTGACTTTAGACAATAATTGTTTTGATCATAGTACCATGTTTTTATCCATCATTGTAATCACAGTATTGATAGTAGTGAGGGAGGGCACGTGCATTCTAGTTTTTATTGAAATTTGATGTATTTATTTTCTAAAGGAAAAGTTAGTTTTAGGCTAGGATAAAAAATTGCATTTTTTTAAAGGAAAATTGCCTTTTTTCTGTGAACTAATTATTGATACTTGGTATATAGTAAAGATTTAAACAGATTTAATACACAATCCGGTGTATTTGGAAAAATAAGTTTTAGCTGTGGAAAATAAGAGTAAATTAACATTCAAGCGAAAAGAAATAGTAGTCCGAATAATTTTTTATTTATTTTACATGTGATAATTCAAACATAAGGCGCACACAATTCTTAATAAATTGTACTATGATTTGTATTCAGTTTTGTTGCTTTACTATAAAATCTAATTGTTTTGGTTGATGCAAACTTTTGATGTCCCTCATATAACTTTATTATTCAATACAGAAAACTAGGCAGAGGACCAATTTTTTAAATTAGTTTAAGAAAATAAAAATTATAGTTAAATGTCTATTTTTCTTTTAAGCTTTAGTCATGCAATATGTTGTATTTTTATTTTTGTCATTAAGTGAGTTGAACATTTATATATAAACTTTTGAGTTTAGTCATATACTAAGTTTTAGGCAAAAAAAATAGTCAAATAACTAGTTAGCTCTACTTTTTTGTATGGTTATATGTGTCGACGAGACTTAGGTGATAAGTATAAATATATAATTATTTTAAATTACTACTAAAATTACAAACTAAGTCACTTATACCACACCATTTGTTGCTAAAAACGATGTGGTATGAAACACATGTCATGCCATATGGAAACAACTTGACAAATGATGAAACCACATCGCTTTTATATAAAGAGACGTAGCAGAAGGGCCTACCATGTCACTTTTAGGGAGAACGACGTAGCATGTCGTATAAACATGTATCACGTTGCTTTTTTCAGAAACGATATGGTAGAGCTTGGCTTTAACTTTTAGCATTAATCTTCTTTTTCTTCTCCATCTAACCTGAGGATGTGAAAAAACTCCCTTTGTCACCAACGTCTGATTTTCCAGCCAAAGCATGTACTTTTTGGTGCTTTTTCTTTCTTTCAATTTGCCCAACAATTGTATTGGATTATTTTCCATGATATGTAAGTTTGTTAACTCTATTTTGTTATAGAATAATTTGAAATTTTCTCGGTTTACTGCTATAAAATCCGACAAATTTGTGATTTTTTTGTGTTTCATGTGTATTAGGTTCGTTCTTGATCAGACATTGTAGATTTTCCTTTAATTTTTTCCCCAATTAAGCTATTTTGAGCAATTTAGATATTTTTTCGAATTTTGTTTGTATATTTTTTAAATTATTTATATTTATTTTTATTAATTAGTTTAAATGATAGTTTTAGGTTTTAAATTAGTTTATTTATACTTTTAATTGTTATATGAGAGGATTTTGTATAATATGGGTGAAAATTTTACCATATACATTAGATTTTAATTTAGATAATGAGTAATATGTATAATATGATTGAGTATGATTAATATAATTTAATGATAAATTTGATTATATTGTGATAGATAATTGTCAATTTAGAGATAAATATAAGTTTTTATTAGTTAGGTTATACATAGATATTAAAACTCTTGAATATGGTTAATGTGATTATAATGTATTTAATTGTTGTGAAATTAAAGATTATTAAATTATTTAGATGATTGGTTAGTAGAAGAATGTTATTATGAAATATTGATACCATGGTTGTAATTATGTTAATATGATTATATTCGTATTAACATCAAAAATGATTGAGAAATATTAATATATGAGCTTGGACTTGTTATGGTATTAGATTAATTGTCTTGGAGTTTATATGTGGGAAGGGTTAGTCCATTTATAAGGAGAGGTTCTATCGAATTTAATTTTAGAAATTTGGTTAAGATAGATAGAAGTTAGATGACTAAGAATAGATTGAGAAAAGAATATGAGAATGGAGTTGAATATTTTTTTAAATTTGCTATCAAAAATAGTCTTGATCCCAATATGATGCTTTGTCCATATATCGAGTGTGGGAGTTAAGTTCGACCTCCACCGCATAAGTTACGCGCGACCTCCCCCGCGTTAGTTACGTGCGGCCTCCTCTGCATAGGTTACGTGCGATCTCTTTCGTATAAGTTATGTGCGACTTCTTCTGTATAAGTTATGAGCGACCTCCTCTGAAAGAAAAGGAAACAAGTTTCTGCTTCGTCAAACAGGTAACCTGCAAGGAAAGGGAAACAGAAGTCTCTCTTTTATGATCGACCAGTTACCCGTTTTAAGTGGTTACTCAATTATGTTGTTACTTAAATTGTATTACCCGATTGTATGGTTACCTGTTTTCATAATTAGGAACATTGAGTTACCCTCACCTATATAAAGGGAACTCAATGTTTCAGACGGGGATTCCATTTTTTCCAATTTTTTGATTTCTAAATTCTGACTTCTAATTTGAGAGAGATTTCTAGATGAGACATTGTAACTTTGAGTGCTTGTAATTCTCCATAAAATAGTGAAAAACAGTGGATGTAAGCTCATCTTTTTCGGGGCTGAACCACTATAAAATCCTTTGTCTCTTTATTTGCTTTGATCAATAATCCAATTCACGCAAGCCACATCTTTTATTTTTTTCTAAATTTATTGTTGACAAAACCTCCATCAACAATAATTATTTAGAATTATCTTAGACGTAAATTTTAGTACTATAGTTTTTACTAATAAGAAGATAAGTTTAGACGAAGTATAGAAAAGATCACAACTGGAATGCTTACGGCAATAATATACTTAATAAAATGAAAAGAAGAACAATCTAATTTCATTATTTGTAAGTTTTCCGGTGACTATTTTTTTTCCACTTCTGTTTCCTTAAACCTCTGTTTTAGTGGCTAAGACAGGACCGTAATTTTAATGAGCTACATACAAATAGAAGGAACATTTAAGAAGCCTACTTAGTGATTAGTGATGACAAATTAAAGCATGAACGAGTGAGTGCCTCTAAAACTTTTCAGCTATAAAGGTAACATGCAAAACATTACATTTCGTTATATAAGAGGATACTTTTGTATGAATGGGATAGATATGTTCTATACAAAGTGGGTACGGCTCGGAGAAAATTACATAGTGAATATATTTCTCACAAAAGGCTCGTGTGAAAGATATTTCTTTTGATTTTGAGCATGATCATCTTGTAGATATGGTTAATTATGCCGAATAATACTTTGTTGGTCGTCTCATCATCCAAAAAAATTTATAAAATTGTTAGAAGATATCGAAAGTCCTCTTTTTTCTAGTTCAAAAGTCACAAAATTATCCTTCTTAGTTATACTTTTCAATTTGAAAGTTAGAATGGTTGGAGTATTTCTAGTTTTTCTCAATTGCTTAGATTTCTAGGAGAAATTCTTCCAAACAATAATAATGTTCCTTTTTCTACACATGATACACAAAAAAAAAAAAAAAAATCATTGTGTGCCTTAAGCATAGAGTACGAAAAGATATATGCATGTCCAAACGATTGCATCTTATATCAAAAGAGTCTGCTGAAGCTAAATTTTGTCCTAAATGCCAATGTTCAAGATAAAAATACAAAAAGAATAGTAAAGATTTAAATATTTATTACTCATCCAAGTGAGCGACTCCATTTTGCAAGATAAGGCTGAAATAAGATTTAAATGTTTATTTTGGAATCTTGATCATGTGAAATAATATGACGTGAGAAAGAAATAATAAAAAATAACAAGCTTCGGCATACTGCTGATTTACTAGCTTGGAAGAGAGTAGTATGAAACAGAGCTATTATGTCACTCGTTTGCATATTATTTATGAAGCAATGTGGCTTTTTACCATGTCGCCTAACAAATAACGCAGAAAATTATTTTTGTAGTAGTGAATAGGATGGAATGTCTTAGGGAACTTGAAAATAGAATAACATTTAACGAGGAGAAAAAAGAATATACGGCTAATAGGAAAAAGGACAGAAGCAGAAAGTTAAAAAGACAAAATTCGGCCCCTTTTATTCACTGTTCAATAATGTTATATAATGTGCCTTTTATAGGCCTTTGTGCAGTAGGTTTAAGGGAGACAACTCTAGCTTAAAAGGTGGCAGCTTTCTACTTGTTGCATGGTGAAGGGTTTTGACACATAAATGTATATGTATCCGGACATATATTTTCTAAAATTAAAATATTTCTCCTATTCGGTTTATATCCAAAACATTTAAGTCCCTAAGCTATAGTAAATGTGATTATTCGTTAGAGTGCGTCATCATTTTTCTTTTAGTTTTATAAATAGACTGAGATGGCTTCCTTTTTTTTCCTCGCAGATCTAATCTTTTCATGGCCAATCCATATGATGACTTCAAGAAGAGCTTTTCCAATTTCAGACCAATTCTAGATGTTATTAATGCGCATACTTCATCTTCTTGTACTCTTATTCTAGATGAGACTAGTCACAATATTAGACATGTTGTAAACTTGCAAGATGGAGTCGCTCACTTAGATGATCAGTTATATGACATACGACAGAGAAGCCTTGCCCAGAGGGACTATTACTTGAGACATATAGAAGAACTCGAGAAACATGTCAATTCGGTTTTTAGACATGCATCGATATTTTAAATTATATCAAGACTAAAATTGCTTTTATAGAATGAAACTTATCTAGTACAAAGCGAAGTCTTTGGGATTCTTTTCAAAAAATAGCTTGCTGGTATGAGTTATATCGAGATCTCTGAGGCCTTTAGTTTCCTGTTTCTATTCCTATTCTCGTTGGCCGAATTTTCTGATTCAAGCTTCAAAGGTTTATCTTCTTCTTCAGCTCAACGAGATATTCGGAGACATTATCGGCATCATTTGCTGGTGGAGGCTTCAATAATGACAACTATTATAGTTTTTTTCTTCAGGGGACTTTTCTTTTTTTTTTTTTTGGAATAAACTTCTTAGACTCTGTAATAGGTTTTTCTTTTTCTTTTTAAATTCAAATAAATATTTATGAACAAAAGTCTCGTTGGACTTTGTAACAGTTAGGTAAAGAAATAATTTTATTTTCGTATAGCAGAAAAAACACTACTGTTAATATGCTATCATATTGCCCATTTATGCATGGAATTATCAATGCATATACTTTCAGAAATAGATATAATTATTGCTAAGAAAGTTTATGTATATTTTTAAAACATGTTTGCTACTAAGAAATAAAAAATATTTTCATAAGTTTATATTCTTGATGATCCTGCTATTGTTAGGTCATAATGCAAGTAAAAAGAAAAATTAACTTTTCGGATGATCCTGCTCTTATTAGGTCATAATACAGAAAGTTTAAAAATTAGTGTTTTGGATGATCTTGCTCTGGCCATAATGCCGATAGCCAAAAGATAGGCTTTTTTTATCATAAATTTGATAAAATTATAACAAGAATCTCTTTTTCTTTTTTGTGAATATGTACCAGTAGTATACTTGCATATCTCTTTTTGAGATTTGGATAAGCCTCTTATTTCAACAAAACATCCAAATTTGAGAACTCTTTGAATCCTCTAATAAATAATTTATCTTGAAAGGATAAACTAACATTTTATTAGAACAAAATGTTGTAAAAGAAAAAGGAAAAATCCACATTATTTGGAATATTTTCTTGATTTGGGATTTTGAAAAATTAAGTTTCTATGCTCTTAATGCTGGGTAAACTTCTTGGATTAATTTTTAACTAATAAACTCCGATTTGATTTAGTCTTAAAACAAAGTTATGAATATAGAACTATGATCAAAAAGAGTTACTTATGATAAATGTGCGCAACTGTTCATAAGTAATTTGTGCCTCCGTAATGCTAATACGGAGAGGATAATCTACTACAGAAAAAGAGCTACTTTAATAATAGTGCGGAAGCTACTGATTGTGAGTATTTTTGAAATCACATTAAAAAAAAAAAAATATTGCCTGAACCTTCCACTACAGACACTAATGCTTGGTAAACCACTGAGTATTTAACATAAATAATTCTTTATTGTTATAATTTTAAGATATTAATTCTTTATTTTGTGGACATTAATTTTAGATGTTTTGTTTCTCCTCTCTTAGTTTCTTTTAATCGTCTTCTTTTTCTAATCAGTCAAAGCCTTTTATCTTCTTCTTCTAACCAGCTAGAGAGGAAGATCTTTTGGATCTTTCTTTTCAGTGGGAAATTTCATTCTTTTTTGTTTTGTTTTTTTGTTATTTCTTCAAATAATTCGTCCATTCAATACGATATAATTCCATTCAGATTTATATCCATGGTGGTTTTAGTCTACTCAGATCTTGTTGTGTGGTAGTTTTGGGTTTTTTTTTTTTTTTTTTCCTTTTGGATCTTTCTTTTCAGTGGGAAATTTCATTCTTTTTTGTTTTGTTTTTTTGTTATTTCTTCAAATAATTCGTCCATTCAATACGATATAATTCCATTCAGATTTATATCCATGGTGGTTTTAGTCTACTCAGATCTTGTTGTGTGGTAGTTTTGGGTTTTTTTTTTTTTTTTACTTTTTTATAATTTTAATATACCAAGATCTAGATCTATAGTTGTTTTAGGTGGATTTTATATTTTTAATCTTTTCAGTATGGTTGTCATCCAAATCTGTATCATTGTTGGCTAAAATCTGGATAGTTTGTATTATAGTATTTCTCTAATGGTATTTGGATTTGAGACCAACAAGAGAGTTTTGGTAGAAGATCATAATGAGCTAATGAAAGTGGAGAGTACTATTAATACGCACAAAAATAGTAATTTTCCTTATTCTAAGTTGATTTTATAAGGATCCTAATGGCCAAAATTCCTCTATTGATTTTAATTTGTTCATTACAATGTGTGCTTTCTACTTTAATTCCTTTTGATGGCTATTGTACTATCATTTTCTTATTAATGAAAACATTGTNTCTTTATTTTGTGATTCTGAGATATTACATGTGATTTTTGAATTTTTTGAATAAACATGTGATTTGTGATTTTATGAGACATGATTTGTAAATATTTTTTCCGCTAAGATTTATTAAGAAATATCTCCAAATATTTTGTATCAATATGTTATTTCATGAATCCTCAAATGATAGCCAAATTTCCTCACATAGTTAAAAAGTCATTGATAACAAGATTGCATAACATTCCTTTTTGTATTGATATCATTTATGTGCCTATAATCTTGGTATAATTGCTATTTTTATTAACCTTTATTTGCTACTTATTTTTGTAGTGAAATTCAAAATTGGCTTTATGGTACGAGTTAATGTGTATAAAGTTTACTAATTTTTTTTATTACGTGTTTGTTTTCTTAGAAATCATTATTAAAGTGTATAAATTTTGTTGTAACACAAGATTTTCTGTTATAAATAATTTCTTATTTTATTGAAGTAATATGTGAGAATTTTCAACAGATTATATATAATTTTACTATTTCATATTCTTTTGTATTTATTTTGAATACAAAAAAAATGTGCGTATATGTTTATATTGCATAAAATTATCACATAAATTTGACCTCATCCCTATTTCTAATACTAGAGTAATATTTATATTATATATTTATATTTTATATTTAAAAAATAAAGGAAAAAAAAAAAAGAACAGGGATGGCCAACATAACTAGGTTGGTAACTTTATGTTGCAATAATTAATTCATCCTTATCTTTCTTTCTGTTGTATTTTCCTCTCTACATAGTGATAACCAATATAAATGATGAATGATTGTTATGTATATTAATGTAAATGATTCATAAAGAGAGCTAGTATAATATCTATTGTTTTTATTCACTATCAATAAATACATTAATTTTAATTTTTAGATTTCAGTTTAATGGTCATAATTAATTATATTGGATCAACTTACAATGTGAATTAAATGATAATATTTATATTTATAACCGTTAGATTAAAATCTAACTATCAAAATTAATGTACATACCCAATAGTAAATTAAAAAAAAAATACCTATTATACTAGTTCCCTTCATAGATAAAGGTATATACTAGAGCTGTCGAATTATTGGGATGGTTTAGATAATTTCTTCTCATTTTATTCTAATTAGTTTTGATTGCCTTATATAAACATGATTAAAGATCTTTTCTTGTATATACATAAAATTAATTTGTTTGGCATTTTTTGACAATTACGGGCGGAGGATTTGAACCTATTACCTTAACATTAAAACTAGATGTAGTTACCATCAAACTAAGCCCATGACTACATGAAATTAATCTATTTTGTAAACAAAGATGTAAACAAAGATTTTCACCTTATAGTGACAATCATGTATATGAATTTTATTTCCAACTTTTAAATTTCCAAGTTATTATAGAAAGGCGAGTCCCTAGATTTTCAGATATGCTTTGTGTGATGTTTTCTAGATAAAATCAATTTCATATCTATTTCTGGATGGTTAATCACATTGCATTTTATATTCACATTCTCTAGTATATATATATATATATACATATATATATATATATATGTATATTCTTAGAATTAGTGTTTCTCAGAATGAAGTTTAAAATGAAATTCTTGTAATGTCTCATGTATAATGCTCAAACAAATTTATTATTTGAAAAGTGATAGAAGCACATCAACCATACTTTGAATAAAGAGCATTTTACTAGACAATATAAAAGCTTGGAAACGAGATAAGAAATGTCACACCTATAATATAAGAAATTATATGATTATGTGAATTTATGGAATGATGCCGCATATATTATGAACAGGAAAGAAACATGATCAATCACTCATTGATTCACAAGGATCTCGAGAAAATTGATGAAAATAAGAAAAACAAAACTCTTAAATATTGTATTCAACTAGTCTACCTCCATTAAAGGCTTACAAAGGTAAGGGAAAAACAAACAAAACCCCTAGTAGCAAAAAACAAAGGAAATTGCAAACAAGTCCTGAAATACTAAAAAAATGTAAAAATAACCTAAATTTATTGGTAAAATAAATAAGTGTTATTTTGACCCTCTAAAATAATGGAATTTGGCTAAAATCACGTCAGGCACTAGGCAAAGTCCAGCATTTTGCTCAAAAGGTCGTTTCCACCTAGAAAAGTGGTTTTTTTTTTTTGGTCGAAGATGGACACTATTGATCTTTCTTGTAAAACTATGCTCCTTCGGGCCTTTTAGGCCTTTGGCTAGTCTCTTAGCTAGGGCTAAGTAATTCCATTCTAGTTGCACTGTATCATAGAATCCTTGGATTATGTGTAAATATAAAGTAATTTGTCTAATGTTGGGATAACATGGTGCTAGCGTACCACACCTTATTCACCAATACTCATCAGGTAATCTATTATTCTATTATACCAGAATCATGAACACCTGAATCTATTATTCTGATATGCATGATGAAATTTCCTAGGAATCTCTAGACTTGAAACCTTAGTATAATTATTATAAATAGATTTAGTGTCAAAGTTTAATAAGTTTATGTTCACAAATATTTAAAATTATATGTGTAGTATTATTTTAATATTAAATTTTATTATGTGAAAAAATCATAGTTATTCTTTGTTTTAACTTAGAAATTCTAAGTTAGTTTTCCTTAATAATAAATTAATTCAACAAAAATATCATTATGTACATCAATATAACCTAATTAAAAATATGACATTTTTATGTCACATTAAAAAATTATTACATTTTATAACCTAAGCTTAATGATTGAACCAAAATAGTACCATGCCATAATTTGAATGGCTAAGATTTAAGTATACAAAGAATTAAGTAGACAAATCAATCTAAGAGTAGAAAATAAGTTATATAAAAAGATAACTAGTGAAGTGTTATCTTGAGGAGGTAATAACCATAAATTAGTGGGACAAAAAAGGAAAGAGACAAAGTTAGTGGATAATTCTAAAAAAGGAAAATATAGACAAAACTAAGTGATAGATTTTGTCTCTAAAATAATTCAAAAGATAGGAAAAGGAAAATAATAATAGAAATATTCTTTAGAAATTGGTCATAGTTCAAAATGGAAGACATAAATAAACCTAATTAGTAGCTTTTGTTTCCAAAATAACTCAAAAGGTACAAAAAGGAATAATATAGTGGAGATTTTTTTTGGGAGCTAGTGATATTGGATTCCAAAAAATTAAAAAAGAAGAAAGATTAGAGAAAAAGTAGTGGATGAGTGAAAAATAAAGTAAAAGATAAGGTAATAGAGTAGAAAAAGAAGATATATTGACAAAATTGGTAATAATAGTACTTGGATTATTAGATAGAATGTGAAAGTGTACATTATTAGATTCCTCTTACGGATAGTCTATAAATAGATCCTTCATTTGGTAATTGGAAATCTATACTTAACCTTCCAATCATTTAGTCAAAATTGTCTTCATTTTTCCAATTATCCTTTCTCAAAAAAAAATATATATATATTTTTCTACCTCACTTTCTTCCAAACCCACAAGAGTTATGATATTTTACCCATCTTCCTTGCTTTTTCCTATAAAGACTCTAGAAATTAAGAATTGTAATTAAGAGA
The DNA here is from genome assembly GCA_002914805.1 of Parasponia andersonii. Lineage (NCBI taxonomy): Eukaryota > Viridiplantae > Streptophyta > Magnoliopsida > Rosales > Cannabaceae > Trema > Trema andersonii. Next base: position 373,235 of record JXTB01000235.1, on the reverse strand, counting down.
AGAGATCACCTAGTATTGTGATGGAGACGTAAGGAAGAAGAAGGAAAGGTTCACAAGCACATTTAAGTTTATTAAGATGTTTTTAGCTCTAAAATTATAAAGAGTTTAATTTTTAGTATTTTGATTTCTAGTAAAATATTGATACTTAAAAAAGTTCCCACACACTCCAAGAAAGAAGATTCAAGCTTAGAAGGAAAATATTCCCCCACCTTGCTTGTTATGTGTCAAAATAAATTCTATAAAAGAATAAATGGGTAATAACATATTTGATCTACTGTAGATGTTATATAATTTATATTATGTTTAGATTTATTTTGTTGATCTCTTAAGCCTCTAAATATGAACACTTCATAATAATAAAGGCTAAATAATAATATTAATAGTAAAATAAAAATGACTAAACATAAAAGTGGAAGATTTTAAGTGTAAGACCCTAAAATAAAATATACATAAAAATGAATCAAGTTTAATGATTTAGACTTAGATCCTTAAGAACAAATTTTTATCCATTAAAAATACTTTCCAAAAATTAAAGATGTTTGCTCAAAAGTTGAAGGGACTAAAATGCCAAAACTTTGAGTATTTGGGTCAAAAGTGTCATTTTGATTAAATATAGATCGAATAAGTGAGAAAATTATTTTAGGAAGTTTTACGACTATATTAAAATGTAAAAATAAATAAAGGAAGAATCGTTAACAAAAAGACAAGCTATAATTCAACATTTATCATTGGAGGGCATAATTGTTAGAAATCTTAAGATTATGGGCAAAAATGTAAATTATAAAAATTGAAATTTTGGGTTGGAATTTTGGTACAAGAATAAATAGAAATTTTTATTTTAGTTCTCTACTTGTGATAAGAAAAGATTTACTTAAATTTAAGACATAAAATCAATTATAGGAAATAAATGATGTATGCCTCTAATTGTATTTAGCTTAAGTTTAGTTATGGGCCAAAAAAAAAACGTGATCAATGCCTAATAATATTTAGCCCAAGTATGATTTTAGATTTTAAATCTATGTAACCATTAGTGTGTTTGACTTACTTATCATATTATGATTTTTAATTACAAATAAAGTAATTAATCAAGAATAATTCAAAGTAATTAATGAAAAGAAATATAACTAAGGAAACTTAACTGATTTAAGATGATATTAATCAAATCAATAACTAAAATATTGCTAGATTAAAAAGATCACTGTGATAAAGGTTAAGGAGAATTAAATCTCATCTATCTAAGTTGAAAGTATAAATTAGTCAATGATAATAACATGACATTGTTTCTCAAATGTGAAATTTTATTTTTGATCAAGACTGAGTCTTAGTTGTCTTAAGCACACTAGATAATTAGAAGTTTCATATTTGTAATATGATATGTTTGAAATTATTATATGTGTTAACTTACCTTTATTTTATTATTATATGACCTATGTATAATATATGCTTATAAAGATACATTTCTTATGCTACAAAAATGATGTATACTTACTTTACAATATTATCATGTAAAAATACTTTAGCATACTTAACAAAAGAAATGCTATGACAGTGGAATATAAGTTTGGATTTGTTGTTGAAGCGTACCCATTCATGTTAAGAGAATACTAAATAAGATAAAAAATTTTAAAGGTATTGTATCAACCTCCACTTGGTGAGGATATTTGTTGGTTATTTTATAATTACTATGCAAGTGTACGTACTGAGCAAGTAATATAGTAATGAGTTGACTATCGTCTCTATAGGGATTGATTACTAAAATCAGTTGGAAAAACTAAATGTCAAACAAGCTAAATTAAGAATTTAGAGGAACTAACAGATGCAAATAAAAATGTAAATGCCAAACATAAAACAATATGATCTAAACAAGAGATTGTAAATTAATAGAGATATTAAGCTAAGATTATTGAATCCTCCTCGGTTGCAAATCTATGTACAATTGCTGCAGCAATGCTTATGGAAAAATTCACTCCAGTAACTGAAAATTCCATCTATACATAATAATCTTCCGAATTTATTATGTTTTAAGTTCCTCAAACCAGATTTAACATATTCCTATGCTGATCTATTTCTTAATACACCATTTACAGCATCGATTTTCAATGGGTTATACATGGTAACAATATATTCCTATATCATTATTAATTCAAGGATCTACTAAAGAGACACTTGAAACATGCATAATTCAAGTTAGATCCAACTAAAATCAACCTTTTTAGAATTAATCCCAGTTTATTTATCCTAATTATTGGTGGCCAAACAATAATAGGAAATAATAATGAAGCTCACTTTAGTGAACAAGAGGAAATTACCATAAACACTTAAAATAACTTTTAATCTTTCATTACAATCTTAGATTCATCAATATCCCAGCTAAAGAAACTTAGCTCATGGTCTGAAATTTAAACAACATCAGGTTAAAATACTCCATCGATTTTAGAACATTCAAGAAAGGAAAATAAAGAATTCAATATTAGAAGATTAAAAGAAGTAAAGAACGTGCTAGCTGGATGATAGTGATTTTGATCTCACTACTACTGCTAGTACTCCTCCTTCTTCGTCCTTTCTTTCTTGTACTATTCCCTCTCTCTTTCGTTCCTTTTTTGTACATTTTCCTTCTCTTCAGCTACCACCACTTCCTCCTCTTCTTACAATACATTTCTCTTTTTATATCATGTAAATGAGGTACCCTAACACACGTGTCAGCCAAATAAAGGAGTGAGGACTACTGTTACTTCATTTTCTTTTAGGTGGTATTTAATATTAGCTATCAGTACTAGCTATACATGAAAAATGCCAGCTGAAAAAAGAATTTTGCTGTTCAGTATTGCTCCGGCGTATTGCTGCAGTAAAGTTACTTCCAACCTTGCTTAAGTTCAACCTTCCTTCAAAGATGCGGCTATTTAAATTCATCAGAACTCAATTCTCGATTTCAGCATTTCTACTAAAAATTAAAAGAAATAAAATAGATATTGACTAAATTAGATCTTAAATATCAGAAACACCACAAACCAAAATAAAATAAAGAAAAGCACCTAAACTAGACAATTTGTTCCTTTAAAACAACTATCTTAAGACTCAAAAATATACCAAATAACTCTATTTTTATAGAGTTATCAATATCCAAGGGAAAATAAGACTAACCTCCCCTAAGTGAGGATTCTCGAGAAAAAGTATGTTAAGATTATGACCATAGGTATTTTCAGTTGGATCACTTCCCTAGTTCCCCATTCGGTAATGCACACTCGGTGGATATACCAGGGCCCATAAGAAAGATAAAAGACTTTGTAATAAAGAATGAGATAAAATAATGATACAATATCTTATAATAAAGCATAAAGTAAGGATTTCATAAAACAACATAACTGGACTTTCATAAAAGATTGTTTGTTTGTAAATAAAATGTTTTGTGAGAATTATATTGTACTTACTGAGTAAAAGCTCACGTTTTATAAGTATCCATGCTATAGGTATCAAAGAAAAGATACCTCTGATTTTATTGATGGGCTAGCTGGAATCGAGGCGGTATTCAATATGAGACACAAGTAATGGAAAAATTACTTCTGCATATGTTCTTATTATGAGACAAATGATTTCAATTGTGAAAGCCTCATGTTGTTTGAAAACATACTTTTAACTTTGTATTTTATTTCACTATGCATGGTTTTATTAAATTGAACTTGAAAATGTATATCAATTGAATAGAGTTTAAATGAATATTTTTCAAAAAATCTAAAAGAGAAAATATTTTTATTTAAATAAATACAAAGCACAAAAAGTTCTATGAAAAAGACCTAAACTGTCTAAAGAGAGCTTCAAATTTAAATGGTCCGTATGTGACCCCCCCTTCTCACCTAGAAGCCCTTTATGGTTGCGCGTTATTTAAATCACCCTAAAAAAAATTTATAAAAAAATTTAAATAAAGGTTGCTTAACCATCGAGAAGTATTTTACTTATTTTCAAAATTATCAAATTAAGTAAATGATTAGTTATGAATATAAATCTCTTAAAAAGAAATGAAAGTATATAAAAAAATTTGTCATGAATTTTCAGTGTCTAAGTTTCTCTTTTCAAATAAGTAAGCTAAGAATGTAAGTAGTTAACGGTCCGAAAAGTCAGGTCGTTACACATGAAGTATGAATATATGGTGTATTTATATTACCTAATAAGTATTAGTGAATAGGGTATAGTAGGCTAGCACCCATGTTATCCCAATTTTAGCTAACATAAGAAAGGGGAGAATTAAGTTTTAAAAACTTTTGTAAACTTTTCTACTTAGATAACTTGAATGATCAAACAATGAATGAAACAAGTAAAAATAATAAATAAATAAGCACAATCTCAAAGTGAATAAACTAAAGAGATAGGGATAGAGAAATTGCAAATACTAGTTTTATAAGGTTCGAGAAACGCGATAGTTTGCCTATGTCTTCGGCCTTCGGTAACTTACTTCAAGCTTTCCACTATCAGATCAAAATTATGGGCTTGACCATCTCTTGTACAAATAGAGTAAATTCTTCTTAGGCATATTCTAACCTTTATAATAGTCTTGACTATGGTTTGATAACTTCAGTTTGTTTATACACTAGTGCCTACCTCACCTATATAGATTGTTTAGACAATAGTGTCAACCTTACTAACACACCATTTGTTTATGACTCTGGTACCAATCTCATCTCAAATCAAATGGTTTTTCAATAAACACAAGTGAACATACTCAAGAACTCTCCTCATAAAAATAATAAATACAATTTTGGCTTAGGAGAATTTAGAACGATGTACTATAGATACTTTAAAATTAGCTCAATATAATTTGAAAGCATAATTAATGTGAAAATAAGATAAGACATGCAATCTGAGAGTAGATAGATATCAATTTATGTTTATACCATTGTATTAAATACCATCAAATGAGACTCTACATATAGATCTCCATAAAAACTAGTAGTTTATAGCCATTATTTGCACTCTATGGCCATTTTGGTTGATAAAAAATATAGTCGTTAGAGCTAACAGCTTCCAACAGTCATATTTTTTGGCCTACTAATAGACTTGGTCGACCGACTGGTAGACCAAATTTTGATAAATTTCCATTTTGGTTATTTTTCAAATTTTGATAGGATTTTTGGCATTTTTTTAAATTCAAACGTCCAAATTTGTTTTAAATACTTTAAAATATAGAAAAATTAATTTAAAAATAATCTTTTTGCTATTGTAAACTTGTCTTAGTTTCGCAAAAATATTTTAGCAAAATATCAATCTCGAAACATAGTTTTATTTAGAAATACAAAATCTCTTTTTAGCCTATTTCAAATAATAATGGCTTCAAATATATTTGTAACTTATTTAAACTTAAAAGTCATGTATTAAAAAGTATTTTGGCCATTAGAAAATTATTATATATATTTTTAAACTTATAAAATAAAATAATTATTTTAACTTTAAGATAGTTTGAAAATTCGTTTGAAACTCATAATGCAAAGAGAATCTATGTACAATAAATTAAATTAAATACAATACTAAGTATAAAATATACCGTATCTAAGTACAGTCTTGTATCTTGATTGTCTATTTTCAATTTTGATTCTAATAAGTCTAATATGTATGTATTTTCAAGCTTGATTGCTTAATCAACTTGAGTTAGTACTAAATCAAATATTTATTATTGTCAAAATAATAGTGAGTAAGATTGAAATCCTAATATCCCAACAACCCAAATATGTTATATAGTTCCATCGAGAATATTCTTTGATTCCTTGAGGTGCAATGTGATTCCTTTAGGAACACTCTAATAGCTGTATAGAGAGGATCTCAACTATACACAAAGAGGATGTTATGGGACTCAAGATCTCCATATTATAACTTATGATATATTATATATTAATTGAGTGACTTAGTATGCAATTTATGGTCTTATCAGTCAATACAATATATATGGGGATCTCAATTATATGATTATCTACTTCCTATTAAGTGCACAATGCGTTTATTATATATTGAGTTTCTATATTTATGTATATGCTTACATTACAGAGGATACTATTGATACCTAAGTTTACTGGAGGAGTGTCGACTATTTGACCATAATTTGTGTATATAGACATTTTCACCTTATGATTTATCTGAAAGTATATATATTATGTATGACTTTTTGAGAGGCCCATTATATATATTTTGTATTTATATATTTGTTACATTATATGTATAATTATGAGTGAAGTTTTTATATTTTTATAAAGTTTGCAAAGGTTTTAATTCTCTAATATTTTATTAATTCATAGTCAAGTAGCAACTTCTAATTTCATTAAATATTTACTCAAATACTCTTTTATATATATATATATATATACACGTGTGTGAAATTAGGAATGTTGCGCAATGTCTAATTTTCTAACTTTGATATCTGAACTTTTTCTAATCAAACTCCTTTGATTGTGTATTATGTATCTAGACTACATATGTGCTCTATTAAAGTTGACAAGATTTGCTTATTACGTACCTTTAATTGTTCATGTCATTTGTTATTTGTTGATGAGGGATTTCATTTCTGAGTTAATTGCGAATTCTTCATTTCTCTATTATTTTTTTTAAAAAAAAATTATTATGAAATTTATACATAAATAGTATAATTAGGATTCGAACTTCTCCCCTAGGGCGTTCTTATACACACTCCCAAGTATTGAGTTAACCTCCATAGGCTCTCATAATTAGTGCTCTCTCAATATTTGATTTCTCTATATATTACATATAGACGCACTTACTAGCATGGAAAAAGGAAATTAGGGTGTAGAGAAAAACAAAAGAAAGAAATACAAACCAAAACAATATCTACCTAAAGATATTAATCATGACGTGGTTTCTTCATCTCTGTCTTTGGGTGATGCTGGTTGCAAAAAGTGACACAGTCCGTCCCACAACCATTGGGTACTTGGTTGTGAGGATGAGAAGTTTTTTCAGAGTTGGCACTCATAGAAACAATATTCCTTGAGCTTCTCTGCAATCATTTGAAGCACAGGAGACTGGTGATGATTGGCTTGCACGATTAGCGCTACAAGTAGGAAAACTAACGCCATAGTTGTGACAACAATTCTTATGTTCTTGGATTCCATAGTGCTTGATTATTGTCGTTTTGTTTTTTTTCAGACACTTATTATGTTTTACAAAATTTGAATACAGAAACTAGCGTCTACTTTTTTGTTCTTTTTTCTTTTTTCTTTTTTGAATGGGCTTCCTCAATGGATTCTTAATTATATATATAAAAACTAGCATCAACTGATTGGGTAAGGAATATCAAAGTACGTATCCAGCTTTTATCATGCATGCCCCTCAAAGGAGGATTAGATGAAGATCTTAGTAAAATTTAATTGCTCCTTTTAAATATGTACTAATTGTTGTGTATAACTTGTTTTACAATAGTTAATAGGTTATGTTCATTATTAAGTCTTTGGGAAACGTGTAATTATGGATATCGATCTTAGCCTTTTCGAAAACCCAACGTCTACAAGGATTTAGTAGAATATTTTACTTTTTTCAGGTAGATCAGTTAAATATTTTAAGAGTTTTTAGTATGAATGGCCTCTATATTATCCGTGGATTAGCAAAATATATAGTCTCTTAGTTAACTTTTTTTATAATTAGGTCTTTAATTTTTAAAAATATTAGTAATTAAGTCTTTTGTTTATTAATGTTAAAGTTTTCACGCAATTAAATATGTTTAACTGAAAAAAATTAATATTTCAGTAATACTAAGTATTTTGGAAGGGATATAGGAAAAAATTTTAAGAGAAATTTTAAATTTTTGAAATTTTTTCTATTTTTATTAAAACATTTTATATTATGTTACTAATTGTACTTAATATTAGTTATTTTCCTTCTAATTCCTATTAATGCCAGTAAAATATTGATTTTGACTTTAAAAATTTTATATGTGACTTGAAAATATTCAATTCTATCCAATATTTTAATAATTATTTATCAAAAATATTTAATTGTCAAAATTTTTAAAATTTAGACACGTAATTGTCAAATATATATATATATATATATATATATATATATATATATATATCTTAGAGGCTATTTTGTCAATCACAAATAATAGAATTGCAAGTCATTGCAAAAAAAAAGCCATATTAAAAGTTACTGGAGCTTATGATATCTAGTTTTTGTCCTTTATGGAAGTTGAAATATTTTTAAAATTTTTGATAGCATAAAATACGTTCATAAAAGGGCAGCATAAAAGTCCTGTATATATTTATATATGGGCATCACTCCGGTATTAGGTTTTTTTTATAAACATTTTTAAAGGTTTTTTTTTCAAATTAAAATTTATCATGCATCTCTTTTCATAATAAAAATAGAAAGAGAAAGAACATTAAAAAATGTACACAATTTTCTAATTACTCAAATTATTATAACTGTAGATGTTCCAACTGTAAAAAAAAAAAAAAAACACTTATAAATAAGTAAAAAAAATACCTATTTGATTAGGAACTTTTATATAAATATATACCAAGGAAACATTCCTCTATAATTAATTTTGGAGACTAGTTGTTGACTATCAATCTCACCTTAAAGCAAATAAACATGTACAATAGAAAATAGAAAAATATGAGTTGACTTTCATTAAATAGTTGAAAACAGTGCAGTGGTAAAGCTAGACTAAAAAATATAACCAGCTAAGAAGTTTTTTTTTTAAGTTTTTTTTTTTTATCTTTGAGATGGTTGTTGCATAAAAAATATATAATATTTTCATCTATAAAGAAGTATAATATCTACTTTATTGAATTGATTCTTATTTAGAATTTATTGTAATAAAATCTAATAGATGACCAATATTGTGCTAATCATGATACTATATTTGTTCTTACATGTATATTTTAAGGATGTGAAATTGAATCGGTAAGATGAAATTCGCTATTTTATTTCATGAAAATATTATCAATTTACATATATAAGTTTTCAAAATTCACAATATAATTCACAAAATTTCAAACCCATTAATAATAGAAAAACTTTTATTTTCCTTGAAAAGTTACAAAATACTAGAATATTGTTTTATTTTATTCTCTTTATATCTATTATTTAATATTTAAATATTTAATCTTGCATGCTTGAATTGTGAAATTTGAGATAAATTGTGAAATCCGAGACTTTTTAAGGGCAAAATATTAAATTTAAGGGAGAGTAGTATTGTTGTAATTTTAATTTTTCAGATTAATTTATTCAAAATATCTGAACTATTTTAATGGGTGTTACAGTGTTGATTAATTACATAAACCTTCCCCCTCTTCTCCTCCTTCTCCATGTAAAGTCCCTCCCTCTCTTTAAAAAATTTTCAAACGTAGCCTCTGCCAAGGCCCACTTTTGAGCCATTGGCTATTTTTGACGCCAACATGCCATTCCATCACCACTTCCAACCACCGACAATCTCACACTGGCCGTCATTGTCTTGTTTCGTCTCAAGATGTTGGAAAGTGAGTTGTTCAAAGATTTCGACTACCGTGGACATTTTTGACCACTGAAACTCTGTTGAACCTCCTTTCACAACACCATCAGTACCATTGGATTTATCTTGTCATCACCATTTTTTTTTGAACTAGTCTCGGCTGTTAACTTACCGCAGGAAAAATTATTACCGTTTGGGCCGTACAAAGTGATAATTTTATAATTTTTTTATTAGGTAATTATTTTATCCGAGATGATTATATGAGGTGAAAGAGAGTTAAAAATCATGAATAATTATAATTAGTAGAATTTAAAATGATATCTAGAAGCATGTTATTTTTTGAATTGAAAAATGAGGTATTTTTCTAATTTAGAACAAAAAGTGAGATTTTTGTAAAAATTACATACGTTTGGACTGAGGTCTATTAATACTCAGTTTGGGCCTTAGGTTGTAATGACCTGACTATTTTTTAAGACTGACATTTACGTATGTTCATAACTTATTTTTTTTAAGTCATAAACTTAGACTATGAAAATTTATGATATTTTTTTTATTTATACAATTCTCTCAAGATAGTTAACTAATTATTTCAAATATCATACTAAGAAATTTAGACAAATTATTGAAGGAAACATTATATTTTTTTAGGTTTAAATAATGTGCAACTAAAAAGGCTTCCCAGTAAGGGAAGGGGTCACAAGCGAACCTCTTAAATCCCAAGTTTTCTTTAGATGAGTTAAGTCTTTTTGACAAAGCCTATTTAGTCTTACTTTTATTCAAATCAAAATATTTGATGCTAAAAAAATATTTATTTAAGAATGTTTAATTATTGAAAATATGTTTCCAAATAGCATATAATACTCTATAAAGAGATATTTAAATAAAATTGACCATATTGTATATAGCAAAATAATTGCTTAATCTCAGAGGCATAATTAATCTTAAAATTAGCATTTTATATTTTAATATATCTCATTGATCTTAACTTAAGAAAACATAAGACTTAATCTTACATATTTAAGTAAACTATATTGTTTAAAGTGAATAAAACATATACAGAATTTATTACGGAAGTATCCCAAAGTTCGTGCTTCGCATCCATCTCAGTCTTGATTCTGGTCAACCCATCATTCAAAATAAAGATTGTTTATGTTTGATACCTACAACATGGACATTTGCATTACGTGTGCTTTTACTCAGTAAGTACAATTCAACTTAGAAAATATTTCATATGAACAATATTTATAGAGGTTCAATTTTTGTGTTTTTATGTTATCTTGTAACTTATGTTTTATGAAGTAATCTTTTATCACATATGTTATCTTAAAATCTTTTATCTTTCTTATGAAGTAATCTTTTATCACATATGTTATCTTAAAATCTTTTATCATATATGTGTACATACCGAGTGCGCACTTACCTACTAGAAATCAGGAGAGTAACCCTACTGAAACATTAATGGTCATAAACTTAACATATCTTTCTCGGGAATCCTCACCTAGTAGAAGTCATTATTATCTTCCCTTAGGAATCTTCACCTAGCGGAGATTCGTACGATACATTTATATTCTTATCTTTTATTTAGTCTCCTCTTTAACATAAATGATTGTATCATATTTCAAACCAAATCTTATATTTCATATTCTTGATACTCCCTTTAATTGAAGTATATTTGTCAAATTTACCTCATTTTATTATCATATGAGACATGTATTTTATAGACATATATACAAGCCAAACAAACATCTCTTGTATAGGCAAAATATCATATTTAGTCATATCAAATTCTTTTATTTCAAACAGAATGTACTTTCGAAATTTTCCATGTTGTATGTGAGATTGTACTTACCTTAAGTCCTTAGAATATGTTCTTCGTACTTGTAGTGAAATATCATACATTAAACCTTATTGCAACCATGTGCTTCTTCTTTATCCTTTTTCTTTTTCTCTTGAAATTTGAAGAACTCTAACAGCAAATTCTTGAAATCAAAAAGGATTAATAGAAACTCTGAGAGAGAGAGATGGAAGAAAAAAATTGAAGGAATTTGATTGTGTTCACAAAGTAATGCTCTATTTATAGGCTAATTATGTACATAAAATATAATAAAAATTTAATTCAAAAAATATTAATAATAATCACTATTTACCTAACTTTTTTTTAAATTTATTATCTTTTCATAATGCAATTAAATTAATTTTACTAACCTAACTATGCATTATCCACTTAAAAAAAATAATACATTATCTTATCATATTTACATTTAATATCTATAAAATCTACATAATGGATATACTATTCAAATAATTAATGTATGATTGCATAACTTACCTAATTTTTGTTTTATTTTCTAATATAATTAATAAATTTCTTTTATTTTAATAGTGATAATATATAAATAAAGTATGTTAATGGTCTTTTATATCATTTTCCATTCTTATAAGTGAATTAATGAATGTATATGCATATTATTTAAATATGTTAATAGGTACACCATTAATTCCTCTTTTATTATATATATATATATATATATATATATATATATATAAGTGTATTACTTGTGACTATTTAACTTATTACCTGGGCTTGAAATACTTATTTTAACTTAGGTTCTCCTATTATGTCTTGGGCCAAGATAAATGATATTGGGCTAAATTATTAAAATCCAATAATAATTACAAATAAAAATACTAATGATTTCAAATTTAGACTTTTCTATTACCTATTGGGTCAAGATAAATGATTATTGAACTTAAAAAATTTAGGATCTAATAATAAATATAATTAACAAATCCTACTTCTTATTAACAACAATAACCATATATGTTGTAAAATAGTTTATATTTGAAATTAGGCACATAATTTAACTTGGCTTTCTTGTATATATCTATCTCACTGCAACATATTCACGAAATTCATTAGTGTATAACTACTCAATTTATATGATCAAAGAAATTAAATAAAATTTAAACAAGAAAATGAATCATGATAAATTCATTCTTCAAGAGAATACACTAATATTAAAATATCATGATAATTAATAATTATTAAACTAATTTTACAAATTTAGGGTTTTCTCAAGGTTTACATAGGCTAAGATTAGAAAACTTTTACTTTCCAAAATATAATTGCAAAAATGATAATTTTACAAATAATTAGCAAGTTAATAATTTTTCAAATATTTTCGAAAGTGATATTTTCCTAAGTAACTTTGTGATAATGATACTTTTTGAAATATTTTTAGAAAAGTAATACTTTTGTAAATTTTCAACAATGATGATATTTTTCTAAATACTTTGGAAGAGATGGAAGTTTTTCAAATTAATTCCAAAAAGAGACATTTTTGTAATTCTCGGATTTAAAGCCCATTTAAGGTTTGGGAGCTCGAAATTAAATTCTGAATTTGAATTGGGATTTAGTAAGGTCGAGAAACGAGTTTTGATATATAATATCACTATATTTCGAAATGACATAAATTCCGAGGCTCATGAATAGTATTATTTTGTGTATCACACGATGGATCCATGATAAATTATATGTCTAACCTAGCATATTTCCTTATTCTGAATTTAGTGGTGACTTCTGTTTCGCAACCTGAGACTCCGTTGGAAAATTCACTTTCTCAAGTGAGCTTACTAGGATCTGGAAACAACCGTTCAAGCACCCAAGTAACAAACAAGAGTCTTCTTCGAGCGCCGTTAGCTTGGTATAGCTACCAAATTGAGGTAGGGATTCAATTACCTGATTTTATATCTATTTTGATTTATAATTGCATTAAAACTAATTTATAGAAAATCGTGATTTTACGATAATTTGATGAATTATCAAAATATATTAAATTATATTGGATTAGACTATGTGAATTTTTATACTTATTTTTACATTGTGATTATGGGGTACAGTAGAGATGTACTGCCATGCTACAGTAAATCCTGTGATAATGCTAAGTGAGATTTTAAAGTATTATTTGATTCATGAATGTATGGTTGTTGTGAATTGTTCCACGTTGTACATACATAGGATCACACACTTGAGTTTTATTATTATATCATGGTAGTTTAGATCACTGACGAGTTGTTGTAGCTCTAGGTGAAAGCCTTAGGCTCCTACGCAGGTTTTTTGCTGATACACCTACGGGTAGTATCAGGATACTAGGTACCTCTACTATAGAGGTATTACAGGGCCGTAATGAGAGGTGAGAACTCACTCATATACTTGGTTGATTTATGAAATGCATAATTATGAGAATTTGATTTTGAATATAAGATTATTTAGGATATCAATTATTTTATAAACTTAGTTTATAAATGGATTTTGGAAAAGGTATTAACCATGCATGTTTGATAAAATTGCATCTATTCAAAAAGGTAATTGAATTACTACTAAATATGTGAATAGTCACCCCTTTTACTTCTTCCACTTTCATGTATTTGTCTATTTGAGGTGGTAATCTTGGTCGTCAAATAAGCTGCATAGCTTGTACTTACTTTCTCATTCCTCTTTCCTGGTGTGTACTTATACTTTGTTAACTTCTTTTCTTTGTTAAATTATTTAGCCAAAATTAGTAAGTGGATGTATGAAGATAATTCTTTTATTAATTTGAGAACTTAATTTTTTATAAATTATTTTAGATATTAGACTAAAGTTTTTAGTTTAACTCAATTCATCATAAACTTATAATTTCTCAACGGGTATCCAAATGAGGTAGCTAGAAATTTTCTTGAACTTTAACATGTATTTTTCTTAAGTAGCTAAATACTAATAAGAGTTTTAATGATTATGGAATTCATAATGATTTGTAGGTCAAAATAAAATTATTTAATATTTAATTTCTCTTGAATTCGGTAAAAGTAATATTTAACTATTCTTTCATCTAAAATACTAAAAATCACGGCTTAGAATTTCTTGTTGTAACTTGAATTGTTGGCTATATTTTTCAGCAGTATTGAATACTGGTAATGGAAAAGGAAAAAAGAAAGTAATCTTTATTTTTTGTTAACACAAAATTAAATATCTAAAAGTATAATTGGGATTTCATTTTTGTAATTGGAAGAAATAGTTAAGCGATCATCAATAGTTATAGGAATGGTATTATAATCATATAATAATATGATAAAATTATCAAGTGCTAAATATGTGGAACATAATTTAATTATTATTTAACATGATGATGAGTCCTTCCCAATAAAAAAAATTAATATGTAATTCTTTGAATATTTATTGAGCTATGTTGTACTCTTTTATATCTTATATTATTACTTAAACAAGGTTCTCATGTTACATAAGAAAATAATAATATACACGTCCTTTACTTCTTTTGTAAGTGACTAATCACTAAAGTTTACATTATGGGACTATAATCTAGCCTTATATATATATATATATATATATATATATATAGGCCACCAAATCTCACATGGGTACTAATCTAGTAGATATTCAGTTCATCACCCATGTTCACTACAAAAAAGAATGCTTTTAACAAGATTGATTTAGCAGCAGTTCAATAAGAATCACCATTCAAGTGAATCGGGCATCCTTTCTCGGCGGTTCCGGTCCGAACGCTGAGAAAAGGTTTTTTTTTAAACAATTTTTTAAGTGGTTGGAACGAAATTGCCGAGAATGTAAAAAACACATCTTTAATAGCGGTTCCGTTAGAACCACCGTTAAAGACCATCATAAGAGGGCCGAGACTAGCTCACTGTTGGGAATATACCCTAGAAAGCAGTTTCTTTATCTGGCATTTTAAACAATGTTTATTAGATTTAAGTGTTATTTATTTGTTACTAATAAATTCCATATTATGTCCCAATAATATACATATGATGTTTATATTTTTTATTATGCAAACGTCTGAAAGTTTTCATGATTAATAATGAGTAATAAATAATTGTTCGTGTGAAGTGTTCACATGTGGGAGACTAAATTATTTATTTCATTATGTCTAAGCTAAAAGTTCACATTCTACAACTAAAGATGGAATACTTTATTTTGCTATAGAATGTAGTATTGTCTATTTCAACGGGATTGATGAAGTCTCCAATCATCAAAGTGTCTAACTTCGGATAGAAACACTAGTGCGTTATAAGAAAGTTATAAGTGCAATGAACTGGACCAAGTGAAAATAGAATTTGAGGTTAAGTGCCATAACTTAATATTCTATCTTTCACTAATCTAGCACTATTGCAAAATTACCTTAATCCTAGTGACTGTCGGAATTGCATTCATGAGTTTTATCTTTTTGACTTACTAAAAGACTAGTTCTGATTATATGGTTCGAACTCCGGTATCTTGGAAAATAAGATTTGTGAATTGACGAGAACGTCTTTCATAATTTGGACACCATGCATATAATGTTACTTTAAGTTTTTCAAGGACTTAGATAATAAAAAATCATGTGCCAGTTATTCACTTTGTGAATTTGACTGTGTTTGTATAGATAGTTACAAATACCGTAGTCAATTATTATCTATTATATATGACATTTAGTCTAAGAGTGCAATATTGGGCCTATAGTAGAGTGCCCCAATATTAATGGACATGGCCCAGTCATAATTAAGAGTTAATTATGATTATGGGTAGTTGGCCTATTGGAACTTAGACTATTTAGATCTATAAGGTCCCCTGTCTAGCTCATACATAGCCCAATGACTAATTAAATGGTCAATTGAGCCCAATAAGCCCATTAGAGTTTACATCTCTTTAAATACTTAAGAGAAAAGTTCTCCTAAGTCACTCTAAGTATTCTACATGCCACTCATGCACAGTAACTGTGCATTTTTGTGTGACAGAGAGAAAAAGAGAGAGTGGGAAAGACGAGCCGTCATAGGAGAAGTCCCGTGTTCATTTATGGCCGCTAAGGGAGAGATACCCATGGTCATAGACGTGCACTCAAGGAGAAGGAAGATTGTCTTCCGGATTGTTCGCTCATCTCTCGTTGGGAATAAAAAAGTTGCCCACACACCAGATCATTCAACGGGCTCCAAAGAATAGATAGGAAGGCTCAATGGTTGTGAAGCACTTCCAAGTTTTAACTAAACCAAGATCCATGAATTGATTTATGTTAGATCAACGATCCTATGTTTTTTGTTTTGTAAAATTTCAAGAAAATTTTTAAAATACCTATTCCGTTGTGTTCTTGATTTATTTACAAAACTGTAAAAATTGTTTTCAGAAAAATCATTTTTCGAAAATTATTAATTCAGAATTTCCAACAATTAGTATCAGAGCAAAGATTTTCAATGATCTTGCATATCTTGTTCATGTTTATTCTCTTAAAGCTTAATGATCTATGATTTCCATAATGATCTCTTTGATTATGTTTAGTCTTGTTCATGTTTATGAGTATGTTCTATTATATATGATGATTGATTGATTTAATGAGTTTAAATGATAATCAATTAGATGTTACTATGAGTTTATGATCATGCAATGTATTTTTGATTTTTCATTCTACATATTCTTAATTTTTCTATGAATGTTATTTTATGTTCTGGATAAAAAAAGTTCATAGAAAATGATTTGATCTTTAATTGTGTTTTAGTTTTTTAGAAAAAACTGTTGCTCAAATTAAAGATTTTTAAAATTTTGGAGTTAAAAAAAAAAAAAAAGAGGGGTTTGGCAGCTAGGGTATTATATACCCTAGCCATATACACGTTAGGTCTTGTGTATCCATGCAAGACCATAATGGTCTTGCGCATGGCCACTCCCAAGCACATACGATGTGCTTTGGCCGCACGGGTGGCACCCCGTGCGCTAGCTGCACGGGTGTCGGACCGCTTCTGTGGCTGTGCAGACTTCGTCCCGTGCCCGTAGCTATGCCAATGTCGTGTGTGACCCATTGGCATGTGGAATTAGTTCCGTACATGACCGCGCAACATCCCCAAGGACCCGTTCTTTATGCCTTACGTGGGTAAGACTACACGTCTGCATGCAACGATGTCTCGCACCCACAACTGCGCCACTTTGCCCCACCTCCGTAGCCGCATGCATGCCATCTCGTACACTTGTCGTCGAAATCTACGCGAGCCCATTGTTGCTTGGTACTTGTCCCGAGTGAGACCGCATAGTGTTATGCGAGCCCATCGGTGCTCGGGATAGTCCTGAGCGTGGCCGCATGATATCCCGAGGATCGTCCTCATTATGGTTTCCCGTTCGGACCTTTAGCTTATTCCAAACCTTTGTGGCGGCGTTTCGATCGGCATCCCGATACCGTTGACGTCAGATTATCTATTTTAGATAATTTCCTATTTTAAATTTTCTTATTTAAATTTTGAATTAGAGATAATTTAGGAAATTTGAATTCGTTACCTTATCTAATTTTTGAAATTTAAATTTTGGTAACTAATCTGATAAGATAAGATTCTATCAGAAAATCTTATATTCTCTAATTTTAAAATTTAAATATTTTAATTTAAATTAAGGATGAGATCCTTAGTTTATGGAAGGATTTAAATTAAGGATAAGATCCTCAATTTAAATAAATTCAAATCAACGATAAGATCACTTGATTTAAGAAAATTTAAATGACCATTTAAATATGGATAGGATTACATATTTAAATAAAGTTGATTTTAAATTTAAATATTGATGAGACCCCACTATTTAAGAAAATCAATTTAAATAAATAGGGAATTAATTAACTACCAAAATTAAAATTTTAAATTAAATAGATATAGATAAGATCTATATCTTAAACATGTTTTAATTCGATTAAAATATAAAATTTCGAAATTAAGAGTTAATTCGAAATCAATTTTAATTAGATATAGTTTTTAATTAAATATTATGATAATTTTTTAAATTTCAAATTCAAAGTAGTTGGTTAGATATTTACTAAATTATTTATGAGATAATTAGTTATTTGTTTGAATTTGAATTTGATTTGAATTCAAATCTAGAGATATTCTAGGAGATTTAAATAGTTAAATCTTTTATAATTTAAATTTGAAACTTATGAAGATTTTAAATTAAAACTGGAAAGAATATATTATCTATCCAAATCTCCTTGATTTTGAGTTTAAAGTTTGTAGTTAATTTTAATGAGATCAAAATGAATAATTAGAAATTATGAAATAATTTTAGATTTGGCAAGGTTTTAAACTTCCTATTTATTTTAATGAAATTAAAATAAATGATTAGATATATGAGATAAATCTAAATTTAAATTTATGTGATTGGATAATATTACTATATTAATTATTTGATAATTAATTTATGATTTGAAATTCAAATGTTGAATTTAAATCAAGAGATAATCTAGAAGATTTAATAAGATTAAAGTTTCAAAAGATTATCTATATCAGTTATCTAATAATTAATTTAAAGATTTGAAATTCAAATGTTGAATTTAAATCAAGAGATAATCTAGAAGATTTAATGAGATTAAAGTTTCAAAAGATTATCTATATCAGTTATCTAATAATTAATTTAAAGATTTAAAATTCAAATATTGAATTTAAATCTAGAAATAATCTAACAGATTAATGTGATTAAATCTTTTAAATAATCAATATTAATTATGTGATAATTAATTTGAGATTTGGAATTTAAAAGTTAAATTCAAATTAATAGATATTTGTAAATATTTAATTTGATTAAATCATATACATATCTAATTTAAATCTTGTAAAGATTTTAATTAATTATATCTACATTATCCAATTTAAATTTAAATAGAAAGTTTAGATTTCATTTTAATGAGATTAACATAATGATTTGAAAATTATGAGATAATTTCAAATTTGAAAATCCAAAGAGTGGGAGATATTTTAATTATAAGATAATTAAATTTGTAATTCAAAATTTAAATTCAAAAGTTGAATTTGAATTTTGAAATATTCAAGGAGATTTAATTTGGATTAAATCTTTTAATTAAACAAATTAGATTTTGTGAAAATCTTAATTATTTAAACTTATATATTATCTCTCACAGTTATTATTTAATAATATCTTTTGTGAAAAGATTGTTCAATTATTAAATAACAATAAATGCTATAATGATTGATAATCATTAACTTTTATATTTTATTAAATTTTGCTAATACTTGATTATTATATGAATAATGTTGCATGCATATTCTATATAGAGTATTTAATTACATAATCTTAGTAATATGTCATATGGGATAGTAGAGCTACTCACATACAAAATATGAACATGCTTACATAACTGATTTTAGGTTACTAAGTAAGTTAGATAACTGGGTAAAATCATTAAATTCCTAATTATAAAATATTGAGTGCGAGAAGGTATGAGATACCTACGGTCTCTATTGTTGGTTCATTATGTATTAGGATGAGCCTCACCTCAGAATCTTGCTGAGCTCCCGTAGGAGGGTTTTCGTCCGGGTAATACTAGAAATGAATTTCTTAGTATAAGGTATTAGGTGGACTATATGAGGCCGATCACCCATAGGAGACGGTCTTATATAAAAAGCTTAATTACTGAAATAATGGTTACACACTCAACTCGAAATACTGATATCCTCCTATAGGAGTTCTTGTTAGTAGAGTAGAGGACTAAATTAAATGGCAGTTAGAAATATGGGATATGAGATATTTGTCTTATTTTCTAAATGAAATTGTTTCAGTTTGACTTGTTAATTGCATGACTTCCCGTAGGAGGCTTGTAATGAATGGAAAGTTGAATTATCATGAATATTAGTGATAGTCCCCTGGATACTTCACTTACATATTGTAGATTTTATTTTACATTATGTTAATTATTCAAACTATTTGTTGCATGATGTTTGCTATTATATGGATTAATTTATTTTCATTCAAATAGATATGTCCTTAATTCCTTTACCCACTGTACTCACACTCACATAACTTGTATGGTTAGACTATGTTGTATGGATTAGTGTAACCTAGATTTAGTGCTTATGGCTGATAAGTTATTAAGTTTTTACTCTTATATGTTCGTCCACATTCACTGATAAGACTAGTAAAGAAAAATAAAGCATATATGTGGTGGGAGAATTTCTAGAAAATTCATTGATATATGTTGACATACGACGTCCAATATGTTACAGCATAAAATTCAAGGAGTTCAAACCACCATAATATTATGCTAAATCTCAGTGAGATTTTTAATGAACATCTTTACCAAGCTATAGTAGCTAAAGGTGAATTTTCTAATCCCTTGCTAAAATAAAAATATTTCTTATATAGTATTAAAGGATATTGAAAGAAAATTGTTAGGGATACCTATACAATACTTGATTGAAAGGTAATAATAATTTATTGTTCATAACTTATTTTAGTAGATAACTTAATGAATCTTGGATAGGATTCAAGAATCATTAACCATTTTTCTATGTCTGTTGCAAAGGATTCTATAGAAACCAAAGGGTTTAGTGAAGGTAAGTTTATTAAGAGTAAGGACTTCAATAGCTATAGTGTCTGTACATAAAATGAGAAATATTTAAATTCATATTTGATGAATTTATGAATTAGGATATTAAAAATTGTCAAGCATTTAAGAAAAATTTGATTTTTGTTTCATACTTGATGAAACTATATCATTCTGTTTGTCTCAACGACAAAGTTTCTATATGAAAGAATAATATTCATAATTGCGCTAAATGACATTTTTATTGACCTAAATTATTCTCATTGTATAATACTAATAATAATGAGATTGAACATGATAAATCTATTCATAAGAAAATGAGTAAGTACTAAGAATAAAACATATTTGTACTTCGGTTATATTAACCTAAATATGATCCAAAGATTGGTTAAGGATAGGCATCTAAACTTGTTAGAAGTAATATATTCACCAATTTGCGAATCTTATCTGGAAGGTAAAATGACTAAATGGTCATTTGTTAGAAAAGACCTAAGAGTACAAAAATGTTTAAAAATAGTACATATTATTGTTTGTAGGCCCTTGAGCAATCAAACCCAATGAGGTTCTGAATATATCATTATGAATGATTATTCAAAAATTTTGTCAACCTAATGTGACTGCTAATTGAATTTTTTCGAGAAGTATAAAGAATTAAAAGCAGAAACCAAAAGGTAATTAGGAAAAGCATAAACACTCATCAATTAGATCGAAGTATTGAATACCTCTATAGAGAATTCTTAGGAATATCTTATAGATAATGAAAATTTTTGGCTATGATTAAGTTGTTGCTCAATTATTCATTATTACGACCCTAAAGTAAGTTATTTCTTGAGGAGCTAACTGATGATGTAATCAGTCTATCTATAAAAGATTGATTAGAGTAAGCACTTAGGAAGGATAAATCACTAGAAGATAAACATATATTAGACCCTCATTGTAGTGGGAGGATTGTGAGACAATCTGGTAGATATTTGGAAATAGGAGAGTCCTATAACCTAGAATCTGATTACTTTATCTACTAAGAGGAAATAGATGATGTTGATATAGATCTTTGGCAAAAGGCAATAGAATCCATATTAGATTTTATGTACTCTAATAGAATCTGGGATGTTATAGATCCACCTAGAGGGGTAAAACCTTTTAGGTGTAATTAGTCTATAAGAGAAAGAGAAGAATAAATGGAAAAATAAAGACTTTTAAGACAAGTTATTTGCAAAAGAATTATATACAGAAAGAATGTCTATTCTATTATTATGGTCAAGTCTATTCATATACTCTTTTTCATAGTCGTATCTCTTGATTATGAGAAATAGTAAATGGACGTCAAGATAGCTTTCTTGAATAACAATGTTGACAAATGTATCTAAAAGATACAGCAAGAGGGATTCATTGAAAGAGGCCAAGAAAGTAAAGTTTATGAAACTTTAGAGATCTAATTTATAAACTTAAGCATTTGTCTAGAATTTATTGATTTGATCAATACATAGACAATTCTTGTATCTATAAAAGATTCAGGGCAACAAAGTGATTTTTCTGATTTATATATATTGATGATATACTAATCATTGGGAATGATATAGGATGACAATCATCAATAAGAATTTGGTTAGAACAATAGCATGATATTTATTATGCTATTAGAATAGAAAGTTGTTACTAATCCAATCCAGAACCTAAACATAGAGTTATAGTCAAGTGTATCCTTAAGTATCTTCATAGAAATAGGAACTATATACTTGTCTATTCTGGAGAAAGATCTAACTCATGTAAGATATATTAATTCGGATGCTCAATCTGAAAATATACTCCAGAGGATCAACCTTTTGTTATGTATTAACCCTAATAGCGAGACGCTATAGTGAGTAAGATAGCCTTAGCAGAAGAACCTTGCTAGTTCGTTTACTAAATCTTTAGCAATCAAAGTATTTGAGAATCACTTAGAAAGAATGGGACTGTGTGATATATCACATCTGCTTTAAAGGGCAAGTGGGAGATTGTTGGGAATATGCCCTAGTAAGTAGTTTCTTTATTTGGCATTTTAAACAATGTTTATTGGATTTAAGTATTATCTATTTGTTATTAATAAATTCCATATTATGTCCCGATAATATACTTGTGATGTTTATGTTTTCTATTATGCAAATGTCTAAAAGTTTCCATGACTAATAATGAGTAATAAATAATTATTCGTGTGAAGTGTTCACATGTGGGAGACTTAATTATTTATTTCATTATGTCTAAATTAAAAGTTCACATTCTGCAAATAAAGATGGAATACTTTATTTTGCTATAGAATGTAGTGTTGTTTATTTCAACGGGATTGATGAAGTCTCCAGTCATCGAAGTGTCTAACTTCGGATAGAAACACTAGTGCATTATAAGAAAGTTATAAGTGCATTAAACTGGACCAGGTGAAAATAGATTTTAAGGTTAAGTGCCGTAACTCAATATTCTATCTTTCACTAATCTGGCACTATTGCAAGATTACCTTAATCCTAGTGATTGTCAAACTTGCTTTCATGAGTTTTATCTTTTTCACTTACTAAAAGACTAGTTCCAATTATATGGTTCGAACTCCGGTATCTTAGAAGATAAGACTTATGAATTGACGAGAATGTCTTTCATAATTTGGACACCATGCATATAATGTTATTTTGAATTTTTTTAGAGACTTGGATAATAAAAAACCAGGTACTAGGTATTGACTTTGTGAATTTGACTGTGTTTGTATGGGCAGTTATAAACACCGTAGTCAATTATTATCCATTAGATGAAAAACGGCAACTCAAAGGTAAATATGTACTATAGTGATAATACGGTAATTTCACCTCACTAGTACGGCATTGTAATAGGAGTATATCTGCAGGTATAGTATATACTAAATAGATCAAGTTAATTAAAGTGTTAATTAACTTCACAGAAAATATATGACATTTAGTCTAAGAGTGCAATATTGGGCCTATAGTGGAGTGTCCCAATATTAATGGACATGGCTCAGTCGTAATTAAGAGTTAATTACGATTATGGGTAGTTGGCCCATTAGAGCTTAGATTATTTAGATCCATAAGTTCCCCTATCTAGCTCACACATAGCCCAATAACTAATTGAATGGTCAGTTGAGCCCAATAAGCCTATTAGGGTTTATATCTCTTTAAATACTTAAGAGAAAAGTTCTCCTACGTCACTCTAAGTGTTCTACACGCCACTCATGCACAGTAACTATGCATTTTTGTGTTACGGAGAGAAAAAGAGAGAGTGAGAGAGACGAGCCGCTGTGGGATAAGTCCCGCGTTCGTTTATGGCTGCTAAGGGAGAGATACCCATGGTCGTAGACGTGCACTCAAGGAGAAGGAAGATCGTCTTCTGGATCGTTCGCTCATCTCTCGTTGGGAATCAAGAAGGTGCCCACACACCGGATCATTCAATGGGCTCTAGAGAATAGATGGGAATGCTCAATGGTTGTGAAGCGCTTCCAGGTTTTAACCAAATCAAGATCTATGAATTGATTTATGTTAGATCAACAATCCTACATTTTTTGTTTTGTAAAATTTCAAGAAACTTTTTAAAATACTTATTCCGCAGCGTTCTTGATTTGTTTACAAAACTGCGGAAATCGTTTCTTTTTTGAAATTTATTGATTCAGAATTTCTAACACTCGCGTCCTCATTCTTCTTTCCCTACCTGCGGACATGCCGTTCATCTTCTATGCGTATGGCAGCTGGTAATCCGGCCTGTTTTCAACCGAAAATCACCTTTATTTAGCTCAAATAATTTCTTTTGACGTGGTAAGCTTTATATGCTTGATTTTTTTTACGATTTGTTTATATTTTAACAATTGTTTAACCTAGAATTTGTTTTAAAAAATTTAGGATTAACCGCTGCAATTCTTGAGTAATGTGTAATCTTATCATTTTTTGTGTAATTTTTGGTTGTTTTAGGTTCTAATTTGGTTGGAAAGATAAATTTTACCATAAAATCCATAATATTGTTGCATTTTAGGTTACTTGGGTGTATTTTCTTAAAATTTTTTATTTAATCCGAATTGTTTTTATGTCAAATATGATCATGATTTTGTGTAGTTTTTTGTTGTATTAGGTTCTCATATGAATGGGTATAGCAAGTCTAGCATCCAATTTGGAGTATTATTGTATATTAGGTCACTTTGAGGTAATTTTTTTACTTTTTTATTTGATTCAAAATTTCTTTTAATTATAGAAAGTGAAATGAAATGTATGTTATTATGTTATTTTTTTAATAGTTATTAATAATTTTAGTTTGTTAATGTGACCAAATCATCATGAATTACTTAATTTTGCTTAATTTTATGTGATTTTACTATATGTGTAATGTCTATATTATTATTTATTTGATAGATAACATAGTTACTAATTTTAGATCGAAAATATTTTAAATTTACATAATCCTTAGTTGAAAAAAGATAAGCATTAGAAAAATAAGTTAGTTATTAAGTTACTAACTTTGTTAATTTAATACAAAATGTGAATGGAGATGAATTTGGAGGTTTACAAATATTGAAATATGATATATTGAGTTGGGTTTGAAATATAGATTGGTGGTGTGCATTGTTTTTTGCAAGGATTTTTAAGCGGAAACTCTATTGAATTTTAGTGATTAGTAATGGATAAAAGTTAGATGATAAAGAGTAGATTTTCAAAAGAATATGAAGAAGGGGTTTTACTTTTCCTAAGATATACCAAAGAAAATGGTGTAGATCCTAATATGACTCCATGTCCATGTGTTAAGTGTAGTAACATTAATTATATGAGAGATGTCGACTTAAGTGGACATTTATTTTTAATCGAATAGATATACCTTATTTGAGATGGATATGGCATGGGGAACCGGCATGTGAAGAAAATTTCCCTAACAGAAGAGCTCAAAAGAAATATGATTCAAAGGAATACGAAGATCATCCGATAGATATGGTTAATGATGTTGAAGAGAACTTTGCTAATCGTTCGGATGAATTAATGAAATTAGCGGAGGATGCAGAGAGAGATCTCTATCTTGGTTCAAAAATCACGACATTGTCATTTTTTGTTAGAATTTACAATTTAAAAGCTCATAAAGGGTGGAGCAATAATGGATTTTCTCAATTGCTTTCATTATTAGGAGAGATATTCCTTAAAAATAACAGCATACCTACTTCTATATATGAGGCAAAGAAAACATTATGCTCAATAGGCATGGAGAATGAAAAGATACATGGTTGTCTAAAAGATTGTATATTGTACCGCAAAGAGTTTGTAGAAGAAAGTAGTTGTCCTGTATACAAATGTTCGAGATGGAAGGTTATGAAGCACTCTAACCAAGAGAAGAAAAGGGTCCTAGCAAAAGTCTTGTGGTATGTTCCATCCATTCCTCGATATAGATGGTTGTTTCAGAATGAAAAACATGCTGAAAGTTTGATATGGCATAATGAAGATAGAATCAAAGATGGAAAACTTCGGCATCCGACAGATTCTCTTGCTTGGAAAAAATAGATGACATATGGCCAATAATAAAAAAAGATCCTAGAAATCTCAGACTTGTTCTTTCAGCTGCTGACATAAACCCTTATAGTTCAATGAGTAGCCATTATAGTTGTTAACCAGTTATACTTGTTATTTATAATCTTTTTCTTTGGTTGTGCATGAAGAGAAGATTTACAATACTCACCCTGTTAATCTCGGGATCTAAAAAGTATGGGAATGATATAGATATTTATTTTACACCGTTGATAGACGATTTAAAAAAATCCATAGGATGGAGTCGATTGCTATGATGTAAGAAAAAATGAGAGATTTAATTTGAGGACGGTATTATTATGAACAATCAATGATTTCCCTGTATATGGCAATTTGTCTAGGCATTGTGAAAAGGGTTACAAAGCATACCCAATATATAGTGAGCATACATATGCAATAAGATTGAAGCATTATAATAAAGAAGCTTATATGAGAAATCGATGATTCCTACCATTTGATCATACTTATCATAAATATACGAAGTGTTTTAATGGAAAAAAGAAGATAGAAAATGTTCTTAGTCCATTAAGCGGTGAGGAATTTTTTGAACAAGTTAGTCTGATAGTTAACAAATTTGGAAAAGTCACGAAAGAAAAGAGCCAAAGAAATAAGAAAGAAAAGGGGAAAATAACACAAGACACAGAGAAAAAAGCAACAAAGAGTGACTGCTAGAAAAATAAATCTATTTTCTTTGAGTTAGAGTATTGGAAGCATAATGTTTTATGGCACAATCTTGATGTCATGCACATTAAAAAGAATGTTTATAATAGTATTATTAGGACTTTGCTTAACATACCCGGAAAAATAAAAGATGGTATTGCCGCTCGTCTTAATCTTGTGGAAATGGGAGTAAGAAAAGATTTAGCTCCTAAATTAGACAAGAAGTGAACATTTTCATCGAAAGCTTGTTTTAATTTGACAAAAGAAGAGAAGCTTCAAATATGCGAGACTTTAGCCAATATAAAAGTTCCAAATGGTTATCCTCAAACATTCACAACTTAGTATCT
Organism: Parasponia andersonii; assembly: GCA_002914805.1. Lineage (NCBI taxonomy): Eukaryota > Viridiplantae > Streptophyta > Magnoliopsida > Rosales > Cannabaceae > Trema > Trema andersonii. The sequence goes on along the minus strand of JXTB01000235.1, from coordinate 345,901 downwards.
GTGAAAGATTTAAGATTAATTGGGTTAAAGTCATATGTTTATGTAATCAATCTATTAGTAATATGATATTTGATTTCTTTTAGTGCATTCCAAATATATAATACCGACAAGCAAAATAGGAGACAATGACCAAGATAGTATGCAATTAAGATATGATCTATAACAATTATAATATGAACTTATTAAGGTATGCAATTGATGATTATATATTTTAACTATATGTAGTTCTCATCATAATCATAGTGTCCATCTCAACCTAATTACGTGGAGTATGCTTTTTATGTCTTGCGCATGATGTGAGACTTGGTGACGGATAATAGTCTAGTGGATTATATTGGATCAAATGTAAGTATCTTAATGCTTTACTTTGTTTGTCTAAAAGTATATAAGTTCACACATGTACTTATCATTTTTAATTACTAAATTTGATTTATGTTTATAAACTTATATTGTCGCAGCCAAGAAATTTATTCAGTATACGACATTAATAAAAGGCATGAAAAATAGGCTGTAACCATAACCAATCATTTATGATTGATCTCGATTAGTTAGACTATGTTATTAGACTTAGTTATTGATATAATTTATCGGAATTATGTTGCAAGTTTTAGTCATATGTTCAAGTATTAGGTTATATCTCTAATTCGTTGACTTTATGTATATTTTATAGATTATTCTAACCTTGAATTAAGTTAATTAACTTGCAAGTGATAGTGGTACATATATTGTGTTGTATTTGTTTATGTAATAGAACTTTAGTTGTATACATTTATTTGTGAATTTATATGGGTCTAGATCTTATATAAGTCGAATGAATCTATTTATATGTAGGTTTTTATTATGTGAAATTTTATAAATTATCCTAGAAAATGGAAAAAAAATTTCTCTAGAATGGACATTTAACGGCAGTTCACATTAAACTGCCATTAAAGGGTAACAAATAACCTTTCATGGTGGTTGTAACCGTCGTAAAATTGATCAATTACAATGGTTTTACAAGAATCGCCATAATTGATCACCATTCAAAAATATATCAATAGCGGTTATAACCACGATTACATATCTTCAATTACAGCGGTTTCTATACAATTTCTATAATTAAACTATCTTTCACGGTGGTTATAACCGCCGTTAAAGGTGCCTTTTTTAATGGCATTTGCATTAATGGTAGTTGATTATTAATTATGACAGTTTTTAACTGCCGTGAATGTCTTCTTTTCTAATAGTGGTTTTTTTATGGTAAAAAAATAAAGAAAAAAATTATTAAATAATAAATATTTATTTTTATTATTATTTTTAAACTATTCAAATTATGGTAGCCATCAAATTAGATGATGTAATGACTAAAGAAAAATTACCACACTTAAATACTAATATATATATATATATATATGAATAAATGAGTTACCACACACCTGTTAAATTGAGAACCAATAAATATATATATATATATATATATATATATATATATTTGAATAAATGACAGTCACTCGTGTCTATACAATAATGAAATATCTAATCTACATATCAACTACAGTATACCAATTTTACAATAACCAAATTCATGAGCCAGTTCTAACTCAGAAGTGAAAACAAAAATATGGTGCAAATTCGTTTAAACTACCGGTAATTTTCTTCTTCTCTTCTCCATTTTATTTTCTTAATTGAGAATGTTGACTGAAGTTTGTTGTAAGTTGTTTACAAAAACAACGAATTATTTGCTAAGATGCCAACTCGTTCCCCAAGAAAAGTAACAAAAAAGAAAAAAAACCCAACTACGTATTAATACAATCACAGCAATATATTACTGCAACTTCACCCACGTACCGGGACTAGGAATCCCAGAATGCACCACAAACAGCATATAATATCCCGGCGGTGCAATCTCAGCCTTTGACGGCCCCAACACCGTTGCGTTATAACTATACACTGTAACACGAGAGACGCTCGTCAACTTCATCACCACCATTCTCTGGTTCATTCCGAAAGAATGCGTAGAAAACGACGGCGCTATGATCCTAAACGACAACGAATCAGGTGTTGTATACTCAGCCACCGTGAAAATCACCGAGAACAACTGCGCGTACTCTAGGACCTTACTCGCCGCCGCCACAATTCTTGGTCGTATCAGCCTGTACTCCGCCGACAAGTACGGCGGCGAAAACGACTCTAGGCTTAGCTCGGTCGGAAACTTGACACGTGTGAAGTTATAGTACACGTGCGGGTTGCTGCCGCCGACCAGAACCCGGCCGTCCGGCAATAGAACCACCGCCGAGTGGTATAATCTCGGTGTTCGTGAAGGCTCCATGGTCCAAAACCGGTTGTTACGCTCGGCGGTCGGGCGGTAAATGACCGGCGTCGTCACCGGATCATCACTGGCCTCCCACCCGGCCGTTCCTTTTCCGGCGCCATTGATTATGATGACGTCACCACTGGGTAGAATTACCATATCGCCCATAACTCGGGATATAGGCATGTACTCCACTTCCCAACTAGGGTTTCGATCACTCACCATTAGTCTCCCACAGCTGCTGAGTGCTTCCACAAAGTTTCCTTCCAGGGCTTCCCGATGTGAGCGCCTCGGCGCCCCACCGCAGATCATGATTTCGACTTCCATATCGGGTTTGTTCTGGTCCAACGGAAGCAAAACCGACGAGCCGGAGCTCGGGTAGTTGCGAGGCTCACCGTTCGGAATTGAAGGAAACTCCTTAATCACACTATTTTGATTGTAATTGAATAATATCGATCGTGTGTTAGCAAAAATAAACAAGTTTCCATCCGGTAGTAAGTGTACGAAGGGGTACAAATTATTTTCATCAGAGTCCGAAGTTTCTCTAAGAAAATTAAGCTGGAAAAGAGAGGATTTTTCTGGTTTAATTTTTGGGAAAAACTCAAAATTAAATTGTCGCCTCCCTCCAATTATAATAATATCACCATTCGGTAATATTTGGTTGGTAGCATACCATCGTCGTTCAGCTAAGTAGTTTGGAGTTTCAATCCAATCACAGATGTCGTTTATACAAGGAGTGAAGGCGCGAATGACATGATCGCCGTCGTTGTAACCGCCGGTCTGAACGAGGGTTCCGTTTGGGAGAACAGCTCCCGAAGAGCACCATAAATCAGTTTGCACCATAAGGGGCCGGAATGAGTTGGATGCAACGTCGTATAGGACAGAGTGGGCGGTACAGTCGACTTGCAGGGCAGTATCAGCAGGGTCAAACCGGCATCGGCCACCACCGAGGGAGATGTTTGATGGGCCGAAATCAGTCCGGTCGAACATAACAACCTTGTTGTTACGTAGGAGTTGCATGTGCATGGCGGTTATGCCGATGCTTTCTTGCAAGAGATGCCATGTTCCTTTGGTGCCGAAGAATTGGGTTAGGGGTTGGGATGAAACTAAAGGATGGTTATTAAAAAAGTTGAAGGATAGATTAATTAGGAAGAGAATGAAAATGGTGCTCATTTTTGGATTTTCCGTTTTTTGGTGAGGAAAAAGCTGAGTAGTTTTGGAGGGCAATAGGTGAACTTTGTTAGTGTTGAGAAAAGAAAAGTTGGTTTAGTTTAGGGAGGTTAATTAAAAGAAGGAAATGTGAGTATCTGAATAATAAAGAAAGTAGGATAATAGTACTTTATTTGAACGGAAAGAAAGTTTATCTTTGCATGGATAGAAGTTTGTGCAGCTAAATATGGATAATTTTGGCAAGTGTACGCTGCACAGTTTCAAGAAATATGAGACTGAAACAGTAGAGGACTTTTCCAGCCAAAAAAAAAAGAAAACAGCTAGAGGAATATATATATATATATATTGAAGGCAAGTCTATCGCTCACCACATTTTTTTCCCTCCTTCGAGTATTACTAGCACCACTTTTTTTATAAAAAAAATAGAAAGTGAGATTTAATTTTAATTATGATTACTACCTATAATATAGGCTCTATTACTTATTCAGCAATCAAACAAACTAAAAAATTTGTCTATTTATTTTTTATTTTCGTTACGATGGCATTTATATGAGAAATTTCATTTGTAATAAACAAAAAAATTTCTTTTCAGACGAAGATTCCAAAAATTTGATTCATGTCCAACTACTCATATCTTGACACATATTTTTACATAAAAGTTAAAATATTATAAAGAAAAGAAAAGGTGTTGAAAAAAGAGCTACCTTATTTTAAGGATTTTGAATAATTTGGTTGAAAACAAACTCATCCATAATTTTTGAACAAATGATCTTTTTATCCCCCAAAAAGAAGGAATAAAAAAATTCTAATTATTTTTTTCGTGACCCAAATCAGGGTCAATGGTAGAATTAAAGTTTCACTTAGGTTAGAAATTCCAAGTTATTTTTATGAAAATCTCTGAGAAAACTTCAATATTTGATTTTGTAAAAGTGAATCTCTAACAAGTAATCCACAATTTACAATTATGCATGCACCACTAATACAGACTTAAAAATAAATATTCATATGGATTCAAATATATTCAAAGTTATGCATCATTATCCTCATCATCAAGTGCTAAAATGGCAAGATTTTACAGATATATATATATATATAATTTATTCATCTTGGTTTCAAGTTGATCAAGTTCTATTATTTACCAAATAACTAAGCTTGATCTTCTAGCATTACCGAGACAAATGATATAACTAACTTGCGTTCAGTCTAGACTATTCCTAACTCGTGGAACCCTAAACACTACCTGAGAGGGAAAAGGAGGGGTGAGCTAGAAAATCCCGGTAAGACATCAATTACATCTTTACAAAACCGTTTGTACTTTTGGTACTTTTGAAAATCTTGCATGTTTAGTTGTTTATAAAACAAACATATAAACTATATATATACATAATCCAAAATCCATAATATAAACAATGTATATGTAACATAAATCGTATATTAAAAACTATACAACGCATGACACAAATCACTCGAACTCATAAACCCTCGTTCCCCATTATGAACTAGAGTAATTAATCCTTATTCTGTGTGAAAAAAAAACTTTGTTTTGAACTACATGATCATGTGTCTTAGAAGCTAGTTTCCTGCGAAGGTTTATAATCTCTCACCAAAGGTAGGGTCATAGCCACCTAATAGGGTCCCTGCATAGGTTTAATGACTTGCACTGACGTGGGGTCCTAGTCACTTGTGCTCATCCACGATGCTAAACTAGTGCTTATGAATGATCCTATGACACATGTAGTATGAACGAGACCAAAAATCCTCGTACAATCATTTTTCTTCTAAAACATCACATTTTTCTAAAACAATTATCAAAATCCAATAAATAATATTGAAATCAAGAAATTTCAATAATAGGTAAAATAATCTAAAAAAAATTGATTTTATTAAAAAAAACAGGTAATTGATCCCCTAACTCACAAGGCAAAGGTGGGATGGTACAGTCTCTGGCAACTGGATTCTAGTCTTGGCAGTGAAGGATGTTAAAAGAAAAAATGAAGAGAGAAAATAAATGGATAAATTGCTTATAGGAACATTCTAAATATTGAATTTTCTAAAAACGCCATAAAAACTTGCTTTGCTAGCACTGAATTTAAAAAAAGTTAATTGCAAAAGAGTTTCCACTGAAAAATTTTGATTTAATTGCTCCGGTACCCTTTTTCAACTTATGAAAATTGATTAGAGGGGTTTCCACATTCTTAAATAGTCCAATCCCAAGTTTTCTTGCAAAACTACTTTCTAAAATTGTACTATGGCTCAATTTTGATAAATTATTGCATTTAAATCCATATTTTCAGATAAAAAGTTGAAAATACCCCTCCAAATTTTGTGGGATTTTATAACTTTGTAATGTAAAGAAAACTTCTGAAAATATTTTTTCTTTGATTCCATTTTTTTAAAAAGAAAAAACTATGTTTAAGTTGCCACACTTTGTACACAGAAATCCAAAAGTATTGAGAGGGGGGGGGGGGTGGAAGCTAAAGATTTTCCTTCAATATTGTTTTAAAGCTTGTAATATTTTCAGGCTAATTCCATATGTGTGAGCTAATCCGGCAATGCCTATAACCGAAAACAGAAAATAAATAATAACTCAGTCTTTTTCCTTCCGAAAAAGAGAAGAAAACTAGATACGAATCAAAATAAAATTTACTATTGAAGTAAAGAAAACTAGACACGAATCAAAATAAAATTTACTATCGAAGTAAATTCGTCTATACAGTTTTTATTTTTGCGGTGGTGACATTTATAGAGTAATTTTATGCATGTATAATAAAGATTTTTTTTTCTTTTTGATCTTATACTGATTTATGTCCAACTACTTATGTCTTCATACATATTCCTTAAAACAAGTTGAAAAAGTAGGAAGAAAAAAAAAACATTGTAAAACGAGCGTCACTTCACATTTATGGATTTTAAATAATGTGTGAAAATATGAGTAGTTGAAAACAAACTAGTACATGATTTTTGGACAAATGATCTTAAATGTTTTTATTTTTTTCCTTGATAAAGATGATATTTACCTAACATAAAATTTTCGAAAAGATCGACTCAACCAATTCTATTTATTATGTAAAGTTAAAATCACAAGCTATAAAATTAAAGAAAATCCTGAAAAACAATCATTAAATTAAAAAAAAAAATGTTTAAGTTACCAAATGTCATACACAGAAATCCAAAAGAATTCGATCGATGAATTGACTAAAACTTGTAGCATGTTCAACCACTCGTATCTTGACAAATTATCCTAGAGAAAAATGTCCTAAAAAAATAATTTAAGATTTTCCTTCAACAGAGAATAAATTTTACTGTCCTGGAACAGAGAATAAAGTTTTACTATCCTGGAATAGAGACAAAGAAAATTAAAGAGAAGGCACATCTAATAGCAGACAGTATATCCATTCTATCATATTTGTGTTGTTAGAAAATAAACTTATTTGTGACCTATTAGACCACAGATAAATAGCTTTGTTATTTGAGTTTGTGTAGTGAGTTTGGCTTATTTTATGTGTATATCTAATAGTCCGTAGTTTAATATCTAAGTTTGTAGAGTATTCTTATAGTTGTTAAATAGTATAATTAATTAAGTGGTTGAAGGTTGGATGGAGCATTCTTATACCATCTAGAATCATCCTTGGAGTAGTATAAATAGAGTGCTCCTCCATCCCATTTTGCATCAAGCCAAAAAAAGAAGCAATTCAAGTAATAATACAAGTTCTTCTCTTCCACCAAAATTCTCTTAGTTTCTCCCTTAGCCTCTCTAGTCTTCTAGCCTCAAAAATTTCCTATTTCAAACAAACTAGTATCAAAGCGAGGTTGTGAGTTTTCTTAAAATTCAAAATATACTTAGTGGTTGCAACTTTGACTGATTTTCTACATTAGAAAACATTCTTAAGATTAAGAGTATCAGTCATTTATTTCAAACATACTACTATTACATATCAAATCGAAGAGCTCGATAAGATGAACACACTGCCATAAAAATCAGCCAAATCAGAGTCTGAATGAGTATGAATAAGTCATCCAAAGTTTGCTGTCACAAACTTTTATTGCCAGAAACTGAGTCAACTCACCGAATTGAGCCGAGTCAGAACTGTATAACCGAGCCGTCAGAGTAATTGACTAAGTTGTAAGAGTCGTTTGACCACACTGTTAACTAAGTCATCGACGTCGTTGACCGCATTATTGACCATATTGTTGACAAGCATTGACCATTAACTCAATATTGACTTTGATCATTGACTTTGACCAAGTCGATGTACTAGTCGATCTGAAAGTTTTTCAATATTCTGGATCCATCCATTTAGTCAAAAATTACAAAAGTTCACTCTATTAAGTCTTATGGTTACTGGCAGCTTACATCTCTTCAAGTTTCACTACTCTAGGGAAACAACTTTGATAATTAGACTATCAAAATGAAGGTCCTTCTTGGAGTACGTAATATTTGGGATATAGGGGAGAAAGACTATAAAAAGCGAAGAGATGAGGTGACATTATCCTCAATACAAAAAGATAGTTTAAAAAGACTCAAGAAAGAGAGACAAAAAGGCTCTTTTCCTCATCTACCAAGCCTTAGATGACGATGGGTTTCAGAAAATCTCAAGTGCAACCTCTGCCAAATAATCATGGCAGAAACTTCAAATTTCATACAAGGGAGAAGAAAAGGTTAAAAAAGTACGCCTTCAATCTCTAAGAGGAGAGTTAGATTTGTTACACATGATAAAGATTGAGTCAATATTTAACTACTTTTCTAGAATTTTAACCATTTCTAATCAAATGAAGAGAAATAGTTGGAACCTAGAAAATGCTACAATTATGGAAAAAATTCTTTGATCGTTATATCCGAAATTTGAAAATATTATTATTGTCATTTAAGAAACCAAAGATTTAGGAGCCATGATAATAGAACAACTCTTAGTTTTCTTATAAGCCCACGAAGAAAAGAAAAAGAAGACAAAATTTCAACGAGCAGCTCCTCAAGACTCAACTCCAAGAGAAAGAAGAAGATTTCAACAATGGAATAGGACATGAAAGAGGTCATGGCCAAGAAGAGATTGTGGACATAGAAAAGGAGGAAGAGGATGCTTTAACAACAATTATGAAAATAAAGATAAAAGAGAAAGCTCAACAAGAGGTCATAGAAGAGTTAACCCACGACATTGGCATGACAAGTCCTAGATCAAGTGTCATAACTATCAGAGATATGGTTATCATACTTCCGAATGTAGAGCTCTAAAGAAAGTATAAGAGAGAGCTAATTATGTGAAAGATAAAAGACAAGAGGAAGATATATTACTGTTAGCATGCAAGGAGACCAATAGATACCAAGAAAATATATAGTATGTTGATAGAGGTTCAAGCAATCATATATATGGAAGAAGAGACATATTCATAGAGCTTGACGAGTCAATGACTAGGAATGTTTCATTTGAAGATGATTCTAAGGTATCAATGAAAGGCAAAGGTAAAATTCTCATACGCGTGAGAAATGGAGAACATCAGTTTATTCCAAAAATTTACTATGTACCTAACATGAAGAATAATATCTTGAGCCTTTGCCAACTCTTAGAGAAAGACTATGATATTCATATAAAAGAAGATAATCTTTCTTTAAGAGACAATAGAAACAAGTTAATTATCAAAATGCCAATGACAAGAAATAGAATGTTCTTTATACACATTCAAAATGATGTAGCAAAATGTCTAAAGGCTTACTATAAAGATTCATCAAAGCTTTGGTACCTAAGATTGGGACTTCTCAATTTTTGCGGCCTAGAATTATTAGCAAAGAAAGAGATGGTTCGAGGTATATCCTTCATCAGTCAACCAAACTAATTATGTAAAGGATGCTTATTGGGAAAGCAATTTAGAAGAAGTTTTCCAAGAGAATCGAGTTCCTGGGCCTATAAATTACATAAGCTCATACATACCAACGTGTGTGGTCTAATAAGACCAAGCTCTCTCTGTAAAATAATTACTTTCTCCTCTTTATCGATGATTTTTCAAGAAAGACCTAGGTGTATTTTTTGAAGGAGAAATCTTAAGTGTTCAAAAAATTCAAGAAGTTTAAGGTACTGATTGAAAAGGAAAGTGGTCGAAGTATCAAGACAATAAGATCTAATAGAGGAGAAAAATTCACATCCTACAAGTTTCAGAAGTATTGTGAAGACAATAGCATCCATCGTCCTTCAATTGTACAAAGATCTCCCCAATAGAATGGTGTCACAGAAAGGAAAAATAGAACAATCCTAGATATAGCCAGAAGTATGTTCAAGAGCAAAGGAATGCTGAAAAAGTTTTAGGCTGAAGCTATAATTTGTACAATTTACCTATCAAATCGCTCTCCAATAAGAAGCATATGGAGAAAGATGCCACAAGAATCTTGGAGTGAAAGAAGGCCTAGAATCTCTTGTGTATGCCATTTGGGTATGAAATTAAAGGACAAGAAAATATGGTTCTAAAGTTGAAGAAGGCCCTTTACTGGTTAAAGCAAGTACCAGGATCATGTAATAGCCACATCGATAAGTATTTCTAAGATAACAACTTCATTTACTGTCCTTATGAGCATGTATTGTACATCAAAGTAAAAGATGGAGATATCTTGATTGTGTGCCTCTATGTCGATGATTTGATCTTCACGGGGAGTAATCCATCTATGTTCAAAGAATTTAAGAAAGCAATGACAAAGGAGTACGAGATGACTAATATCAGACTCATATGTTACTATCTTGGCATAGAAATGAAGCAAGAAGAAGATGGAATTTTCATTTCACAAAAAGGATATACTAAGGAGATCATTAAGAAGTTTAAAATGAATGATTGCAAGGTTGTCAATACACCGAACGAATGTAAAGTCAAACTATCAAAGCATGACGAAGGAGAAAAGATGGATCAAATACTCTATAAGAGCTTAGTTGAAAACTTGAATTGCTTAACTTGCACAAGACCTGACATTCTCTATGCTATGAGTCTGGTCAGTTGTTACATGGAATCTCTAACAATCACTTACTTGAAAGTTGCCAAGATAATTCTTCGATATATTAAAGGTATAACTAGCTTTGGCTTATGCTATTCATCATCTAATAACTATAATTGTGTGGGTTGTAATGATAGTGATTAGACTAGAGACTTAGATGATTGAAAGAGTATAAGTGGCTTTACATTCTTCATGAAAGATGCTGCTTTTGCATGGATGTCTAAGAAGCAATCAATCGTCATACTCTCAAGCTGTGAAGTAGAGTATGTTGCAGCTACATCACGTATTTGCCATGAAATTTGGCTAAGAAACTTGTTGAAGAAACTATGCATTCCGCTGAATAAACCCACTGAGATATATATTGATAATAAATCGACAATTGTTTTGGCAAAATCCTATTTTCTATAATAGAAGCAAATATATCGATACCCGCTATCATTACATAAGAGAATGTATTGGAAGAAAGGACGTATAACTGAAGTATATGAAGACTCAAGACCAAGTGGCAGATATTTTCACCAAACCACTCAAGCATAAAGATTTTCTCAAGTTAAGAAATTTACTAAGTGTCACAAATCAAGTTTAAGGGGGGATGATAGAAAATAAACTTATTTGTGACTCATTAGGCCATAGATAACTAGCTTTGTTATTTGGGTTTGTATAGTGAGTTAAGATTGTTTTGTGTGTGTGTATTTAATCACCCATAGTTTAATACCCGAATTTCTATAGTATTCTTATATTTGCAAGATAGTATAATTAATTAAGTAGTTGGAGGTTAGATGGAGCATTCTTACACTATCTAGAACCATCCTTGGAGTAATATAAATAGAGTGCTCCTCCCCTTATTTTGCATCAAGCCAAAAAAAGAAGTAATTCAAGTAGTAATACAAGTTCTTCTCTTTCACAAAATTCTCTCTAGTTTCTCCTTAGCCTCTCTAGCCTTTCTAACCTTAAAAATCTCCTACGTCGAACATGTGTCTCAAAATCTTTGTTTCTTTATCAGAACTCCATATGGTTGTTACAACTTAAAAATTCTTCTCTACCAAATATTGTATCACAAAAGCCTTGCAGACCCAAACTTAACCAGGCAATCCTCACATTGTAAGAAGCCTTCTAAGAACCTTTCTAAAATTAATTTGAACTTAAAAAAGAATGTAAATGAAATATTATTTTGCCCCTTTCATTCCGATATTAGAAGACTAAGATATGAATATATAGTCAAAGGCACGTAAAATTAAATTAGGAATGAAAATATTAGGGAGATTGAATTGTCATATTAGATGTATCAAAAAAAGAGAAAAAAAAAAAAGAAGCACTAAAAATGTTTATATTTATATATAACTCATACCATATGCAGGAAACAGTAATAGAGACAAACATAATAAAAACCTGCGATGCATCCTGGCATATTACAAAAATGGTCATCAAACAAATACTACCAGTATGATCTTTTACAATTAAGGTACGTGCAATTTGTATTCTCTACTTTTGTTCACCTCTCAAATTGATTCCTCTGATCAGATTTCCAAGTTCTTGTTCAGGAATACGTGCTTCTAAAACACTCATATCTTCTCCTGTCCATCTACTTCCCTCCCCCCCTAAAAAAAAAGAAAGAAAAAGAAAGAAGAAAAAAAGCTTCTTATATCTTGCCACTACGAATTCATGATGGCTGAGCGATACGAGGAAAAATTATGTGCCGTCAGCTATCTCGATGGATCCCCTCCTAAGCTTTTGATAACATCAGACTATCAAGTATAGACTAACAATATGAATACCCGACTAGATTACCCAATTTGGGTTGATAAATACACTAATTAAATAGTATAAATAGTAAACTATTAGAATTATGGTCCCTGCACCAAAAAATTAGAACCTATTATCTTCTCTCTCAACCACTAGAAATCTATTAAGTGCACATAGAGAATTTTAGTTGTGAAAGATTTCTGACCCTCAAGCTTTCAGTCTCATAATGCATCCATGATTGTGATCAAGTTCTAAAGTTCTAATTATTATGGACACAGGTATTCTCAACAACAAGATTCCTGATAATATTGACATGAATGATTTTAGGGTTGTTTCAGGTTTATTCAATGCATCTTTACTTCTAACACGCAAGATATCAAGACAAAGAAACGAATAATATTTTCTTCTGTACAAATTTTAGTCATTGAACTAATGCACTTCACGTGCGACTCCAAACAATTCCTTTTAGAGGATTCAAAGTCCCAATATATAATCCCAATTTTTGTGAAGGTAATTAAGTAATTTTGCTTCGAGAGCAATTTGATAATTTTATATTTTTAGATTAATTAAATACAAATTAGAAATAAATTTGGTGTTGAATCTGGACAAGATAAAGTCTAAGTACTTTTAGGGCCAAAGTGAAAAAGAAATTTCAAATTGGGGGCAAAAGTGTAACTAAAAAGGAACTAAAAAGAAAGAATCTTTTAAAATTGTGACCAAAGAGGAATTTCAAAAGCTTATTTTTAGGTCGAATCAGATTGTACCACGTGTCCTACTGCTATAGTTTTGAAAAATTACATAAAAACCCCCAATTCTCTCTTCTTCTCCACAGAAGTCCCCCGAAGCCACCCACGGTCGCTATTCACCTGAGCCTCCACCGTCTGCCGCCATGCTAGACACGCCTATCCGCTGTGACCAGAAGACGCCGACGAACCAGCGCCGGGTGCTGCCGCCGTGAACTGCTGCTTATCGCCGGAGAAATCGCAGCTGGAAGTTCGCGCCACCATATCGGTTTTTCGCCCGCCGTGACGCCGTCAGACGTCCGATCACTGCAACACCACCACTGTTGGATTCTTCTCCACTCCAGCTTTGATTTTCGACCACTCTCGGCCTTCAACTCGGCTCTGGTGAGAAGTTGTCTACTATAGCAATATTTTAATATTTAAATTTTGTGGTATTTTCGTAATTATTTCGAAATTGAGTTATTTTTCTCGAGAAAATTTTACCACGTGATAGAGGAGTTTGAAACATGAAATCTCATGATTTTTAAGTGTTAAAATGATAACCGGAAAGAAGTTAATTATCAGGATGAAAAATGTGGTATTTTTCTAAATATTTTCCAAATGTGGTACTTTTATAATTTTCGGATATTTGAGCCCATTTAGTGTTTGGGACCTCAAAACTGAGTTCTGATTTCGAATTTGGACTCAATGAGGTCGGGACACGAAGTTTGATATAAAATAACACTATTTTCCGAAGTAGCACGAAAAATGAGAAAATAGCTCATGAATTGCACCGTTTTGCGTGCCACAGACCGGTCCCATATCGGGACCCGTTTTTGACGAATTTTATATCTAAACCAATGTTTTTAGGTGCTTTGAATTCAGTGGTGACCTCTGTTTCTCAATCCGAGACTCCGTTTGAAATGTCTACTTCTCAAGTGAACATGACGAGACTCGAAAACAACTGTCCAAACAACCCGGTGATTAATTGAGGATATTTCTTGCGTCGTTAGCTCAGCATAATCAAAATTTCGAGGTAGGGGATTCAATTTCCTTGTTTCTATTATTTTCATTAAAATTGGAATTTATCTTGAAAAATGAAATTTCGTGATTTTATTAAATTGAATTATTTGAATAGTTATTTTAATAAACTATGAATTTGTGAAACATTGTAGACTGCTCTAGATATTTTTAAATATGATTTTATACAAGTTTTTATACTTGGAATTTGGTAAAACCATAGAAACTATACTTTTGGATTTTAAAGTACAAAATGGATTTTAATTAAAAATCAGAGCATGTCTAGAATGTTAAACTACTGTATGGTTGTTTGAGACTCTATATGTATTTCACATTTCATATGATCATGCATGAGAGTCGTCTTAGGCATCACGGTGTTGTAATAGATGGAGTAGTACACCCACCTTTGGTGAGAGCCTGTAAACCCGTGCGGGGTTTGTTTTCTGACTATCTCCATTCGGTAGGTGTAGGCATTCGGTGCCCCTCCGGTTCGGTAGGATTAGATACATAGGTGTCCCTCCGGTTTTCAGAGATAGATGTCAGGCAGAGAGCACTCAATACATATAGTAGAAGTTGCTCTAGTTGTGATGAGAGGATGAGAACTCATGTGATGTATTGATTTATGTGATGTGCACTATGCTTGTTTTATTACGGTTTTCTATTTGTTTTAACCTGGATATATATCTGGTTTTAGTTTTAGCATGGTTTTCTATAAATGATTTAAATCCTTAATATTTATAGAAATGCTTTCTGTTACTACTAACCATGCAAATATTTTGAGATTTATAAAAGAATTTCCCTAAAGGTAAATTAGGTAACCTATTGGGCAATTTATGCTTACCTTCCCTATTTTCTCCACAGGTGGTGTCCAATGTGACATTGACGGTCAGCAAGCGGATTAAGAAGTTATTTTTATTTGTAGTTTGAAACTTGGTAATGCTAAGAGTGTGAATACAAGACTCGTGTTTAAGTCTTGTTCAATAATGGATATTGTTAGCATTCATGTTAGGTGTGTTACTTTGAAAATGTCTGTAATTATATATGTCATACTAGTTTGATGTTGAGGTATGAATGATGATGCTCAGTGACTATCTGAGAATTTGATTTTTCTTATAATTTTTCAATCTGTGTTTATTGGTGACTATGATCTGTAGAATAGGTCCACTTGTAAAAAAAAAAATTGTGAAATTCCCTTTCTGCCACTACCCCGGGGTTTGGGTCATGACAAAATTGTGGTATCAGAGTTTTGACTTTTAATACCTCGGACATAGCACCATTAAAGTAGATTGAAATTATTTTTATAATGATATGCATCATTACCTCACTAATAGTTTGGTATATCATTTCAGACTTTTAAAATGCCTTCTAGGAGAGCTCCAAGGTGCCAACTTGGTGCCGAGCCCCCTCTAATTCTGCAAGACTTCAACTAATTTTTCGAAGCTATGCATCATGCTTTTTGTGAGACACAAGGTCCTAATCTTCAGCCTCAACCACAGCAAGAGCGTTAGCCTGATCAGGCTGATCATCTTCAGAAGTTTATGCGCTTTCAGCCTACACAGTATGATGGAACTTCCGACCCACTTGTTGCCAATTCATGGTTACGTGAGATGACACGACATTTTCAGACCCTGGGCACTCTTAGAGAGTTCTGGGCTATGTTTGATATCTCTCGCTTGACGGGAAATGCTATCCATTGGTGAGAGATAATTGAGGTTATGCAAAACGTAGAAGGCATAACTTGGGAAGAATTTGAGAGACTCTTTAAAGCACATTATGCAAATGATGATCAACAAGATGAAGTAGTTGGTCGTTTTGAGACACTTACACAAAGGAATAGAACTGTAAACTAATATGTGATGGAGTTCATAGAACTAGCAAGCCTTGCCCTTAGTCCAGCGGTGAGTGACATTTACCTAATTGCGAAGTTCAAGAATAGACTGAATCGAAACATCCATAACCATATTACTATCCACTCGTTTGCCACTCTTTTTGAAGTAGTGCTAGCTGCCCAACGAGCTGAAGCAGTAGAGAATGAGTAGGGTGCAAGGAAGAATAAAATTAATGAGAGAAAAATGAACAAGAAGAACCAAGGACAGTGCTCTGCTCAAGGTCCACCTAACAGCGGAAGTTATACTAGCAGTAATTCAGCAGGTAGTAAGAGGTTCAGCCCCTATACGTATTACCATTGTGGTCAGCAGGGCCATAAGAGGAATGAGTGCGCAAAACATCTGCGAAAATCCCCTCTTTCTCAGGGAGGACCATATGGAAGCTATTCTGGTTCAACACCTCCTCAGAACACTCAAGCTAGGTCACATCAATCTCAGGGTGTTTCCCAAGCTTTTTCATCTCCACCACCTTACCAGCACCAGTACCGCCCCCAGGGTTATACTCAGAATTTCCAGACTCCTCAGGCTTTAGGGAGTCAAGGAGGGCGTGGATATAGTAGTAGTGGTCTGGGATCTAGCAACAGTCATCCTGGACAAGGAAGAGTCAATAAGGGAAAGGGAAAAATTACTGGCCAAACTTATGCAGTTTCTGGAACTGATGGTACCAATGAACATACTGGCCGAGGTGTTGTTGATAGTATGGTTCTTATTTCATATTCTTAGGTATGTGTTTTGTTTGACACTGGTATATCTCATTCATTCATATCCTTGTTGTTTGTTCAATTTCTGGGGCTAGAATTATCTGAGTTGGATTATGCCTTGACTTTGAGAACACATTTGGATGGTGTAACTGATGAGTCTAGTGTGCATAAATCTTATTGTGTGGTGATTGATGGTAAAGAATTACTTACTGATTTAATTTTATTACCAATGAAATAATACGATGTAATACTTGGTATGGATTGGTTATCCAAGTATCGAGCTATTGTCGATTGTTATGATAAGTGAGTAACTCTTTTTCTGGATGATGGATGACCCATAATATATCAAGCCCGAATGAATTCTTTAAAACCAAGTCTTGTTCTAAAAGCCTGTTAGGTGGTAGGAAGAAACTTGAGTGTTGTGGGAACTTATTTGCCATCGATGGTGAAGAGAAAACTATTGATCAAGACCTATGGATTCTAGTGGTGAGTGAATATCCAGAGATATTTCCTGAGGATTTACCAGGGCTACCACCAGATAGGGAGATCGAGTTCTGTATTGACCTTGTTCCTGGAGCTCAACCAATTTCTATTCCAGCCTACTGCATGGCTCCTGCAGAGATGAACAAATTGAGGGAACAATTGGATGATTTGTTATCCAAGGGTTTCATTTGAAGTAGTACTTCTCCTTGGGGTGCTCCTGTTTTGTTTGCCAAGAAAATTGATGGTACTTTAAGGCTATGTGTAGACTACAGGAAGTTGAACCAGCTAACGATAAAGAACAAGTATCCTTTGCCAAGGATTGACGACCTGTTCGATCAACTTGGTAGATCAAGATTTTTCTCTAAAATTGACTTAAGATCAGGTTATCACCAGTTGAAGATAAGAGAGGAAGATATATCGAAAACAACATTCAGAACTCGTTATGGTCACTTTGAGTTTCTGGTAATGCCTTTTGGTTTGACGAATACGCCTGCAGCTTTTATAGACCTCATGAATCGGATTTTCAGGCCATAATTGGATTATTTTGTAGTTGTTTTTATTGATGACATCCTGGTGTATTCCAAGACTCAAGAAGATCATGCCGAACATCTAAGGACAGTGCTTGAAGTTTTGAGAAGTCAACAATTATATGGCAAAAGATCAAAATATGACTTCTGGATGTCAGAAGTTCAATTCTTGGGGCATGTAATTTCTCAAGAAGGTATCTCAGTCAATCCTACTAAGGTAGAAGCTGTTCTAAAGTGGGAAAGACCTAAGAATGTAACAGAGATATGAAGTTTCCTCTGTTTAATAGGTTATTACCATCGTTTTGTTCAAAACTTCTCAAGGGTTGCGTTACCTTTGACAAGGCTGACTAGAAAGTATGTCAAGTTTATTTGGAATAGTGATTATGAAGAAGCTTTCAGGAAATTGAAGAATAGTTTGACAACTGCACCTGTTCTTACAGTTCCTGAGAGTAATGAATCTTATGTGGTATATACTGATGCTTTTAAGATGGGATTAGGATGTGTTCTGATGCAAAATGGTCGAGTTGTAGCATATGCTTCTCGTCAGTTGAAACCACATGAGGGGAACTATCTTACCCATGACCTAGAACTTGCAGCAATAATTTTCGCACTCAAAATATGGAGGTGTTATTTGTATGGTATGAAATTTGAGATATTCTCTGACCATAAGAGTTTGAAATATCTCTTCACTCAACGAGATCTGAATCTGAGGCAGCGAAGATGGGTTGAGTATATGGAAGATTATGACTTCGGACTACAATACTATCCAGGCAAGGCCAATGTTATAGCTGATGCCTTGAGTAGAAAACCGCTTAGCTCCTTAGTGGCACTTATACTTCAAGATTGGAAGAACTCATTGGCAATGGGTGATTATAACTTGCAGTACTTCGAGTTTGGAAACACTGCTTACCTTAGTAATATTATCGCCACACCTACACTTCTCCAAATTGCATAGCAAAGTCAATGGCAAGGCCAAGAGTTAAGGACGACCTGGAATCAACTCAAAAGTGGTAAACAATTAGAAGGTTGGAGTACAAATAGAGAAGGATTTGTGCTTTTCAAAGGCAAGCTAGTAGTAGCTAATGATCCCCATCTTAGAGAGACTATTCTTACTGAAGCTCATAAATCTAAATTTATACTACATCCTAGTAGCACCAAGATGTATCATGACCTGAAGAGACAGTATTGGTGGAAAGGCATGAAACATGATGTAGCTACTTTTATGGCTAAGTGCATGATATGTCAGCAAGTTAAAGCTAAATATCAGAGACCACTTGGACTACTACAGCCTTTACCTATACCAGAGTGGAAGTGGGATATAATCACCATAGACTTTGTAATAGGTTTGCCTATGACCCGAAGAAAGAACGACGCAATTTGGGTAATTGTTGACTGTATGATGAAAACTGCTCATTTCATACTAATTAGATTTGATTTTTCACTCAATAAGCTTAGTCGTCTCTACATTGACAATATTGTTCGATTGCATGGAGTGCCATCAAGTATAGTTTCAAACAGAGACCCAAGATTTACTTCTAGGTTCTGGAGAGCTTTGCAGAGAGCTTTGGGAATAGAACTAAATCTCAGTACTGCTTACCATCCTTAGACAAATGGCCAATCTAAAAGGACTATTCAGATTCTAGAAGACATGTTTCACTCTTGTGTACTGGATTTTGGTGGGAGCTGGGATGATCAGCAGTCATTGATGGAATATTCTTAAAACAACAGCTACCAAACCAGTTTTGGTATGGCTCCGTATGAGGTATTATATGGAAGACCATGTAGATCACTCTTATGTTGGGCTGATGCTGAGGAATGTGTCATTCTAGGGCCAGAACCGATACAAGAGACTACTGAGAAAATTAACTAGATTTGACAAAGGCTTAAAGTCATGTAGAGTCGACAGAAAAGCTATTCGGACCCAAAGAGACGTGAAGTAGAGTTCGAAGTTGGTGATCAGGTATTCGTGAAAGTAACGCCAAGATGTGGGATCACTAGATTTTGGCCTTAAAGGCAAATTAGCTCCAAGATATATTGGACCATTCGAGATTACTTTTAGAATTGGGCCCGTAGCATATCGCTTGGAGTTGCCACCACATTTGGGCAGAGTATACAATGTTTTTCATGTCTCGATACTCAGGAAGTATGTACCTAATCCATCTCATGTTATCCAGTATGTGGAAGTGCCATTATAAGAGGATGTGACATATGAGGAACAACCAGTTCGAATACTGGGGAGAGAGCTCAAAGTGCTTCGAAATAGGGAGATACCACTTGTCAAGATTCTTTGGCAACACCATAAGGAAGATGAAGCCACTTGGGAGCTAGAAGCAGAAATATATGAAAAGTATCCTCGTCTGTTTAGTTTTCAACTTGAAGTTGTACTTTGACCCTTGTATCCGAATTTCGGGATAAAATTCTTTTAAGGGGGAGAGGATGTAAAATCCCAATTTTTGTGAGAGTAATTAAGTAATTTTACCTCGAGGGCAATTTGGTAATTTTATATTTTTGGATTAATTAAATACAAATCAGAAATAAATTTGGTGTTGAATTTAGACAAGATAAAGTCTAGGTACTTTTGGGGCCAAAGTAAAAAAGAAATTTCAAATTGAGGGCAAAAGTGTAATTAAAGATGGACTAAAATGAAAGAATCTTTTAAAATTGTGGCCAAAGTGGAATTTCATAAACTTATTTTTCGGTCGAATCAGATTGCGCCACGTGTCCCACTACTACAGTTTTTGAAAAATTGCATAAAAACCCCCCAATTCTCTCTTCTTCTCCACGGAAGTCCCCCAAAACCATCCACGGTTGCTATTCACCCGATCCTCCACCGTCCGTCGCTGTGACTAGACGACGCTGACGAACCAGCACCGAGTGCTACTGCCGTGAACCGCCACATATCGCTGGAGAAATCGCAGCCTGAAGTTTGCGCTACCGGATCAGTTTTTCGCCCGCCGTGTTGCAGCCCGACGTCCGATCACCGTGCCACCACCACCGTTGGATTCGTCTCGACTCTAGCTTTGTTTTTCGACCATTCTCGGCCTCCAACTCGGCTCCGGTGAGAAGTTGTCTACTGTAGCAATATTTTAATATTTAAATTTTGTGGTATTTTCGTAATTATTTCAGAATTGAGTTATATTTCTCGAGAAAATTTTACCACGTGATAGAGGAGTTTGAAACATGAAATTTCATGATTTTTAAGTGTTAAAACGATAACTGGAAGGTAGCTAATTATCGGGATGAAAATGTGGTATTTTTCTAAATATTTTCAAAATGTGGTACTTTTATAATTTTTGGATTTTTGAGCCCATTTAGTGTTCGGAATCTCAAAGATGAGTTCTGATTTCGAATTTGGACTTAGTGAGATCGGGATATGAAATTTGATATAAAATAACACTATTTTCCGGAGTGGCACGCAAACGAGAAATAGCTCGTAAATTGCACTGTTTTGCATACCACAGGCCGATCCCATACCGGGACCCGTTTTCGACGAAATTTATATCTAAACGAACGTTTTTGGGTGTTCTGAATTCAGTGGTGACCTCTGTTTCTCAATCCGAGACTCTGTTTGAAAAGTCAACTTTTCAAGTGAACGTGACGAGACTCGAAAACAACTGTCCAAATAACCCGGTGATCAATTGAGGATATTTCTTACGTCGTTAGCTTAGCGTAATCACTATTTCGAGGTAGAGGATTCAATTTCCTTGTTTTCTATTATTTTCATTAAAATTAGAATTTATCTTGAAAAATGAAATTTCGTGATTTTATTAAAATGAATTATTTGAATAGTTATTTTAATGAACTATGAATTTGTGAAATATTATAGACTTCTCTAGATATTTTTAAACATGATTTTATACAAGTTTTTATACTTGGAATTTGGTAAAACCATAGAAACTGTACTTTTGGATTTTAAAGTACAAAATAGATTTTAATTAAAAATCAGAGCATGTCTAGAATGTTAAACTACTACATAGTTGTTTGAGACTCTATATGTATTGTACATTTCATATGATCATGCATGAGAGTCGTCTTAGGCATCACAGTGTTGTAGTAGGCGGAGTAGTACACCCGCCTTCGATGAGAGCCCGTAAATCCGCGCGGAGTTTGTTTTCTGACTATCTCCATTCGGTAGGCGTAAGCATTCGGTATCCCTCCGGTTCGGTAGGATTAGACACATAGGTGTCCCTCCGTCTTTCAGAGATAGATGTCAGACAAAGAGCACTCAATACATGTAGTAGAAATTACTCTAGCTGTGATGAGAGGATGAGAACTCATATGATGTGTTGATTTATGTGATGTACACTATACTTGTTTTATTATGGTCTTTTATTTGTTTTAATCTGGATATATTCTAGTTTTGATTTTAGCATGGTTTTCTATAAATGATTTAAATTCTTAATATTTATAGAGATGCTTTCTGTTACTACTAACCATGCAGATATTTTGAAATTTATAAAAGATTTTCCCTAAAGGTAAATTGGGTAACCTACTGGGCAATTTATGTTCACCCTCCTTACTTTCTCCACAGGTAGTATCCAGTGTGATATTGACAGTCAGCAAGCAGATTAAGAAATTATTTTTATTCGCAGTTTGAAACTTGATAATGCTAGGAGTGTGAATACAAGACTCGTGTTTAAGTCTTGTTCAATAATGGATATTACTAGCATTCATGTTAGGTGTATTACTTTGAAAATATCTGTAATTATATATGCCATACTAATGTGATGTTGAGGTGTGAATGATGATGTTTAGTGACTTTCTGAGAATTTGACTTTTCTTATAATTTTTCAATTTGTGTTTATTGGTGACTATGAACTATAGTATTGGTCCACTGGTAAAAAAAAAATTATGAAATTCTATTTCTGCCACTACTCCAGGATTTGGGTCATGACATCCAAACTTATTATTAGTGTGGTTCGTATAAAATTTGAAGAAAGCTATAGATAGACTTTTCACGAAGATGCTACGGGGCACACTGCCAAATCTCATTCAAGAATAATGTTAGAATGATGGATAATAATAGATAAAATATTGTACTTTTAGGGAATTGTGAGAGAGAAGAAGGGAAAATGGAGAAAAGATGCTTAGGATTTTGGAAAATTGTGATAGCTTACCTTTTATAGTAGAAAGAGGTACTATTTATTATAGTCTTATGGTCCCAAGATTATTAAGGTTAATGATCACGTATCTCTTGGAATACTGAAATGTATCTCACTCATTACCCATACGGGCATGGGTAGTAGATAAGAATCCACGTATCATCCTTAACACATATGACTCCTAAAGCTCAACTGTAAGATATTCTTATGAGAAATGCCATATGGTCGGAATGCTTGAAATCAACCCTATGGTGGAAGATTAGCGCTCGGAATGAGAGATCTGCAATGGTCGGTGGTTCTGTTTTCATCAACCTTGATCGAGGGTCATTTAATCATTCGTCTCTTAGGAGTAGGTTATCTTTAGTCGGGTTGGCTTAAACTCGTCAGACCATATTAACTTTAATTCTTACTATCCGGCCTGGGATCAGATAGGTACCAGCCCTAATAGCAAAATGACTAGTTATTTTCCACAATGTTGGTTTGTCACGTGTGTTTATGCTACTGGATCGAAAAATCACCCCCAATATATTCTATCAATGGAAATCTCTATGTGTACTGTCATTAAAATTCTATATGGAATACTATAGATTGGCTCTTAGAGAAACTTATCTCAGAACTCCGAATCAATTTGGTTTTTCTAAATGTTGCAAGTGCAAAAAATATCTTCCCAAAATCAAGTGGAATCTCTAAAAGCATGTAAGTACTAAAAGTTACCACATATATAAGGTTGGGAGTACCCCATAAGGAAAATGACTTCATGAAATTTTAAAGACAACAATCCTATCTCAATTTTTTACATCTTGATTATCATAGATAGAAACTTTATTTCTCTTTATTTCTTGTCCTTCTAACGTAAGAATCCTAATGTTCCTCAATATCCTATTATCTTTCGACTGTATCAACTTGTCTTGAAAATTCTCTTGCATTTATTTCGAAGGGAGGTTTGCTAATGTAACTAGTACAGTGGCAACAAAGGTTGAGATTTTAGGAAGACCAAAATTTATAAACAATATCAAACTAGACTAACAAACTTATATAAGGACCGTCTATAAATCTTGCACTGATAAGTCGATTTTATACTCATTAATTACATATTGTCAACTTGATACTTTGTTAGTTTCTATGGCTATTTATTAGTTTTTATTCTTGTCTTGTAGGTTAGGAGACATTGAGACAAGTTGGAAGCACTTAAAACATAGAAATAAAAAGTTGAAGATTAGTATTTAGCACTGTGGCACTAGAAAGGTAGAGTGGTGGCAAAAGCTCAAAATACGAGAAGCAACAGAGGGTCTATGCCACTGTCTTAGATGTTGGAGCCGTGACATTATTTTTTTATGCTTTAAAAAAAAAAGAAAAAGAAAAAAGAAATATTGTCCTAGCTCTGTTGCGCCAGAACGCATTTTCAGGAATCCGAAATTCAGTAGTTATTCAATTTTTCCGAGTTGCCTAACAATTATAAATAGATGTTTTCATGTTTTTTTCTATCATCTTAAACATTATGCACTTAGAGAGAGGCAATCAAGGAAAAATTTTGACGATGAAAATGGTAAAATTCGGAGATAGTGAAGCTCAATTCGGCTTCTAAATCCAGTTTTTCTTCTTTAATTCAATATGTTTAAGAATATTTTTTTGTGTTTCTTGTCATGAACTAATTTCTTTTATCTCGAGGAATGATGTAATTTATGTTGAATAATGTTTTTTGATTGTCAATTTATTATTTAGGATAAACTGCAAAAAAAATACTCTGATCGAGGTTTAGGTATTTTATAATTAAAATCTTAAAATTTGGATTCTGAAAATTAATACCCTAAGATTAAGAATTTCTAAAAATTAATAATTTAAGTTGACTTTTTGAGTAGCCTTAGTTGGTAAAGGATAATAATATTCTTAAAATTAAAGAGAATAATAAGGACTAATTTAATTTAATATAGGATATTATTGTTTTTGCTTTACTAAAATTGGTCAAAAAGTTAATACAATATATTAATTTTTAAAAATTCATAATATCAAAGTATTATTTCGCAGAGTCTAAACTTCAAGACTTAAATTACAGAACACTCAAACTTTAGAATATTTTTCCTTTTGCAGTTTACCCTATTGTTTAATAAGTATTTATTTAGTTTAATTATATTATCTTATTCTTCATACTAACTTTAATTGCTTGATCAATAATTAATTAATTTAGTACTTAGTATTCTGCACCTAAGAAAGAAAATTTTAGATGTTACCATATAATACAACCTAAGATTTTATATAGTTCAAGAGGCTTATACTTCTTTTGAAGTGGATTGAATTGAAATGAATCAAAATACTTAATAAATTCTTATCTTATTGATTTTTTTAGAGAGATTGAAATTGGTTTTTAAGAATAGTCTCATTTAGCACTCGAAAAAGAGAGTTGAATAATTTATAATTCTTGACTTATAATCTAAGAGATTGATTAATCATGAATTGGCATGAAAAGTATAATAGACAACTAGATGAAATCAAACCTCTAAAATTTTTACATGTTAATTATTTTACCTGTTGCACATCTAAATTATATTTTTTTAGCTTTAGTTTTTAGTTTTAACAATTTTATTTAATTTTCTAGATAAAATCAGGATTACTTAAGTTATGATTCTTGCAAAAATTAAGTTTCAATCCTCGTGATACGGCATATATATTTTTATTATACTATTTAAACTTGATTGGGTGCACTCGTGGCTTTACTTCCTAACATACACAAACCAGTCCGGCTTATATCCTAATTCCAATTGTTGCGTCCTTAAAAACAATTGCCTCTTTGAGATTCGCTCCACGAGCTTTTAACAAAAAATGCAGAAACCGAAATATACTCCTAATTTTTAAAGGTATTGAACAAAAGTATCAATGAGATATGGCCCATCGTGATAAGCCAGCACATAAAGAAGCACTAATAATGACGTCGAATCCAAAATATACATCATTTTTAAATATAATTTTTAATATATTTCTTAATTAAACATTTATAAAATTTTGATTAAATATTTTTATTTATATGTTTTTTATATTATTTATTTACAAATTTTTAATCTTTTTAAATTTTAAAAGAATATGATTAAATTTTAGGTCTATATTTTAGTTCACATAAGCACATATTTTATATTTTAAAATATAGAAGAACAACAAAATTAATCTTGCATTAGACTATATAAGCACGATCCACTTATGCTCACATAAAATATGAACAGAGCCTATGAGCTACGTTGAACTCCTTGATAGAAATACAGGTCAAGCCGATCCGATTGGCCTATTGTACAAAGTTTATATGGGCTTATTAAATGTCGGATTGGCTTATTTTATATTTCTAATTATTAAATCATTATTTAAATTATTATAACGATTTTAATAGTTTGACAAAAAGTAAACAAATAAAAAAAATAGAAATAATTAATTGCTTCCATTAATTGTAATGGTTCTTATTTGAGTTTTTTAGGAACTAAAATTATGATTATCTACTGTCTTATGTCAAAACATGAAATGAAAATAAAAAGGTATGTTAAAGGAAAATGACGTCCTTTTTATATTGAAAACAAATAATAACCAATATGAAAATTGAGACGACAATCAATCGAAATAAGAACGACAATAATTTAAAAGCAAAAAAAAAAAAATCCGAAAAAACGATATCACGCCGTAACTATAAAAAAGAGGAATTTACGTATTGTGTGGTTAAATATGAATTAAATTAAAAAATCTCGGTCCTTTTTATTCGAAATGATTAGTATGTAAAATCAGAACAAATGAAAATAAGATTCGCAAAAAAACAACCATTTTTAATTTTAAAGATATTTACAAAAAAACATATATTTATTAAGACTTGGAGAGAAAAATACACTGGAATACCAGTATATAATTTTACATGTAGTAATGTGCATTTTCTTGTAAACCAAAAGTCAATCATGGATTTTATTTGAGTAAAATTATAAATAACAAAAATAAGTCATTTATGGATATTAATTGAGTAATAATATTTTTTACTAATTGTTAGTAAGGTTAGATTTTTTATTAATTGTTATTGTCTGCATCAGTCAAATAAAACCCATCATTTCTATGGAAACAACAAAACACAAAATTTCATCATATCCCTTCTAGAAATATTCCTTCTAAAGTCGGTTTATTTCATTTTTGGAGTTCGTATAAGTGTGTTAGAGGGGAGGCAGGGTTCGAATTCCATCACTAAAAAAATAATTAAGAAAATAGAAAGTTCATTTCTTTTCTGCACTTAAAACTACTAAGAGACCTTTCAAATCCAGGCATCAAGTTGTGCTTCAGTGGTTACTAATCGAGAGAAAAAAAAAATCTCTTCAAAACAATTGAGAAAAAAATAAAAAATAAATAAAAATAAAAAATGATTAGCCTGCCTAGATAGCAACACTGATAATTAGCCTATAATCTCTCAAGTTCATATTTAATTTTCTAATCGTCTGATACGCCTTTAATATAATGAGTCCATTCGGTCCAAATACGAATCATGGACATCAGCATACTATAGCTTAACTAACTCCAATTATAAGCGGAGCTCACAAGTCGTGTTGTACGCACTGTTAAGCTTATTGCTCTTCTATTCTTTTTTGGTTTGTTTTCAATCTCTAGAAATCCAGATATATATTCATGGAAGAGTAATATTTAAGGATAACCTTTTTCTCTAATCACAAAGTAGGGAACACACTATTTAGAATAGTGTAGTTGAAAATTAAATCACAAAATTTAATGCATTACTGAAGGACCTTTAAACTAAACAAAACGTCTTAAAATTCTAATTTAAAGAGACAATTCTTCCAAAAAAGAAAGAAGAAAAGCTAATTAAAAGTTGGTAGATTGGACTGAAAATGAAAATAAAAAGGAAGGATCCAACATAGAATCAAAAAAACTCGAATCAAAGCTAGTAACCATAATCTTACGCCTTCTGCCACAAATTGACTGATAACTAGTAGACTCCGGCAACTCAATCAGCTTCCCGAAATTTGGCCTCAGTATTCCAACTAAACCATCCTGAAAAAAGTGTATGTATTATGTATATATGGATTTTAGTTATTTCACAAATACCGGATAAATGAGACAATAAGCACAAAAATATTTAATACGAAGAATGAGATAACCAACGCATGCAATTTGAGACAACCTCCACGCAATATCTAAATCAAGTCACTAGTATAAAAAGAGTCACATAAAATGAACAAGCGTTTCACTTGACCGGTTGGCCGCCATTTTAAATTTCTATACTGATTGTATTCTATATCTTCTTTGCCGGATGCTAGTTCAAACTAAAGTCAAAAACTTAATTCTGCAATAGTATCTTTTTTTTTCCTCCTTTAATTGTGCTTCATTTAACTCAGTTTCACTCTGTTGAGTCTTTTCCTTTCTTCTCTACAAAGTTATATATACAGCTTTCACATGATGAGATCATAAGGTCAAATTTAACATTAGTAATATTACAGTAATGAATCAAGCCACTCCAACTCATCTCAGTTGTAACATTAAAATTTTACCTAGGAGTATATTCTAAAGTAATTTGTTAGAGTCCTTTATGATGCTTTGGAATAATTGTTTCTAATGCCCTGGTGAAGTAATCAAAACAAAATCCTTAATCATCTCAGAGTCTTAAGTTATAAGGGAAATGGGATTATAGCGAAGCAGTGTAAACAAGCAATGACAAAATTTAGAAGAGGAGTTATGCTACTTAGACTCATGAGCACTCTCACGAGGTGCATTCAGTTGTTATATATCAATGAAAACTCCCGTTTTATAGTACTCACCTAATTTCATGTGTGATAACTATTCAAAATATCAATAAAACTGTGATAACTAACTAGATTCATGCTCCAAGATTAAGCTAAAAAAGATTACTCCTATTCTTATTCATTGGATCACAAATCAAACGTTAAATATACACAATAGAGTGCACACAAGATAAAAATATAAAGACCATGCTCGTTAGGAGCTTTAAAATATACTATAATAAGTAGTTGATACATATTTTCAAATCAAAAAAGAACAATACACTACTTAAATTTAAAAAAAAAAAACAAAAAGACATATATACATACCTAATTTTATGAAGATCCCGCTTTGCTTAGTGCTAACGAGACAATTTCACGTGCAATATTCGAACGGCCACGAAGGTAGTCCACGTGCAAAATCCGCCACATTCTCACAAATTCGGCCTTCAGGGGAGTTTGTATCATCATTATGAGTCCATCTAGTAAGGAGTTCTTATCAATGTTCATTTGATTCACCAATTCTGCAAAATCCTTGTTAATACTCTCCTCCTCCTCATCCTGAGCCATCGCTTCAGCATCATCATTTCCTAGTCTCCTCCGCTTCCTTGTAGCACGCTCAACTTCAGAGGCGGATTCATCGTATTGGTAGTGGTTGTTTTGATTGCCATTCAAGCCAAGTTTATGATCATCATGGTGGTTTTCTTCATTTTCAATATGAAGATGATGATGATCACGGCCGTCTTCCATGGAAAATTTGAACGGAAAAGACAAAAGAAAAAGAGATATGGAAGGCTTTCACAATTTTGCTTGAGAGCGAGTAAGAACAACTGAGATACTTTCAAATTTATTGGATGCAAATATATTGCATTTCTGACCGCACATGCATTTTTCTTAATTTTATCTTTCATCGACCGCACTAGTTTTATAGTCACTAATATATTCAATGTTTGGTATAATTTGTGGAATTAATTCGTCTTTGAGGTTTTCAAAAAAATAAATGCACTTAAATATATTTTACTTGATCACTGCACGTGGTTAGTTATTTCATGCGCAAATACAACAATAAAAAATGGAAATGCCACTTCTGCTTTCATATTCAAATAAATATGGCAACAAGAAAAAAAATTTCAACTGTGAAAGATATTTATCTATTTACCTTTTTTTAAATAGAAGGTTTACCTATTTATTGAAAATACTGGTAGAATATTGAAATTCTGATATTAATGTTGGAATCTTGATATTGGTGTGCCTTTTAAATTGGCAATTATCCCACCATATCGGAATTTGTTTGACGACTATTGAAATTCGGATATTAATGTTGGAATTTAAGATTGGCGTGCCTTTTTTCAAATTGACAACTATCCCACCGTATCCGAATTAATTTCAAACAAATTTATCATTAAATTATTTTTCAAATTGACAACTATCCCACCATATCCGAATTAATTTCAAGCAAATTTATCATTAAATTATTTCGATCCATATTTATCATTCACTTTTGCGAATCAAATATGTGCAAGCATGGGGAAGTCAAACATTATTGTAGTTTTCCATACGAGCAAGAATTACCCTTCATTAAAATTGTTTCTCTGCCAAATGTTGTATCCCAGAAGCCTTGCAGACACAAACCTAACCAGACAATCCTCGCATTGAAGTATTGCTGCAGTATAAGCTTGTAATAACCTTTCTAAAATTTAATTTAAACTTAAACAAGAATGTGAATCAAATATCATTTTCTCCCTTCCATTCAGATGTTCGAAGACTAAGACATAAATATATGGCCAAAGGCACATAAAATTAAGATTAAGAATGAAAATATTAGGGAGATTAAACTGTCATATTAGAAGTATCAATAAAAGGGAGGGAAAAAAAAAAAGAAGAAGAAGCATACTGAAAAGGTTTATGTTTATATATAACTCGTACCACATGCAGGAAACAATAACAGAGACAGACACAATAAAAACCTGCCCATACAACTAGGCATATTATAGAAATGTTCATCAAACAAATAGATACCAGGATGATCTTGTATAATTAAGGTACGTGCAATTCGTATTCTCTGCTTTGGTTCACCTCTCAAATCGATTCCTCTCTCCCCAGCTGAGTATCTGATCAGATTTCCAGGTTCTTGTTCAGGAACACATGCTTCTAAAACACTCATATCTTCCATACAGGACAATCTGATCTTTCTTTTTTATTTTTATTACTTTTGTAAAATGGGATTTCGCATTGGTATCTATTTTAAGACATGGAACTAGCCAAAATCTAATTGTGTTATTTAAAACATTATTCAAATAAGCAGCCACTTTAACATAAGTTGGCTACCAACTTACATTTAATATTGTTATTGCTATTGCTTTTCAATAGTTGACTAACAATCCTAATTGCAATCGTGAATTTGTTTAGCGTACTCTTAATTCTGTGGAGTTCATAAGATGCCTGACGAATGAAGAGCAACAACAAATATTAGTGAAGAATCTTCCTTCAGTACTTGTTAAACTGCTTCCTAATTGGTTTTGGTCATTTGTGTTGTTGGATTTCCTTATTATACTCCCTCATGTCTTGTTGATTTTGGTCATAGTCTTATTTATCTTAATTCACCATATTTCTGTTTTTTAGGGTGTCGAATATAATTTCTCTCTGTTTTGGTTGGTGCTTGTTCATTCTTATTCTTCAACAAATCAAGACGTACTGTTGGAGCGGTTTCCACCAGCTATCTACGTGTCGCTGAACTGCTGATGTTACACCTTCTAACTGTCTTCGTATCCTTGCTATCCCAAAATATTCCCGGCTCGTGCAAGGTCGGGGAGGCGGGGATGGCCACCTGCAAGGACTCTTCGATGCTTAAGTCAGATATTTACCCCTGAGATTGAGTAGCAAAGATTCAGTTTTTCTCTGTATCTATACGAGTATATCTTTTGTTTTTTGCTCGTAAACTTTTATAAATTTCCTTTTGTACGCGTACATGCCCTTTTTTTTTCAGGGAGGCGGGGATGGCCACCTGCAAGGACTCTCCGATGCTTAAGTCAGATATTTACCCCTGAGATTGAGTAGCAAAGATTCAGTTTTTCTCTGTATCTATACGAGTATATCTTTTATTTTTCGCTCGTAAACTTTTATAAATTTCCTTTTGTATGCGTACATGCCTTTTTTTTTCGGGGACGCATGACTCATATATATATATAGTCCTAAAATTGTGTACCTTCAGGTTCTCAATCTCAGGACCGAGTACCTTTTCCCTCAAGACTTTCTCCAGAGGTCACAGACTGAGATTACTGTGATCCCCCCTGCACCGCTGTAGCCTAGTTTCCGCCGTCTCCTATGGATCGAGTCTGTCCGGGGCGAGATTTGGACAAATCGCTGTTCTGTCAAGACGGCTTGCCCCCTACACACACCTACTCAAGATCGCATTAAATGCTCTGTCTAGGTCTGAAGCTGTGAGTTGCTTTCCATTATACTCTGGTGGAAGACCCTTGGGGCTTCCGACCCCCAGCTATCGAGGTAAGAATCGGACTGGGCCAAGTCCATCCAGGGTCTAGGATGGACTCGGGCCTAGCCTCGGATAGCCCAATGGCCGATGTGGTACCACGTGCGACTCGCGTGGCCTTTAACTAGTCACTCTCGACACATGTCGGATGGTGGGTCCTGTTTGTGACCTATTCTACCACTTGATCATCTATGTGGCATATGATTTGGGAACGAGTCCCACAACTGCCCCTATTTCCCTACTTGATGGATTCGTATCCATCAAGTGGGGAAATCATTTCTCTGTTCTTTCAATTTGAGGGATACACGTGGCTCTCCCTTGCCGACGCGGAGGCACGCCATCCCATGTCACAAATTTTTTTCTAAATTTCGAAGTTCCGACTGTTCGGTCTCCTTTGCTCTCCCATTTTCCG
Organism: Parasponia andersonii; assembly: GCA_002914805.1. NCBI lineage: Eukaryota > Viridiplantae > Streptophyta > Magnoliopsida > Rosales > Cannabaceae > Trema > Trema andersonii. Next base: position 313,644 of record JXTB01000235.1, on the reverse strand, counting down.
GGAAAACCCTTTGGTTCCCCCTCTATAAAAGCCGTATTTACGCTCATTTGCTACTTAACTAAAATCTTTAATTATTCTAGTGTCGTAAAATCTTAGGGTTTCCGACTTCTCCCCTTTCCAGAGACTTTTGCTCTTTCGATCGTATCCAGAATAATGGCCTCAAATCAAGACCATGAATTGCACCCCGTCGTGGACTTAGAGTTGGATTCGCTGAGGAGACAGCTCTGCTTCCCCGGTGGAGTCACGCTACAAAGGGTCGAGGGCCCCGCGGATTGGTATCTACATCCTTCTGCCCCTGAAGGCTCGATTATTTTGGGAAGAAAACATCTGGAATGGCTGTGATTCCCTCTTTCTCCTCTGATCCACCAGTTTTTCGCTCTGACGGGGATCCACCCGATACAATTAAATACAAACGGGGTCATGATTCTGATGGCGCTCTCCGCCCTGTCAGTTCTTTATAACTTGCATATCGACCTGAAGGTGGTCTTTTATGCTCACAAACTCACCCTTAATCCCAAAATGAGTTCCTACCCCACCTTTTACCTTCAACCACTCTCGGGACGTCATATTTTCTGGGGCTTGCTGAGGTCGGACAAGCAATGGGACTCCCACTCTAGGCTATACGCCGTTGGAGTGGCGTGGTGCTCCCTTTGGGTGAATGGAGAGCACTTCCAAATTCTCTCAGTTTTCCTACAGAGTAAGTGCTAGGTCGTGATTTTCGGGTCTGCGTTCTCCTCGTCTGTTGTTGCTCACGTTATTTTGTCTTGTGTAGTCTCTACAGAAGAAAACAAGTTCGAGCCGCATTTTTCAGCGGGGCGGCTCAAAAGCCTGAAGGGGATCGTCATCTTCGGATCTCCTGGGGATTGCTGACATATCCAGGCCGCCCTCAATCCCCAGGTGATGAATATGATGCCCAAGATCATCTCATACATTCCCTTCCCTCTAGACACCTGGGTTATCACGAAACACCTGCGGAGCCGACTTGATGCCTCTGCCCTGAACCGATTCCACTGGGACGAGCACGATTACATCGCCATGGTAGGTCGTCAGGTTACGGCTTCAAGCCAGTTGGCGGGTGCCAACGACCTGGTGGCACCGACTAGTAACGAGCTCGAAGGGGCCATGAGGTTCGTGGCCGAAGAGTGCGTTAGACTCTGTGGGGAGGAAGTCGCCGCCCCTAAAAGGGCTAGAGATGGGTTCATTTCTGTATCCTTGAGCTTTGTCGATCGGGTTATGGTCGTGATCTAAACATGTTGCTTGTTCTTTACAGGTTTCGAGACGGGCCCCTCAGCAGACCCCTCCCCCACCAAGAGGGGTACTGCTGGGCATAAGGCTCGTCCCAAGGCAACTACTGGTCGTCGTCTCGTGGTGCCTTCAGAGGATGACGTGCCCGTGGTACCCCGCCCTGATGCAAGCGGACCCCCGTCTGGGAAAACGTCGGCCACACTGACCGTATATGGCAAGGGAATGCCCCTGAGTCTGCCCGGGGGGTCTGCTGCACTAATCTCCGACTCTGGTTCAAAAGCGAGCGCAAAGTCGGGTGCTGCTTGCCTCGGTGAGGAGATCGCTGAGCTCAATGGGAGGGCTACGAGGTTGAAATCGTCTTCCCCTCCTCTAGTCCCAATGAAGCGGCGCCACGAGATCGGCTCATCTAACGAGGAAGAGGGCCCAGAAGAGGGGCGGGGTTGCCCCCTCGTCTGACAATGATGACGACGGGGCCACGTTGACCCTTCTGAGAAGAAGAAGGTCCGTGCGCAGCGGCCCATCAGGAGGGGATTCACCGCCTCCTGCCGTCGCCAACGGCGCTCTCGGCGGCACCCAACTTTCCCCCATCCCTGTCACTGCTGCTCCGGGGGCATGCCCAGTCGAGGGAGAGGGTGCCCTCGTGGTTGGCCGTGTGGAGTCGCGTTCTATAGATGCGGACAACACCCAAAAAGAGGGTCCGGCTGCAGAACCCGAGCTGGAGGCGCTCTCTTTGGAGAATGTCGAGCTCGTCGCTAGCCATACCTTTTCGCAGGTTTGGCTCGTCTGGTTGCCTCTATACTTCTCAGCATCCTTGTTAGACGCTGACTCCCCCCTTTTTTTTTATTTATCTTGCAGCTAGCTGCCATCCGGTCATTCTATTCCTCTCGCGTCGAGGCCCTGACCGAGGAGCTAAACTCTCGCTCTGTACTGGCCAAGCACAGCGAGGCTGCCCTTGTCGAGTTAAGGACTGACTTCGATTTATATCGGAGCCTCAATGGGGCGAGGGTCAGCAGCGCGGTGGCTCACGCCCTGAGTGTCGAGAGGGTCAGGCGAGATGAGTTATCTACGAGACTGGCCGAAGTGGAGGCTGATGGGCTTGCTCAATCCGAGGCTGTCAGGCTGGCCCAAAATGAGCTCAAGGTCAAGGAGCAAGAGCTGCAGAGCGCTTGGGCGGAGATGGGGCTGGCCTTCCTCTCTTGCGATAGGGCCGTTGATGATGCTAAAGAGGCGAGGAAAGCCGAAGCCAGAGCCAAACTGGAGGCCCATTCTCTGTAACGCAGACTCGACCGGTCGAACGAGGTAAGCCGACATCTTTACTTGGATCACGTAAAATTGATGGGGGCTCAAGTAGAATTGTCTCGCAAGCACGGTGAAGACCTTGCTGACATTAATGCCCTATTGGTCGACTTGTCGCAGCGGCAGGTGGAGCTGAGGCTGACGGCGCTGAGGGATAGACTAGCGGACACGGAAAAACTAAAAATGAGGTATCAGAGGCAGGTGAATGTCCTTTCTGTGGAAAGTTACAGGTCTGGCTGGGAGAACAGAGAATTCGAAGGCCACGCAGACGTGGTAATGCCAGACCAGTTTGACGAGCAGTATGGCATCGAGAGAGACCACTATTCCATCAAGTACTACATGCAGCAGCTTGGGGATGGGATCAACATCGCGTACCCCGCTGACGTGCTGAAGATGCTTGCCGCGGAAAAGGACGGGCCCTCTACATCCGCCTCTGTTGCCAAAGAGCTTATCCCTATTTCCGGTCCGTCAGATCAAACTTCGAAAGTCCCTGGCGGTCAGCCTGGTCTTAGGGTCTTGACTGGTGAGGGGTCTGGTGCGGTCATTTTATCCAGCAACGAATCCGACCCTGGTACACCACCCTCCACCGGGGTTGGTCCAAGCACCGGAACTGGCTGCGCTCCCCTGGCCGGAGGTAATTAGGGTCCTAATTTTGTACATTTGTAACGTTGACCCTTGTTGTAACCATCTGTATAAATAATAAGAACAGTGCAATTCTCCTTAGTGTATTCTCTTTTTCTTTACTGACCGCGTCTGGAGTAAAGTTGACCCTTGTTGTAACCATCTGGAATTGGTCGTACATGATTTCAAGTTATTAGTAAGTCCTCCTCAAGCTATGATTGACAAGATTAGTTCTAAAGGTAGGGATGTTAACTCTGGCCCATCCGGTTCTAAGGAGATATAACTTCTGTTATGACTTGTCTTGGCAGAGTTTGACCCGTGCGTGTGGCTAGACTTCTCTGACCCCAAATGGGACTGCGCTCGGAATCAGCTCCAAGGGCCGGTTAATCACTGTCTAGATCCGTTGCTGCAGAGGTGGAGGCCCAGGCTCGGCTCTCATTGGGAGCAGACTAGGCGTTACCACTCTGACGTGTCTCTGTGAGTCCGCCCAAGACCCGCTTCTCGCAGATAGAACCTTTGGGCGCGCGTCCCCGTCGATCGTTCCCTTTGTATTTTTTGGAAATAATAAACAGGGTCTGATTTTAACTTCTATCTTAGTGCCTAGTGTGTGCATAGTAAAATGTTGTTTGGGGGGGTCTGCTTCCAACGGGTAGACCTTGACCCCTTTAACCTTTCCCTTGCATATGGCTAAAACTTTGTCTGGATGGGGTCTACTTCCAACGGGTAGACCCTGACCTCTCCAACCTTTGCTTTGTGTGTTGCTAAAATGTTATCTGGGAGGGTCTGCTTCCAACGGGTAGACCCTGACCCTTTTAACCTTTCCCTTGCATGCGGCTAAAACTTCGTCTGGATGGGGTCTACTTCCAACAGGTAGACCTTGACCTCTCCAACCTTTGCTTTGTGTGTTGCTAAAATGTTGTTTGGGAGGGTCTTCTTCCAATGAGTAGACCCTGACCCCTTTAACCTTTCCCTTCAGGGCAGGTCGCAAACTTTCTCTACACGACTCTTCCTTCTTCGTACATCTTCTCGGGCCATCGGCAATGATTTTATTGCACGATGTGATCCCCATAATACGATTGTTTTTGAGGTCTGCTGGCAGGTTCTCAGTTGCGCTGCTCTTTCCTCTTCGTATATTTTCTCGGGCCATCGGCAAGAATTTTATTGCACGATATGGTTCCTATAGTACGATCATTTTCGAGGTCTGCTGGCAAGTTTTTGGTTGCACAGCTCTTTCCTCTTCGTACGTTTTCTCGGGTTGTCGACAAGTGACGTGGTCCCCATAGTACAATCGTTTTCAAGGTCTACTAGCAAGTTTTTGAATGCGCAGCTTTTTCCTCTTCGTACGTTTTCTCGGGCCATCGGCAAGAATTTTATTGCACGATGTGAATCCCATAGTACGATCGTTTTCGAGGTCTACTGGCAAGTTTTTGGTTGCACAGCTTTTTCCTCTTCGTACGTTTTCTCAGGTCGTCGACAAGCGACGTGGTCCCCATAGTACGATTGTTTTCGAGGTCTGCTGGCAAGTTTTTGGTTGCGCAGCTTTTTCCTTTTCGTACTTTTCTCGGGCCATCGGCAAGAATTTTATTGCACGATGTGGTTCCCATAGTACAATCGTTTTCGAGGTCTACTGGCAAGTTTTTGGTTACACAGTTTTTTCCTCTTCGTACGTTTTCTCGGGCCATCGGTAAGAATTTTATTGCACGATGTGATTCCCATAGTACAATCGTTGATTGCGTGAATAGTGCGTGGGGTCTGCCACTGTGGGCAGACCCCTTTTCCATAGCAATCCAAAAGATAAATCCATGCGGAAAAAAGAAAAAAAGGAATTTAACCTGTTGTGGATTTAAGCTATTCAATAATATAAGCATTCATACGGGTCTTACATCATATGCACGTGTTCTCACACGTGATACTTTTTTAAGTACTGAGCGTTCCATGTGTTCGGCAAGTTTTTTCCGGTCTTGAGTTCCTTCAGGACATACGCACCATTGTCAAGTGCTTTGATCACCTCATAGGGTCTAATCCAATTGGAGTCTAGTTTCGAGGAATTCCCTGTTCTAACTTTCAAGACCCAATCCCCGACATTGAATCGTCGAGCACTAATCTTCTTTGTGTAATAGGACCTAGCTTGCTGGTGGTATGAAGCCAGGTGGACCATGACCATGTTTCTCGTCTCTTCCAGGAGGTCTGTGTTGTGGCTTAGCTGTCGTTCGTTTAAGAGGGCATCTGTTACTACTTCGGAGCGAAGGGTCGAGAGGTCAACCTCAGTCGGGATCACTGCCTCTGATCCGTAGACCATGGCGAATGGCGTTCTTCTAGTCGACTTCTGCTCCGTGGTTCGATAGGCCCACACAATGTCCGGTAGCTCTTCTAACCACCTGCCTTTAGTCTCCTACAAGTTCTTTTTGATATTGCTGAATATGGCTTTGTTCGTTGCCTCTGCTTGGCCGTTCCCCTGAGGGTAGTTCACGGAAGAGAAATTGAGCCTTATATCATATAGCTCGCACAATTCCTTGAGCTTAACATTTTAGAACTGTGTGCCATAATCGGCGTGTATCTCTTTCAGAATCCCATATCGACAGATTATATTCTTCCAAATGAAGTTAATTGTGTCTTTTTTATTTATGGTCGCGTAGGCTTCAGCCTCTACCCATTTGGTGAAATAATTTGTGGCCAGCAGGACGTACCTTCTTCCCCTTAGACTTCTGAGGAACTCTTCGACGATGTCCAAACCCCACTTGGCGAATGGCTAGGGCGTTATGTTCGAATGGAGACCTTTCGCAGGTTGGCGTTTCATGGGGGCGAACCTCTGTCACTTATCACATTTTTTGATGAACTGGGCCGCCTCTGTCATCATGTATGGCCAGAAGTATCCGGCTGTCAGAGCCTTGTGGGCGAGGCAACGTCCACCTGAGTGGTTGCTGCATACTCCCTCGTGGATTTCTTCCATCAGTTTCTATGCTTCAACGGGACCTATACATCGCAGCATCAGCTCCATTATCGATCTCCTATATAGTTGTTCCCCCACCATCGAGTATCTGGCAGCTTTTAGCTTGATCGACCTTGCTTCCTGGGGATCGGCGAGCAGGTTCCCCAACGCCAAATACTGAGCGATGGGTTTCATCCATCCTTTGTCTGCAGAGCCGGCTGCAAATACATGACATGCGGGGGTCTTCGGGGGGTCCTCTGTACTCCTGTCCTCCAGGAGAATCTCTGCATGTCCCGTTCTTCCGGTCGATGCGCTCTCGGCTAGCTCATCGACCTTCTAGTTCATCTCTCTGGGAATCTGTTCGATATTGAAGCTGCTAAAGCAGGCTTTCGCCCCTATTACTTTGGAGAAGTACCTATGTAATCTCGGCTCTTTTACTTCGAAATCTCCCCTAATCTGACCCACGACCAACTGAGAGTTAGTCATTACTGTGATGCTCTCTACTCCGAAATGCAGGGCCAGTTCAAGGCCTTGTAGCAGGGCCTCGTACTCTACCTCGTTGTTTGTGGCTTGGAAGTTGAGCCTCAAGGCTTTCTCTACTCTGAGTCCTGTTGGGGTCTGCAGGACTATCCCGATACCTGATCCCGAGGCATTCATGGATCCATCAGTGTAGAGAGTCCAGGTTGAAGGGTGGCGATGCTAAGACGTTTGAAGCAGATTGTGTAGCTCACCGAAAGATTTGATTTCCACCCGGAAATCCACTATGACCTGCTCCTTCTTCGCTACTCGGGGCCGATACTCGATGTCGTATATCCCTAGTTCGATGGCCCACTTGGTTAGTCACCCTGATAGTTCAGGTTTAGCCAAAATCTGCCGGATGGGGAAGTCCGTGTACACGGTAACAGAGTGTGCTTCAAAGTATTGTCTGAGTCTCTTCTTAGCCTTGATCAGAGCGAGGACCAGTTTCTCTGCCATACTATATCGCGTCTCGGCGTCCAGGAGCATGCGGCTTGTATAAAACACCGGCGTCTATTTACTGTTTTCCTCGATGAATAGTACGGCGTTGATCGCTAACTCAGACACTGCTAAATAAGCATACAGGCGCTCCCCTTCCACTGGGGAAGCCAGGATGGGCGGGCGACTTAGGTACAGCTTGAGGTCTGTCAGTGCCTTGTCCTGTTCCTCCCCCCAAGCAACAGTGGAGCTTCTCTTTATGCACTGGAAAAAGGGCTTGCATCGGTCAGACATCTTAGAGATGAACCGGTTGAGGGTGGCTATCTTCCCGGCTAGGCACTGGACTTCCGAATAGTCAAGGGTCTCTGTGCGTCTGCGATAAAGGACAACTGGGTAGGGTAGGCCTCGATACCCCTTCTGCTTACAATGTGCCCCAGGAACTGGCTGGAGGACACCCCGAACGCGCATTTCTTGGGGTTCAAACGCATTCGATATTGCCTCAGAACCTGGAAACACTCGTCCAAATATCCCAGATGACCCGAAGTTTTTCTGCTCTTTACGACCATATCATCGATATAAACTTCCATAGTTTTCCCTAGCTGTCCTGCAAACATTTTGTTCATGAGCCTCTGGTAGGTCACCCCCGCATTCTTCAAACCAAACGGCATGCGTCTGTAACAGTAGAGGCCTCGCTCCGTGATAAATATCGTGTGGATTTGGTCTTCCTCGTACAAGGGATCTGGTTGTACCCTGAGTAGGCATCCAAGAAACTCATTCTGTCGAATCCTGCCATTGCGTCTACCATCTGGTCGATCTTTGGCAGGGTTAAGCTATACTTCGGGCAAGCCTTGTTCAAGTTGGTGAAGTCTATACAAGTTCAGTCATCGCGGTTCTTCTTCTTCACTACCACCAGGTTGGAGATTCAGGACGGGTATACGCATTCCATGATTAGGCCGTTTTCCAAAGCGTCTCTACCTCCTTGTTGATCGCCATGTTTTTCCCTGGTGCGAACCTTCAGGGTCTCTGCATGACCGAGGGAAAATTTGGATCTATGTTAAACCGGTGACAGGCATGCATGGGGTCAATCACGGGCATATCATCATAGGACCAAGCGAAGATGTCTTGGTTCCGCTTCAGGAATCCTAACAGCTCGTTCTTTTCCTCTTCGGCAATAGGGACCCAACTAATATTACCTTCGTCGGCTCTGCCTCTTTCAAAGGGAGTGCCACTAGCTTCTCAATCGTAGACTCTGGTCTGTCAGACTCCTCCTCGATCTGTCTCATGTATGCTGGCATGCGGTCCTTTGATTGCTATTCATCTCCCGTCGGGGCGTTCGTACTAGCATCGAGTCCCTTCAGGGCTGCTGAAAAACGTTTCCTCGCGGATGCCTTGTCTCCTTTGATGTCTATCGTATAAGTACCATCCTTTGATTGACATCTTAAGACCTGGTGGAGGGTGTAGGTGACTCCATGCATGGCGTGGATCCGTCATCTCCCCATAATGATGTTGAAGGAGTACAGGTATAAAAAAAATCTTTCAAGTTTTTTATACAACAATGTATAAAAATGTGTCGTCACTTCTAATTAAAGCAACGTCAATACAAGCAACGTCAATAGCAGCAATATTTTTTGTAGTCTAACCACGTCACTTTCTATAAAGTGAATGATTCGAGGCTCAAAATCACGTCTATGACCCTCCAGTATAATCATTGAGGGATATCACAGTCACTCAATAGCTTCGTATAGATGATGAGATAGGGACTCAATTACCAATATATATACCTTTATATGAAAACTTTATTATGTTGCGTATTGTGGAAAATGTGAAATTTGATCTATTTTGAATATTGTGATGGATTCTATACGGTGTTAAATATATTAGTATGCTTTCTGATGTGTTCTATTCAGGATAAAATTGTGGTTTATTAAAATTACAGTTGTTATGCTTACTCTTTTTATAAAATTCTACAATGACCGCTTTATGTAAAACTAAAGCTTTTGTCCTTTTTTTTTGAAACTAAAGCTTTGTACCAGTATTTTATATTGTTCTTTTCTAATTGCACTTAAGATCATATATAAGTATCATTTTAGTATCATAGGTTTACACGTAGTGTTGTCCTCCCACTGTTAGTGTAGAGTAAACCCGCGGGAGTTATCTTCTGATTATCTCTCATTTGGCAAGTGTAGGCATTCAGTTGTCTTTTTAAGTTTAGTATGTGACACATGGGTATCTTTTCGATTATGAGATTATGTGTCAGAGTAAGTTATATAGTACACATAGTGCTAACATCTTAGTTTCATAATGAGAGGATGTGAACTCATGGGTATTGAGTGATTAATATTATGTGTTATATGAGAAGTAATCTCATATACTTGATTATGAATTCTTATATGTAAATAGATTTCCAATTTAAAAAAAAAATGATATATGTATATGGTTTGCAAATTTACTTTGGATCAAACTAATCATGTATATATTTTTTATCTCAAAAAAGTTTTTAAAAAGGCAATTATTTACCTGGACATTTTTCGCTCAACTTCTGCTTTTCCTCTTCAAATGGTATCTAGTACGACTTGAGTAATTAGCAAACAGATTAGGAGACTATCATCTCTAGTATTTCCATTTCTTAGTAGTGTTTGAAGACATGGACTGTAGTTATAGTTTATGTTTCTATTTGGATAAAGTGAAACATATTTAGTATTAAAATACTACTTTACAATTATTTCTATAAACTTTATATGTTATATTAGTAGATAGAGCTTATATATAGACGATGATAATACATGATCGGATTATGTTTTTCAAATTATTATTTAATCTATGTCTAATAATGAATACAAAACTATTAGATTGGTTTACTAATTGGAGTTTCTATACTTTTAAAATGAAATTATTTTCTGACTTTTTAAACTTTTGAGATATTTTCACAACTAATCCAAGAATTTTCAAGTTAAGTGAAATTCTTATTTTGCCATTGGCTTGAGGTTTGGGTTGTGATAAAGCTTGTTTAAGTTTCTGCATGTTGTTCATATTTGCTAATTTCTTTCAACTTTGTATCGTAAACCTTTATTCTTGATTTTTTTTTTCAATTTAATCCCTAATTTCACAAGATTATTTCAACTTAATCCCAACCTAAAATAAGTAGAACTACTCCATCTTTTAACCATTTAGAAACCGGGGATTTTACACAAATAGTAGCAAAAACAGGGAAAAAAAATCAAAGCGAAAAAAGACTAGGATATAAGCCTATACCATTATAAATAAATGACAAAGATAATAGGAAACAAAACTTAGAGATTGAGATAAAGTAGGATTTCCTATGAATAAAGTAAATAAATAATAACATAAGAAGACCATAACACTATTGGAAATAGAGCCTAGTAGAGCGCCTGTTTCTAATTGGATTTTAACGAGGTATTGCTTGAGGGTTCCTTCAACAGGGATTGCTTAGGCAAAACTATTTGATTCCTCCTATTGGCTGTTTTCGACTTGTTTTCTTTTTCACTTTTGGGGCGGATTATTATTGTTCTTGTTTTATTTTTCATTACTTTAATTATATTTCTTGGTGAAGGTGACACTGATAATCACCGAAGTGGGTGCCAAACTTAATTAGAATATGCTTATAGAATTTTATCTTCTATCTTGTATTTTTTTTTTTTTTAAAAAAAAGAAACTTATTAGTGGCTGCTGGTTTTTTAAATAAACAATAATAATAATTTGAACTCATAATATTGATCAAGGATTTGAAAATAATTAAATAATATATCTGAATGATTAAGTCTTTAACTTCTGTGATGCCTTTTGATAACTCTATAAAAATAGAGTTATTTGGTATGTTTTTGAGTCTTAGGATAGCTGTTTTAAATGAGAAAAAAGTCTAGTTTAAGTATTTTTCTTTATTTTATTTTTATCTGTGGTGTTTCCGATGATTACAATTTAATATAGTTAATATCTATTTTATTTTTTTTTTATTTCTAGTAGAAATACTGAAATTAGGACTTGAATTCTGATGAATTTAAATGGCCACATCTTTGAAAGAATGCTGAACTTAAATAAAAGTTGGAAGTAACTTTGCTACAGCAACACACCGGAGCAATACTGAATAGCAGAATTATTTTTCCAGCTGGCATCTTTTACACACAGCTGGTGCTGACAGCTAATATTAAATACCAGTTAAGGGAAAATGAAGCAAAAGTGGTCCTCACTCCATATTTGGCTGACACGTGTGTTAGGGTACCTTACCCACTCTGATATAAAAGGAAAATATACTGTAGAAAAAAAAGGGAGGACGGCTGATCAAAGAAAAAGACGGAAAAGAAAAGAAAAGAGAGGAAGACAGTACAGAGAAGAGAGGACGAAGGAGAGGGAGTACTAGCAGTAGGGAACTCGATTTACCATTATCCAGCTAGATTTTTCCTTACCTTCTTAAATCTTCTTTGCATTTAATTTCTTTTTCTTATCTTGAACTTTCTGTAATCTATGAATTACTTTAGGTTGCTGATTTTTGAGCCCCATAACATGAGCTAAGTTTTCTTAGCTTGGATATTGATGAATCTAAGGTTGTAATGAAGGATTAAATGTTGTTTTAAGTATTTATGATAATTTCCTCTTGTTCACTCAAGTGAGCTTCATCATTAATTCCTATTATTATTTGGCCACCAATTTTTAGGATAAATAAACTAGGATTAATTCTGAAAAGGTTAATTTTAGTTGGATCTAACTTGACTGATACATGTTTCAAGTGTCTTTTTAGTGGATTCCTGAATTTGTAATGATATAGGAATATATCGTTACCATGTATAACCCATTGAAAATCGACGCTATAAAGGAAGTATTGAGAACTGGATCAGCATAAGAATATGTTAAATCTAGTTTGAAGAACTTAAAACATAATAAATTCGGAAGATTATTATGTATTGATGGAATTTTCTGTTACTGGAGTGAATTTTGCCATAAGCATTGCTGCAGCAATTGTACCCAGATTTGCAACCGAGGAGGATTCAATCATCCTATCTTAATATATCTATTCATTTACAATCTCTTATTTAGGTCATATTGTGTTATGTTTGGAATTTACATTTTTTATTTTGCATCTGTCAATTCTTGTAATTTCTTAATTCAGCTTATTTGACATTAGTTTTATCCAATTAATTTTGTTAATCAATTCCTGTGGAGACGATACTCAACTCATTACTATATTACTTGTTCGGCACGTACACTTGCGTAGCAATTATAAAATAACACCAACACTTTTCTTTGTGGTTCTCATTTTTTATTTTTTATTTTTTATTTTTTATTTTTATTTTTTGAGGAAAACGTGGTTCTAATTTTATTCATTCAGAAAATGATTAAAGTTTTTATTGAATCCTTGGTCAAATACTACTTTTTTTTTTTTAAGTGAACTTCCAAATATTAAATTTATTTGCTATGAACAATGAGAAAAAAATCCTCAATATATATAGAGATTGCCAATTTATTAGATATTTTTTTAGATAAGTATTTTTTTTAGTTATTAGATTATTGATTCAATGATCATTATAATTTGAGTAGGTGAAAAAACTAATAATAAAAATAAATATTTATTAATTTTTTTCTACTTTTTATAAACGTGACAAATTTTAATTAATTAAAATGACAATAGAAATAACTATACTCGTGTTTATTTACCAAAAAAAAAATAGCTACTCGATTGAAGATCATATATATATATATATAGGCACCAATTCAGTAAGTATTTTTTTTTTTTACTTATACATAGGTATCAATTTGGCCAATGAAAATTTAATATGTATATTTTTTTATTGTAAAAGATAAAAGAAAGAAAGAACATTAATGATGCACGTATTTTCATATATTTTGTTATAGTCATTTGATCATCTAATAAAAAAAAAATTCCTACCCATAAATAAAAAATAAATTCCTACCCCTGAGTAAAAAAAAAAAAAGCTATGGAATAGTCAACCTTTGTATATATATATATATATATATCTTATACGCGTGTTTATCGATGGAAAGCATATACTACATAATAGACAACTTTGAAGCTTTTAAATATATTGTACTTTAAAGCAGCACTACCGCTGTCAATGATCTCCCGGTGGTCAAAATAATCACATAGGAAGATCCTTCTGTTTGTGGGTACTATCTGACATCTGTTTCTTCAAAGTGCGGGAGATAAATATGTTGCCTTTTTTTAATAGATGCTCATATATCGAATAAAAGACAACAAAATCTGTCCTAATTTGTTTCCACTAATCATGTAATTTATTGTCTTCCTTAATTTTATTTCTCTTCCTCGATTCCATTAATAGATTATTGTCCTAATTTTATCTCATTAATCACGTAATTTATATTTTTCTTCCTTGAATTGAGAATGAGAGATCCGAGAGCGCGCGCGCACACACACACAGATATATATTTATATATATATATATATATACTCCTCAGGCAACAACTCTGCACCTCCTACCTAGCGTTATAAATTATTCACATATATTTTCTAATCCCACAATGAAGTTGCTCCTCCTACAAATCGAAGAAGAAATATTCTCAATGGCAGTAAGTATCAAGGGCCGCTATACAGTGAATTCGGCCAAGCAAACATCTGGTGGCTGGCTGCCTCTCTCAGAATTTGCTCATATTGGCAGCACAACCCACGTACCAACTATCTCCTTCTATAGAGCGACTCGTCAAAAATGGCTTACACAAAATAACACTACCCTCTCCCACATCCTTAGACAGTCCTTAAGCGGAGCGCTTGTGACTTTCTTCCCATTGGATGGCCGCCTGCGATGGAGTAGTATCGACACAAACCATCTTGAACTCGATTGCAACGCCAAGGGGGCTTAGTTCATCGAAGCCGAGTCCGAATCCAGACTCGATGACTTTGCCAGTGCCCATGAATGTCAGGATCACCTCTTCCCAAATATAGACTATAGTCTCCCTCTTCAAGATTATACCTGTGATGCTTGTCCAACTCACTAGGTTTGCTTGTGGAGGATTCAGCCTAGGAGTTAGCATTTCGCATGCCGTAGTCAACACACAATCTTGCATTAACTTTATGTCTGCGTGGGCTAGTCTTGCTGAGCCATTGCAGAAGGTGCCGTTTTTTGAACCGGAAGTTCTCTTGGGAGGAGATACCATGACCGCAACTTTGTCTAACAACTCTTTAGGGCATTATGTTCGAGATCGCAAGGCAGATCGGAAAAATGAAAAAGGCTTTAGCTATCGTATGGCGTAGCAAAGATAACATGAAGAAACCGATGACAACTGCAGGTAAACCACACCGCATGGCCGAGTGGTCAATGTCGTTGTTGTTTTCCATCAGTTTGAGTTGTGGACGCGTAAATCTGCCATTGCTCGAGGGTTCCTTGCGTCGGAAAAATCACTTTGTTTGAATCATCAATAACACAGCTGCTTGCCAATTCTTTTTGGTGCTTTTCTGACACAATTAGACTTCCTGTTGTACGAAGACTCCTTTTAAGGTTTCCAAGTAATGTTTTTCCATAATTAATGTATCCTGGATAAATTGATTACTAATTTTTTTTTTAAAGTTAGGTCCGTAAATTGTTTCAAACCTACCATTGTATGGATGGAAATTGGTAATAAGCAGAAGAGCAAGGCAATTGGTATTTCAGGGGGCAAATAAGAAAAATTAATTAGCTGTCCCGAAGGAGTGGAAATAAGTAGTGATTGTTAAAAAGTTCAGTGGATTGGAACTTAATGCCATAAATCTAGCTCGTGCACTAATATGCCTTCCAATTTCAACCCCAACTCTTTCGTAATTTTGCTTTGGCTAGAGTTTTGGCAGTTCAAAAGTCCCATGCTAAAACAAGAGCATCTTGGTTTGGATCGAGCCTTTAATTAGCTTACGCTATCTGGTTGGTATGCTTTGCATCATAGAAGTAGATCACGCCATGCTTTATTTAATGCCCAGCCTCTCTAAAAGACCAACTGTATTTTCTCAAGGTATGAGGAATATAATCATACCTTTTTCCTAAAAAAATAGAAAAACAAAAGAAACTTCAAGTAAAATGAAAACTAATTTAGAACATCTTTCTAAAGACCAATATTTTGTAGAGTACTCTGTAAATGCAAGGCAACAAGCATATACCTTCATTTTTCCACAACCCTTGTCTCCTTATTTTGTTTTTAATTGCTTTGTATTGGTAGATACATCAGTCCTAGTTTTGTTTTTCCGTCAAACCATCATTTACATCTCGAATATTTTATCTACAACTAGAAGAAGAAAAATGTTCCTTTTAAGAAGTTCCTCTGAATAGATGGCTCACTTAAGATCCTATACTGGTTCTGCAAATGACGAACCTGGTCTATCCCTGGTTTTCAGAAAAGCTATTAAGGGTTTGTAAATTTTCAAATATCCACAACCGGACTATGCACATCCGTATCCTTTTTTGACCAGGGATGTTCTTCTGTAGCAAGGGTTTTACCTTGTGCAGTCACACCGAACCTTGTCGTAAAGTTTCTGCTTCCGTGGTTTGGACTCGATTGTAATGCTGATTGTCCAGTGGCATGTATTGTGACATGATAGCCATGATCTCCGAGTCCATGTACGACTGTAAATAGGGTTTTAACATCCGTTAGATTGCTAATTGCAATACAAGATTAACCTGAAGAACATGAAGCTAATCAATAAAGCATCTTTAAATATACCCGAAGCCTGTATTTGTAAAATATATAACCAGCAAGACCAACTCCGACCACAGCTGCAAGAACCATGAAAGTGATAAACCATGCAAATTTTGATCCACGTCGCTCTGCATAGAGTATATGAACAAACATTAATAGATATATGTTCCTATAACAACTGACATTGTTAGAGAAAAATCAGCGCAAGCGATAATTCATAATGAGCTATTAGTATCTTATATAATACGACTGTGATGTCACTCAATAAGAGTTTAGATCATCGCCTACAAGTATTCTCTAATGGTTACTTTCAAAATAGTTTTGTATAGGCATCAAATGGATAGTATATATTTCATGGCAAGTGGATTAAGTCATTAACGTGCTATGAACAAGTGGCAATAAAACAAGCTGTGTGAATACGAGTTTTTTTCTTTCCCCCTTTCTTTATTATAATAAAAAAATTCTTTATTTGAAGACTAGAAATAGATCCTTCACGTTCTATACAAACTGCATAAATCAATTCTGCCAAAAATATTTCCTATCTAAATAAGAAGTGCTACAGATCTTCTAAGCAAACGAAAAATATATAGAAATTTTGATTCACTCATGTTAATAAAGAAAGGTTAATACTCGGCACAAATGATTCATAAAATAGCAGAGTACAATCCATCCTCTCTAAAATATCACCAAGTAAATTTCGGTGGTTCTGAAGCATAATAAGTTATAGCATAGAAATCAAAATCCCGACTGGACAACAATATTGGAGAGATTTTCTTCTCAAAAAAATTAAATTAAATTAAAAATAGAAGTCAATGATGGCCACAAAATTTTTTATAAATAAGATAAAATTGACTTTAATAATCTCTGTTGTCTTACCAATGCAAGTATCTTGCTCCTTCATGTAGAGAAGATCTCCCTTACACTTGCACTCATACCCACCCCAAGTGTTCTTACAGCCGCAACCTTCACACTGACAAGCAGTACGTTCCTTGCATTCATCGATATCTTTTGCACAATTAAACATACAAACAGATTTTGTAAGACATTAAAAGACACTAGCATTTCCCATGGCAACATTATTCTTCAATAATAGTCATACTGAAAACACAATCACCTTCGCATTTATGACCATCCCCCTGGAAGCCATGTGGGCATTGGCAGCCGGACAACTCAGAGTCCTAAAGAGCAAGAGATTCCATAAATATGTTATGAAAGTAGAACAAGTAGGTAAACAAATGGATCATGAAGCATAAGTAATCTGAAAATGTTGTAGAGGATAAATATCACTGAACTGAGCAAGCTGAGAAAGTTAATCCGTGCCTAGTCTCTGACCAGCACCCTCCGTTGTCAATTGCACATCTTGCAGGGCCAAAAGCTGTTAACAAATAGGCAGTATGAAGAACTCATAATGTGGTAGTAGCGCAGATTCAATAAATTATAATGCTTATACATATAGATTGTAAAAATCTTAATACATTAACACAGAGTACAAAGTATCAAAGGTATGTTTAATAAACCATAATGATAAAATCATTTAGGGAAAGGATTTGGAGAGGAATGAGGAGGAATCAAGAAATGAGTTACCCTTTCTTAATTTCACTACACTAATTATGTGAGGGATTCATCAAAACCTGTATCCTAATTGTGCAAGTAAACACATGAATCGATGGGAAAGGGAACACATCCCTTTTCTTGTTCCCATTACGACTGATTACAACTGGTATGGCATTCTAATATGACATTCCTAGTCCTTAAGCCAGGGCATGGTGGAATCAACTAGATATTAAACAATAAGAGACTAATGAGAACATTCGGTAGCCCAACTATGAACTAAGCGACATAATCCACAAAAGGTACAGTCTCTGAGATGAAGCCAAAGGGATTCTAGTAAAGTGTTTCCATTTTTGTTGTTTTGCTGTTTTTAAACTCCTCAAAGCAATGTGTCTCTTCAATTTCAAACCCTGAATAAAGTGGTATCAAGTTCAATTTTAGGTTTTCAATCATTAGATTATCAGCCTTCATCTTACTTCACAAACAGAAGAATAAAAAACTGGCATCATTGATCGACATCTTGCTAGAATAGAAGAATAATTGATTTCTAGTAAATCTAGACCCTATTAATGAAAATGCTCTATTACTCCGCTATAACATTAGTGTCCTAGTCCTTGTCGACAATTAAGGACAAATACTGCTCACCATATACAGGTTTAACTCACGTCTAAATATCACAACGTTTTGCTATAGAAAAGAAATGCCAGCTAAACATACAGAAATGGCATACCTTCACAAGATGTATAACCGTCACCTCTATACTGCACACCATTCACAGCAGGGCACTCACAAACTCTCCCCCGAAATGTGTCCTGAACAAATTTTGAAAGAAAAAGGAGAAAAAAAAGACAAAAACATAAATTCACAGCTACAACTCAAATATGTAATGATAATTTCCAAGTGACATTGTTTGCTAGAATTAATCATCAAAATCTTTATGTATACCTTGCATGCAGATATATTTGAATGCTTTTGCAGCCAACAGCCACCATTCCTTTCAAGACACTCATTTGTCTCAATATCTGGTTAAATAAAATGAACACGGGGAAAAGAATCAATACTTTTCCCAAATGTAAAGGGACAACCAAAAAAATTACAAGCCAGAAATGAAATAGATCAACCTCCACTCAAACAGACTCGAGGTTCCGTTGTCTCCTTGAATCCAGAACATATAGCTTTCAGCAGAGACGTCCTCTCCAGCTTCCCTTCAGAGGAAATAAATGAACTTCAGAATACTCATATATTGAAAATATAATGGGTCAGAAAATGACAGCTATAAGCAAAAACTGAATAAAAAAAACCTTAAAAAACTAATGGTTAAGGAAAATTTAAAAAAAAAAAAAAGAAAATCTTGGAGAGGGAGAAAATTATACAGGATTGAGAGAATATACAACTAAAGACCAGAAAGCAGCAACCATATTTAAGAAATGTATAAAAGTTAGTATATCAAACACAAGGAAGTTCAAATGAAGAGACATTAAGATTATGAGGGTTAAGTGAACAAAGTAATAATTCACAAATACAATGCTTAAAGTAGCAGGTAGCGAAGAGAATTGTTCATAGTTTAAATTCAACGAGCTTCTGAAATTTGAAAATTGAATTTTTGGCTATGGTCATGAAGGTCAACAAATCAACATGGGACAGTACAAATCAGAGCTGCTAAGAACATACCTCTGTACTGAACATTGTTAATGACCATAGTTGGCAAGATGGTAACATCACCGCGAGATCCTCGCCCAACCTGAAACTCAGAAGCATTGCAATAAGAGTGAGATGATCAGGCATTTGATGAGTTACTTAAATTAATTAACCAATGGAATATATCTTGCCACATTTCTGCTCCTGACAAGATCTATATTCTGAAATATTTCACTCAGGCTACGATTATTGATTAGAAGAGGCACTGAGATGTAACCTGGACTACTTGCTCACTTTTAAGCACTTCATTTTCCACATCAGCTTCTGGATCACCCATACACATCTTAATCTTCTCAATTGGTAAATCTGCATTATAAGAATAGAGCTATTATATACCATGTACAAGAAAGGAGACCAGATAGACAGTAACCCCAGATACCAGCATTTACCTAGAGATTTCATGACATCCTCAGCACATTCTTTGCTATATCTTTTCTGTTTCATGGAGCACCTGATATGAAAGTCGGTTACAAAGTCCCACCAAACCCAAGACCGGTTGCTTTCATTGGCAACTCTATGCACACAAAGCTGCCTCAAGTTCTCAAACACCACATCCTTCCCTTGATACCCCTCTCCAAAATCCTTCTCCGGATCCGGTGCACAATATCTCCCGTGGTTTATGCACTGAGACTTGCATTGACTGCTAAGGATAAAAGCCTGAGGGCAATACCAAGTTATGTAATGTGGCGTAAAGAGTGTGTAACCTCCTCTCTCGAGAATCTGAGCATGACCCTTGAAATTCTTCACGAAATCCATCTGTTCATCGCAACGAGCCCCACACTCATCGTTGCTGTTCGTCCAAAACTCATACTCAACTCTGTCATCAGGGTGGGGCACTGACTCTCTCCAGTCCAATTTCACTACGACGTCTTCTTTGTTTTTCAAACCTTCCTTCAAGCTGTCACCGAAGGATTTCTCTATCAGAGCTGATGGGATATTGATCTTCTCGATATACCCATCTGCATCAGAGCTCTCCTCAGGTGAGTCCATAGTTATCAGAGGCTCTTCGACATTGTCAGCCACTAAAACTGCTGCAGCTCCGGCCTGTTGTGCATTCCACACCTTCAAAGCAAAGTAGCAACCTAGGAGTGCCACCACAAGAAAATCAGTGTTTCTTCCAACAAATGATACCAAATTACCAATAAATCATTTATGAAAATAACTTCATGGTCGTCATCATTTATTCAATATTAGTTATTTAATCCAAAAAAGAATCTTAGCATCCATGTGAAAAAAAAAACAAAAAGATAATAAGCTGTTTTCACATAAGATAACTTCTAGCTTTTGTCTCTTAGATTTTCTAGTATGTGATATAAACAAAGACAGGTGAAAAAATTAATATTAAATAAATCAAAACAAAACAAAAAGGAGCTATTAAATGGAAAATGGAAGATTTTGTGCCGCATAGTGGCCCAGATAAATTACAAAGGAAAAATGACCAAATATTTTTTTTTTCCCCATCAATCGAAAATTAAGTTCAAGAATATAGCCAAAAAACAATAAAACTAAAATGTCAACCTTTCCTGATTTTGAACATTTGGCCAGGATTTAACTTTTATGAATTTGATGAAGCACCTAAGCAGGACAGAAACAGAGCAACTATAACAAGTTACACCCAACACCAATCTAACTTTTAAGAAAGTACCAATTATTGCAAAAATCAAAATTGAAACGAAATTTTTTCTTACAAGCAAAACAAAACTGACCCTATACCCAACCCCCCCAACTAAAAAAAACAAATCGTTGAGAAAGAAAAAGGAAACAAACAAGACTTATTCCATCAATCAAATTTCTCAACAAACAGTAACCCATCAAACAGATAAACACAACAAATAGATACCTTATCTAACCAGAGATTCATTCACATTAATCAATTCAAAACAAGACCTATATATATATATATATATATATATATATATATATATATATATATACACGCACATAAATATATGGAGACCAAAATTGACTTTTAAAGAGTAAATAATAAATAATAAATTACCTCCACGATCAAGAAGAACAACAGTAGGGCGTGGAGACCGAGACTTGAAGGGCTTATCACCATCAAAGGGATCACACCCGAAAGACCCTTTTTCAGGATAAACAACAGACCCCACAATATAGCCTCCATAGTCAGGAACTCCGAAGTTCCCAATAGCTCCATCACGTTTCGAACGCAAATTCAAGGGAGACAATACTTTAATACTCTCCGTCTCCACAACGAACCGGCCATGAACATGGTTCTCTGAAACAAGCGTTAGCAGTAAAACCAGGAGCAAAGGTACGACCTTTCTCAGCGAACAAGCCATGCAGCAAGCTTTGTTCATGGATTCTCTATGCTCTTTCTAACTCTCTGGTCTTTTCTGGGTAATGGATTTTGTTCTCCTCTTTCTCTCTCTTTCTCAAAAGCTTTCCTTTCCTTCCACTCCGAAGACGTGGCTTCGAATGGACTCTGCAACGATCTACAAGTGGAGAGGAGAGAGAGAGCATTGGTGTGTGTCTTATAGAGGGGTTTAACTTTCTCTGTCTAACTGTGACGTAAAGGAAACGACAGGAAGGAGAGAGAGAGAGAGAGAGAGAGAGACAGGAGGTAGACTTGGACGGAGTCATTGGAACTACTTGCTCTGTTTCTTCTTTCTACGAGGAAGACTCACTAGAGTAGGAGAGGGAGAAAGTCATCTTACAATTTCCTAGTAGTTTTATTTGTTTACTTTCGATTTTTTATTTATTTTTTAATTCTCGAAATGAGTTATTTTTATATTTGTTTTTCTTTATTGCTTCATCTCTAAGGAAAAGTGTTGTTTTCGATTTTTGTGTTTTTTTGATTTACTAATATTTTTTTTCTCTCTCTTCCGTTGGGATTTGTTTAACTCACAGGAAGGAGATCAAAGCCTCTTTCATTTTTCAAAACAAAAAAAAAAAAAAAAAAAA
>JXTB01000235.1:278717-291528 GCA_002914805.1 Parasponia andersonii | reverse complement strand
TTTTTCTCTCTCAAAGAATCTCTATGGTCGTTTTTACAATAAATAAAAAAGCGGAGTACTTTTATCTCATTTTCCAGCCATTTCTGTTCCTCTTCCTTTTTCTCTCTTCTCTTTCTTGTTTTTCTAATTTTCTAATAAGTCTAAATTTAGATTATCACATTTGTGTGCTTTTTGTATGCTTTTGATCTTTGATCTATGTGAGTTTTTATTCTATCTATTAGATTTTAAATCTGATAATTTTTTCTTTGAATTTAAATTTGTATTGCAGATAAATTTCTCTTCAGGTTTGTGTTGGAATTATTGTACTAGTAGTATATGAAGACATTTGTTTGTCGATTGTGATTGTTATCTTTTTTTTTTAGAAAATTATGGTAACTCACAATCTTATTATTATTGTGTTTGTGATCTATTTTTCATCTTTTTTTAGGAGGTTGAAATTGTAATTCTTTGTACTTATATTTAGTTAAATTTTTTAGCTTTTATTAATATTATTTCTTTGGAAACCTTATTTTTTATATTTTTAAAAAAAAAGTATAACAAGTTTTTTAATTTTTTTTAATGGATTATCTATATGTATATCTATATACATAGGTTTTGACATTTTGTGCCAGTAATTAAATCCATTTCACAAGGCGTTTCAAATTGAGGTGCATACGTAAAGCTTATTTTCTCCTTAGAAAGGAAAATGAAAAAAAAAAAAAAGAAAAGAAAAAGAAGTTATTGTTGGGTAAAAAGTTCTAAGAAATAGAAATATACTATACACAGTGTTGATGCTGTTTTTACCAACTATCTACGTGTCTCTGAACTGCTAACGTTGTATCCACCAACTGTCCACGTATCCTTGCTATCCCGGAATGCCTTTAGCTTCAGGCTGAGATGGAGAGGCGGGGGTGGCCACCTGTAAAGACTCTCCGATGCTTAAATCAGTAATTTATCTCTGAGACTGAACAGCAAGGATTTTCTTTTTCTCTGTAAATATTTTTTTTTATATATTGTCTATATATTCTCCTTTTGGGAGGAAACAAGGCTTATATATATAATCCTGGGACTGGGAGCTTTCTAGCTCTCAATCCCAAGATCGAGTACCTTTTTCCATCATTACTTATTCCAGAAATTACGGGTCGTAGTTACCGTGACCTTCTTTGTACTGTTGCGGCCTGTTTTCCGCCGTCCCCTACGACTCCAGCCTGTCGGGAGTGAGATTCTGACAAGCCGCCGTTCTGTCAGAACGACTTGCCCAATACGCGCACCTACCCAGGATCGCATTAAATACTCTGTCTGGGTCTGGAGCAGTGAGTTGCTTCCCACTGTATTCTGGCGGAAGACCCTTGAGGCTCCCGACCCCCAGCTGTCGAGGTAAGAATCGGACTGGGCCGAATCCATCCAGGGTCTGGAATAGATTCGGCTCTGGCCTCGGATAGCCCATGGGCCTATGCTCACGTGCGACTCACGTGGCCTTTAATCGGTCACTCTGGACACGTGTCGGACGGTGTGCCCCGATTGTGACCTGTTATGCCACTTAATCATGTGCGTGGTGTATGATTTAAGAACAGGTCCCACACACATATCAGACCATATGTGCTCGAAAGCTTTCGGATTATGAAAAACATATTTTGAGAAAAGTTCTTGCATGCTTAGAAGGCAATTTAACTAAATAGAATTTTATATTTCAAGCAAAAAAATAAACTTAATAGAATTTTATAAGCCTGGCGGTGACAAGTTTCATGCCTTTCTTTTTTATTTTTTTTTAAACAGCATCCTTTTTGAGTTTTGAGATGGATAGTGAACATTGAATCGTTAATATTGACACACTATATAAAACTGAAATAAATACCGTCAGGTATGTTAAACATTTAAAATAAGTTATTATGTTTAACCACGACCACCACCCAAGATAATGAAAATAATATTTTCTTTAATTTAACATTTTGCTTTTTTTTTTCTTTTGTTGTTATATATTCAACAATTTAAGACTTGTACAGTTTCAGTTATTAAGTACAAAAATTAAATCATTTTTAGTGCACATATGCATTAAAATAAATCCGATAATTTTCATAAAAACTCTCTATTAAACCAATTTTGGCCCAAAGCCTTATATATCTATCAATATGAGACATAATAATTATGGTTTTTGTTATAAACCACCTTAGTTGATCAATGTTAATAATAAAAGACAGAGTACCTTAATTAAAAATGACTAATCTTTACAAAATATTATGGTTTTTGTTATAAACCACCTTAGTTGATCAATGTTAATAATAAAAGACAGAGTACCTTAATTAAAAATGACTAATCTTTACAAAATAAAAACGTACTCATTTCAAAATAAAAATTATATTAAGAACCCAAAATAAATTGAAAATATTAGATAAAAAGACAAAAGTGCCCATAATGAAAGCTAACAAATCTATTACAAGGTCCCACAGAGAAACAAAAATATATATTTCAAAGTCAAAACATAATTGTTTTGAAATAAAAAGAATAATAAAAACCCAAAATAAATAGAAAATAGAAAAGTAAGTAAGAACAAGTACTAATTTACGACTGGTTTACGAAGAGGTGGTCATTCTCTTCCATTTTATAGTTTCGTTTAGTTTTTGTAATTAACTATATTTTCCTTCTCCAAAAAAAAAAAAAAAACACTATATTTTCAATTTTTTGGTTATCGGTCAATATAAACAAGTGAAAGATGTGTCTTTCCAAGAAAAAAAAAAATAGTGAAAGGTGTGGCTCATCAGGACAAGGAGGTCCGAGTATTAAAATTTCGCGATATTTGTCGATATTGTCGCGATAATATTCATATTTTAAAGTCTCGATATTATTATGAAATGGAGAAAATATTTTTTCTTGTATATCCGTAAAATATCTGTAAAATGTTGATAATATTGAGAATATGTCGATATCGATAAAAAATGAGCTAATATTGAGATATTTATGAACATTGTCACGACAATGTCATCAACATTTTGAAATATCGATAAAAATATCGAATTTTTTTCCAAGCCTTTTTTTCTTTTTTTCTTTTTTTTTTTTTTATAGAAAATAATAGTTTAGAATG
Source organism: Parasponia andersonii (assembly GCA_002914805.1). Taxonomy (NCBI): domain Eukaryota; kingdom Viridiplantae; phylum Streptophyta; class Magnoliopsida; order Rosales; family Cannabaceae; genus Trema; species Trema andersonii. The sequence continues at coordinate 288,470 of JXTB01000235.1, read as the reverse complement.
CAAAAATTGTTCTCTCTCTACAATATATTGGCAAAGTTTTCGAATTATTTATATTTAATGAGAATATTTGCACTATTTGTATTTATTATATTGGAATCTTTACAAAAACTCTCATGACCTTTAGAGAAATTTTAGAGCAAAACATGAATTTTTTTTTATAACTTTCAATCTTATTGAAACTCGTTTTTCATGTTGAATGTATTTAAATTATTCTATAATATTATGAATGGTTTTTATTTATTTTCAGTGTAATCTAAAACTAGTTATAATATGTAAGGTATTTATATGAAATGTATTAAATAAAATAGTGTGATATATATTCTGATTTTAAAATTGTTCTATACAATGAAATTCGATTGTTTTCTACTATATACGTATATTTTATTATCTTATAAAGTATAAAAAAGATTTTTTTAAAAATAAAAACTAGTATAAATTAAGTAATATTATTTGTTTTAGCATTTTTTAGAATTTTGCTTAAAAATTTTGAATTTTAAGATAAATTTCAGTATTTTCCCAAAATATCTTCGACATAAAAAATACCTATAAAATAAAATCTCGACGTCACACTAATACTGACATTTTAATCACTGTTTGGCCTTTAAATTTTTATATTATATTTTGCATTTTTTTATTCAGAAGTTACAAACTACTGTAATGTCCAAATCACGACTGATTGGACTTTCTATGCGATTACTAGCTCTTTATTAATAATGTATACCTTATCTTTGTTCTTTTTTATTTTTTTTTTTCAAAATTCGGTGATATCCAAATATTAATTTCATAAATTTGTTAGTGCTAACTCTATTTTTTTTACTATTATATCTCATTATTTAACACATAAATATTATTATGCATATAATATTATTATAATGTAAATTATTTGTGTCTAATTAACGAATCAAACAATAAAATATGAGAGTTGCAGTTAATACAAGGTTGATTAAAATGTTTTAATAATAATTAGTCAGTCTTAATATTCTAGTTTCCACCTAAAACAAATTTCAATCAGTTCAATAATAATTCTCGAATAAAAATGCTAAACAATCAATTAATGTCTTGCTCTTTTTATTTTTTTATTTTAATTTGTGGTGTGGGGTGGGATGGGGGGATAATATATCTTTCTATTACAATCAATATAAAAAATATTTTAAAAAAACACATTAGTTTTGTACTACAAAGTTCAGGAAGAAACAAATACATGCCAATAGCAATTCACGGAGAATAGCATTCTGCATAAAATTAGTGAGCCTGAAACTCAATAAATTTAAACTAAATAAAATAAGCGACTTCACCATATAAAGTTCAACTATACATCCTAAGCCCTTTAGTAAAGTCTTCGGGCAGTCGGTCAATGGAAAAATAGTGATTGAAGGGGCACCAATGAATATAATACATACCTATCAAATGAATATATCTTAGGCATAAAATAAAATAAAATAAACTAATGAACATAAGACATACCTATACTGTATCACCAACCACCTATCTATCTATTTGGATAAAATAGTTTTTTTGTTAAGTCAACATTGCAAATTGGTCTCTCTTAAAATGTATGCCTCTTTATTTTATTTATATTTTTTTCAAAAGTATTATCCTTCTTTTATTATTTTTATTTTCTTTAAAATGATCACCACTTGCAATTTTGAGTCATCTTTCTAACATTATTTGAGTAAGACTATGTTTTGTTGGAGGAAAGCTAGAGGAAGAAAAACCGGAGAGAAAAGGGAAAAAAATTGGATATTCCGTAAAAAGGAGAAGGAGGGGAAAAGGTAGAAAAATTTGAGTTGAAGCCCATCTTTTACTTCTCTCAAGAGAGAATTAGAGAAAGTAAGAAGAAAAAAATATTGTTAATGCATATAAATAAGTTAAATTATTTATTACCTTGCATAATTAACTTCAAATAATAATATTATAAAGTTAAAATAGTCTTTTAAAATTACATTATCTTTCTTTCCTTTTTATTTTCTTTCCTCCCTACTAAATATAGTCTATATATATATATTTTCATGTTAAAAGGCTAAACATATTAATTTTTATATTAAGTATATGATCTAATATAATTATCATTTGTATACTACATATTACGTATATCAATTTTATATCGAGTAAAGTCAACCAGTTGATTTATCGCTTTATATTCTACATCAAGTTTTTTTATACCACCTATATGCGTTTTATTTTTCATCTTAAGCAAATCTATTATTATGTTGGATAATCAAATAGAGAAATTAGAGAAAGAGATCGTTTGAAGTATTTTTTTTTTCCAGTAAAAGACCGCGTACCTTTTAGAAGCGAATCTTTTATTAAAGTTTAAAGTTTGGTAAGTCGAGGTTGATCGAATTGTATTTAAATAGTTATTTTATAAGAAGTTCGAAAAATAGACTTTCTTAAACAATGTTATTCCAAAGAGTATAGAACTATTCGAATACAAGGAAGAAGCATCGTTCTCATTCTAAGAATAAAAAATCTATTCCAATGGTTGATGTGACTAATAAATTATTTGAATAGATTGAATTATTGAAACAAATACTTATTCTAATAAACTATTTGAATAGAAAAATTAGAATTATTGAAATAAATATATATTCCAATAAATATAGGTGTCATTAGGTAACATTTTTATTTTTATTTTTTGAAACAAAAAAATAGAAGTACTTTCATTTATTTTGTTTTTTGAAAACAAAAATGTGTTTGATAATTGTGTTTTTGTTTTTTGTTTTTAAAAATAAAAAATGAAAATATGTTTGATAACTCTTATTTTTGTTTAAAAAAATAAAAATAAGAAAGTAATGTAATAAGATACATTTATTAAGACATTTTAAAAATGTCATAGACAAATAGAGAGAGATTAGAGAGAAAGCCAAAAAAATAGAGAGAAGAGAGAGAAAGTCGAGAAATAGATGGATGAGAGAGAAAGTGTAAAAAGAGAGAGAAAATATAGAAAGAGAAGTATAAAGAGAGAAATTTGAATAGAGAAATAGACGAAAGAAAAAGTTTAGTACTAGAGAGATGAGAGAAAGTTAAAAATTAGAGATATGAGAGAAAAAGAGTACAAATACAAATATAATATGAAATTAAAAAAAAAAACTCTATTTAGTAACATACAAAAGCATACAAATATAAACTAATAACTATCCAAATTTTTACGGTCTTTAATCAAGTTATAACAATTAACAAACACTAAGTTTTAAAAATTTCAATTACGTCGATTCGTTCTCCATATATGCTTAGCAATATCATTATGAACACGAGCCATTTTATGCAATTGATTTCGGAAAATACTAAACTCTACATTGTCATAAGATGCATCAACGGTGCCTATCACATTAGAAGTCTACACTTGAGAGTTCTCATCATGCCTATCAAAATATTTATCTTTTTTTTTTTGCTTTGATCCTTATGAAATTGTGAATAGCACAACAAACAATCACAATATACTTTTGTGTATGCAAATCTTAAGATGGCATTTGCTTCAAAATTGGAAAACGAATCTTCAAGACCCAAAACATTGCTCGATAACATTTCTTAATGATGAGTGTCGATGATTGAAAAGTTCCTTTTATCCTATAGGAGGAGCACTTTCTATATACTGACTCAAATGATATCTTTTCCCGCAATACGGTGAAAGAAAACCAGGTATGTTTATGTAGTCGGAGTCCACAGGATAATATTTCCCTAATCAAATAATTATTTTTATTAGCTCTCATGTGTAAATTTTATATAAAATAAGATCAAACGACTTGTTAATTTTAATGTAAACTTGCTTTGTGGTGGCATTGGAAATCCATTTTCTGGTTTTGTCGCACATTCTAAAAGAATTTGTGCATTATTAGTCATTCTTTCCTATCTAGCCATAACTTATGTGAACCGCATGTCAAATAAATATGCACACATCACATGAGAGGGAACCACTTTTCTACCGCGATACGGAATTCGCTCCTCAACTAAAACATGAGCTGAAATATATGTCCTATCATTAGCTCCAATGCAAATCTAAGTTTTTAATTACAACTCTAATGATTGCATATGAAGTCTTAAGGAATAGGAATAAGTTTTATTGACAATCCAAGTTGAACAGTGCATACTAAACTAGAAACCACCAGCCCCAAAGACAAAGGGAGAAGTAAGGAGAAGGTCACCTGCTAAGTTAATTGAAAATTATTTTACGCAACTAGTGATTTCTATTTGAATGCTGATATATTCTAGTATATTTTGTAAAGTTATAACAATGACTAAAGGGGACATGTTGTAAAGATCTAACTTTGAGTATTGGACAAGGTATATTATGTAAAGAAATTACTTAAAATTGTATAAGTAAAACAAATATATAGGCTTACAAGCTATATCTTAATGCGGAGGTTGTTTACAAAGTATCATTTACTGTTGAATGCAAATCAAATTACGAATTTATAATTCTCCTCCTATTTACTAATCTAGAACGTCCTAATAGAAGCTAAGATCGCCTAGTATAGCAACAAGAAAAGTCGATCCATATAAATTGAGTATTAAATTATCACAAATACCAGAATTATCGTAATCTATCTTTTAGAGCTTAAAAATTGTTCGTCTTTAAGCTCTTTTTACTTATTTTATTATTTTTTATGGATATTTTAGGTGATATATTATTGAGCGAAGAATATTATTCTTCAGAGTTAAATTAGAGATAAAACAAGATATTTAGGTGACAAACTTCCACCATAATGAGAGAAGACTAGTAATAAAGCTTTTAGAGTGAAGTTTGAAATGAGACAATTTGGTGCCATATCACAGAAAAATTAGTGCCGTAGCCCCAAATTCACAGGACTACAGTGCCAACTCCATAAAGCCACAGCCCCAAAACAATAAGATTACAGCCCTATTTCTATGGCATTAAGGCGCCAAATTGTGGCACTGTAGCCTCAATCTTATGGCTCTACAGTATCACCATTTGCCCCTACAATACCATAGTTCTGCTAGTTTTGGCACCGCAATGCCAAAAAATGTAGAATAATTGCTAAACTCCCAGATTTGATTCGTAAACCTCCTCTATTAAAATTCCTCTATCACTTATCTGATGAAGGATGAAAAATCCTAGTAGCCAAGGGTTTTTAGAGTATTTCTAAAGGAGAAATAATACCAAGGAAGGAGATTTAAGTCCAAGAAATCATATTAGAAGCTTCAAAAGAGTTTTTCTTTCTTCTTGCTCTTATCTTTCTATTCTATTTTCTACAAATGAATATGTATCAATTTTATAATATTTGTTGCGATTCATTTCATATGAACATTATCTAAACTTGACTTTTAGGGAAGCAATTAAACTTCTAATGTAATCTAACTACTTTATTTTCCTTAATTGTGTTTTGATATCCATTGTTGAGTTGATTGTTCTATCTTAAGCTTAATGCATTTATTTTCCTAGTTATTAAATAGAGTTATATTGTGAAACCTATATAAACTTGAGAAGGGGAATTTAGGTTTAGATATAGATAGAACATCATAAGATTACCTAATATAAGGTGAGTTTGCATAGGATAGGAATATACCTATGTGACTTATGCAACCTTTGTGTGAGAATTACTAAACTTGATAAATCTAGTCAATTTATATTAGTATTAACATATTCTCTTATCTAGATATTTTCACTTACATCTTGGAAAGGAGTTTGTGAATATATTTGAATTCTCAGTTGTCAACTTTAAATGGATGATTGAATTGTGAGAAAAACTCGTAGTTGGAGGAGTTATATAGTAGATTATATCCCTAGGTTCTTTATTATTACTTTTAAGAACAATTCTTGATTACTTAATTTCGATTTCTATTCTTGCCTTTTACATTTCTATTCTTGCCTTTTACATTGTATTTACATTTTTATTCTTACTTAAAACAATCAATTATTGTGGTTTTGAGTAGAACCTAGTTTTAGTTAGTCGTTAGCATTTGTGAATCAAGTACTCTATGTGGGAACGATACTCTCTTACTATCTATATTACTTATTGTGACTCGTATACTTGAGGTTGTATGTTAAAAATAGTCCAACAATAAACTAAATGAATTCAAAAACGAAATAAACAAAAACAAAGATAAAAAGAAATATATAAATAAAATATGGACACTATTATACACTAGTGTACAAAGGACTTGATTTCGCTTAATCCTAAGTTAGTCAAATTAAGTTATTACTAGCCTAATTCCACTCAAATCACTTATTAACGGATCTAACCTCACCTTATTATCTCTTTAGAGTGTTAAACGAGATAATATGCCTAAGTACCTGAGTTGATATCGCTATATAATATGTTTATTTAAATACTCAATAAGTTTAACCCTTAAATTCGAAGGTAAGGTATCTCTTACTTCTGGGTCTCACAATAACTCAAGCTCTCAAAGTGATTATCTAGATGTTGATCTCCTCTTAATCTCACAACTATCTAAACTATACCTCTCAAATCCAGTTTATGAAATTATTCTCTCGCGAGCATCAAAATCATAACATAAATTCAACTAATTCCTTGGACAAATAAATTAGAAGCAGTTAGTAAGGAGAAGCATAAATGAATTAGAAATAGAAAATAGACCAACAATAAATAAAATAATCTAAACAAAGTATAAAGAGAATAAATCAAATCATAGTATATAAATTCTAATCATACATAGTGGAATCCAAAACTAATCTCATCAAGAAATTCATAAATCTCAAACTATTCATACAAAATGCTAAATACCTATTTGTAAAGAGATTAGGGTGAAATAAAGGAAAAGAAAAACTTTTGTGGAGATGTACTTCAAGTCTTCAAGAGTCTCTCCCAAGAATTCTTCAAGAAATCTCCAACTCCAAGCTTTATCTCTCTAAAAATTTTTGTGTTTTTCTCTCTTATTCTCCATATCTTAAAATTATGCCTCCATTCTCTTTTAAGTATTTTTTTAAGAATAAATTCAGGCACACATAAGGATGGATGAATCTCTAGCTTTGGATCTTGAGAATTGGGACGATCTAGGCCTCTAAAAGGCTTAAAAACGGGTTTTGCTGAGGGCAGCCGTGTACACATAGTGGTGTAGAGGTGCCAGTAGGCAGCAAGGGCACAGCTGTGCCCCTCTTTGCTGATTGGAGGCACTTCCTGCACCTCTAGGGGGTGATGGTGCACCCTAATTATTGCCCGAATGGTCTTCTTTCACCATTTTTGCTCAATTTCACCTCATTTTTACTCCAATGTGTCTCAACCGATACTGACTTGATTCAAAATAGTTTGAAACTCTCATTTTTGTCGCAAATTCACCTAAATTATCATTTATTTAGGAAATCTATAAAAAAAAAAAAATCAAACAAATAAAAATACTTGAAAATGCAAAAATATTTGGGCTTAAACAGTACTTGATTTGTAGGTAATATTCTCCTCATCATTTAACATCAAATCTATACTTTTGAGTTCATATATTTGTGAGTTTTCAAATATTTTAGTTGGCTTGATGTTATTTATGTGTTTTGCTATACGAGAAGAGGAAAATAAAATATTGCATTTTTGACACTAAAATTGAGAATTATAAATGCTTTGTCGTACTCTTCAGTTGAGAGAGTCGCACAGCTGCTCTATTAAGAACATCAGCCAGCCCACAAGCTAAGGCCTTCGCGAGGCCATGCCATTCCTAACAAAAGCTCAGGCGCCCGTGTTGGCCTAAGGCATAGCCACACATCCCTTGCTTAGCTTAAGTTTTAGGGACCATTTTGAGCTCTTGTTCGAATTTGAATGAATAGCCAAATTTTACTGAGTTTTGGAGCTATATATATTCCAATTTAAGCCTCTAACCCTAGTATAGATTTCAAGAGGAGGTATTCAATGGAAGCACAAAAAATGCTTAGTGAGAGAGCTTGGAACTAGTGATCTTTGAGATAGCTTGGGAGAGACTTTTGAAGAATCGAAGGCTTAAAACTCATCTCTACAATTGAACTAGATTTTATATGCTAGGGCTTGAACCTTATTGCACTATTTGTTGATTATTTTGCTTATTGTTAGTTTATGTTCTATTTCTAATTCATTTATGTTTCTCTTTACTTAATGCTTCTAATTTATTTAGCTAATGAATTAGTCGATTTTATATTATAATTTTGATATTCGAGAAAGATTGATTTCATAGTTCAGAATTGGAAAGCATAGTCTAAGTTATTGTGAAACCAATTTATTTAACTAATGAAGTAGTCAATCTTATATTGTAATTTTGATACTCGGTAGAGATTGATTTCATAATTCAAAATTGGAAAATATAGTCTAAGTTATTGTGAGACCAGAAGATAATCAATTTCTAGATATTCAATCTAGGATTTTAGTTGTTGCAAGGTTAGGAGGTGATCGATATCTTGATTTTCAAAATATGGGCTAAACTTAATGAATGCGTAAATGAACAAATTAGATGAGGATATCAGCTTAGGTATTTATGCATACTATCTTATTTGATGCTCGAAAGATGTAATTAGATTATATTAAGTCTCTTGATTAATGACTTGACTGGAAGTTGGCTAGCAATTTCTTAATATGATGAACATTGGAAGGATAAGGTGAAATTAAATGTCTAATACATTTGTTCGTATTAGATTTTAGATTTATTTAGTTCAATTTCTTAAATAAAATTAAATTATGATAATTACGGTATTTAGCGGTAATTTAATGCCTAATTCTCGTGAACAATTCTTACTCTTTATTACTTGTCTAGGGCCATGCGTTCGTAAATTTTATTACACAGTTGCATGTTGATGTTTTCTTAAGAGTACGTAGGTAGTGTTCTCTACCCAAAATACCATGCTAAAAAGAGGTAGGTGAGTGTCACATGGCAATTTCCATTACCCATTTGGCATCTATTAGTCAATTAGAGGTGATTGCTACATATTTTTTAATTTACGAGTCTCATTACCGAAATTTTTTTTCAAGGGCCAAATTACAAATTTACGATTAATTCGGATTCATTCAAAAACAAATCTTTATGAACTAATTGAACGTTCTTGATATACTAAATTTAGGTAAAGGTTTCTACAAGACCATGTCTGTCCTAACTCAAAAGGAAAAAAGCATAGTCATCATCACTCTGCCTTCAACAAGTAGCAAATATATAACAAAATAAAAGGATTCTAATTCGCTTGGGAAGTACAGATGGCACTGACACTGACACTGGACAACTACTTGAAATTTTATATTTTTATGAGATAATCATAAAATATTAAAGAGATAAGTACTACAGTCAAGTCAACTCTTACCTGGTCAAACCTTTTTTCTTTTTCTAATTTTCAATAAACAAGTTATACTATTTAACTAATCTACTCGTAAAACAGACATTACTAATGATAAAGAAGAAGCGGGGGTTTGCAAAATGGCCATTTTAGAGTTTAAATCCGTTTATTTTCTTTACTACTAGCATTTAACATCATTATTAAGAAACCACCTGATCAATTTTTATTTTTAATTTTGGAAAAATCTGTTTTAACTTTAACCCCGTTAATTTCCATATATAATTTGGCTTAATAGGTTGCAAGGCCCATAAATTTTGCTAATTTATTTGTTATTTTTTATTAGAGTAATGCTGTGGTATCAGATAATACCTAACATCATATAATGTGAAAATTTACGAGTGAATAATTATAATTAGATTTTAAATAAAACTTATATGAGATAAAATTCGTATAAAATCTAATTTATTAATTAAAAATACTTAATAATAGACAGATACGACGTTATGATGCTAAGTGTTGGAAAAATGGGTTAAGGAAACAATTTGGGCTTGGCTTGG
>JXTB01000235.1:225896-277656 GCA_002914805.1 Parasponia andersonii | reverse complement strand
AAAAAAAAAAAAAAAAAACTCCGGATAAACAGCAGGGCTCAATTTTGTCATTATAGTTCAATAAAATGCCATAAAAGCAAAATTACATTTACCTATAGCCATGCCACTGAACCAGCATAATAAAATAAATAATAGCATACATACTATATGCTCGTTGCTGATCGATAGTCGCACGGGTCCTGAAGCGAATTGGTCGGTTTTTCACACTTCCATTATAATACACGTCTCTTTTTTAGTTTTTAGAGCTAAATCGTGCAATATAACAGATGACATTTTACTGTTCGGTAACATTTTTTTAAACAGTTTTATGTTTATTTAAGTAAAAATTTAAAAAACAGTGAGGAAAGTAATGTTCGGTAATACATTTTTGTTTTTTGTTTTTTGTTTTTTTTTTTTTTAAATTTTTCATTAAAATTTTAAAAATTTTAGAAACAAAAATCTTTTGCTTTTAAAATTTTTTTAAACACTTTTTTTCCTTATCTTCTAAACGACAGACGCCATTAACGCGATCTCTTCAAAGCTTCCTTCTTCAGTCTCCATTGTCTCATTTCTTCAGTCTTCACCGTCTCTTTCTTCAGGTAAATCTTCTCATGCCCTTTCTCTCGCTCTCTCTAGCTGGATCTCTCTCAAACTCTCTCAATATGAGAAATGTCTCTCTAATGTTTGGATCTCTGTCCCGTTAAAGGTTCTTGTCTCTATTCAACAATAGTGACAACAAGATCAGGTTCTTAGCGTTGGGGTTTTCTTCTAATTAGGTATAATAATACTTTATTTTTTCTAGATTTTGGGTATACATGTGTATTTATCTAGGTTCTGATTATAGTTGTTTATGGCTACTTATATGGCTTTATCAGTACGTTTCTAGATCTTGCTATATAAGAACTCAATTTTAGAGAACTTATTTCGGTCTACGAGTTTTTACAAAACCCTTCATTTTTTTTTTCAATGCATTTCTTGATCTAGGCAGGGTAAAATATTTGTACAACAATACATACTATTCATTGTATACATGATCTGGGTAGTTTTTAAGTTCTTTATAATTTTCGATTGGCATCTTACGTCCTTTATGGGAATTTTCATTGCAGCATACTTCTTTCTAATGATTATATGTCCTTATAATAGTGTGATTTATGTTTTGTTGGTTTACAAGCATATCATTAACACATTCATATATAGATTCATGGTGGCTACCAAATGTTTGTTTATATGTCTGAAAGAGAAAAAGATGCTTGGTCCTAGATATTGCTTTCTAAGAGTATTGTTTATAATATGAATATGAATAGTTTCAAGCTTTACTAGTCGACTACACGGTTGAAGATGGTTTAAGCATTCTCACACTCAGCAATTTTGTATTTGAGGTTATCTTTGGTGGGAATGAGAGCATTTGTGGAAATTCTAACTACACTTGTTGGGTATGCAATAACTCTATCTAGTACTACTTCAAATTAAGTGTTACCCCTTTCTTGGTTTGGGTTGCTTTGGTTCTCTCTGAAATATTTGGCTGATGGGGTCCAATAACTAAAAGAGGTCGAGTAACAATTTATCCAAGCGTACATGTACTTGAGCACATGTATATAGTAGAAGCAGAGTTAGATATTGCATAAACCTCCCTTGGTTGTTCAGTCCCCTGATAACTTCACAAACATATGTCAATCGATTATATTTTCATAGTTTTTGGTTCAGCATTTGTTGTATATTAGAGACTGCTGTTTTCAGGTCATTTACATTTCATATGTCAATAGCGATCTGGGAGAACTTCAAGGCCCATACTCTCATATGTCAATAGCAATCTGTGAGGACCTCACGGCCCATACTCTCATTTTGTTTACTGATCATGAGAAAAATACAAGTTGTGCAGGCTTACTAAATAAAGTTGGTTAATAGGGATTGCTGGCTTAGTAAATAAGTTTGTAAGGCCACTAGTTGGAGTGTATATCCTTTGTCTCTACTGAAGGATTGGACTAGAGAAGCTTTATTTTCTCAAATATGTGCCATAATTCAGATTATACTTTTATTGATGCTTTCTTAGATGTTTATGAAATGGGGAGTTCTTTTAGTACATAATTTGTTAATAGAATATAGTCTATTTGTAGGTTAAAATATAATTGGAATGCTATATTTAGAATGTGTGCATTTAGTCAACACATTTTTGGCTGATTTTGAATAACTTTTTTCACTTAAGTCTAAGTCTCCTTGTATTATTATTTGTTTGCACATTATTATTATGAAATACTATTAATTCTTAGGATTTATATAGATAGCAGATATAGATAATGATGTTCATAAGATTGATAATAATGATGAGGCATCTGTATGGATACATAGACATAAAGAAATTTTCATTGATCTTATGGAATAAGAGGTTATCAAGGGAAATAGGAGTACCACTGCATTCTCGAAATCATCATAGAAATATATACGAGAAGAACTTTGTGCACAAACTTAAAGGGGCTATAGTGATTTGCAATTAAGGAATAAGTTCAATCAACTAAAGCAAAAGCAGGAGCTTAAGATGCTACTAGGAGAGACTGGTATTGGATACAATGCATTAACTGGACAAGTTAGTGCAACTGATGAAGTGTGGGATAAACTTATGCGGGTAAAATATTATTCAAATAGATTTCAATTTTAGTTTATCTTAGTCAAATTTATTGATATAGTTTGTGATAAAATTTTCTTGATATAGTTATAATAATTTCCTTTTATGTAGATTAACAAGTCAGCTAAGAAATTTAGAAAAAAGAATGCCCCTTTTATGAGAAGTTATGCATTATCTTTGGTGATACTACAACTACTAGCTCCAATGCTCATCCTTCAAATAGGAGTCCTTCACGAGATATGGATGATGATGCAATATCCAAAAGTGCTAACAGGAACCAAGAAAGTAGTTTGGATGAGGATGGTTATAAAAGAAGCAAATCAGCTACAAGTTCTAACCCTCGAAATAGAAAAAGAGCAAAATTCTCATCAGTTTTGGCTTGTGCACTAGAGACATTCAATGAAAATGCAAAGAGAAAGACAACTTTTGGAGAGATCAATGACAATATCTTCATCTCATCACCTAATAGATGAAAATATTAAAGCACTAGATGAAATTGAAGGAATCAGTGAAGTATACACAAGAGCTATTGATAAGTTTGAGAATGAGGTGTCCAGAGTATTGTTTCTAAAGATGCCGGTACATAGAAGAAAAGATTCGTTGTTGAATCTAAAATGAAAAGATTGCTGAATCTAAGCTTAGGGGTTAGTTATTGGCTTTAAGTATTTTGGGATTATTTTATTACTAATTGACTTCATTACGTTTTGGTTTTATTTGGATGTTCTCTATGGATGACTAATTTATATTTACTATTTTTGAGATGACTATTTTTACTTTTGGCTATATATTATTTTTATGTTGATTGTGAAATTTGTTAAATTTTTTTACTAGGATATAATAATGTATTTAAATGTTGTAAACTCCAATAAGGTTGATGTGCTTCTCGACGATTTTGATGATGAGCTTGGTGGTGAGATTTTGTTATTTGTTGCTTCTGAGGAGTATATGACTTGTATTTGCCTAAGCAACTTTGTAGAAATTTAGTACTTTCAGGTATGAATATGTAATAGAAATTTTGCACGGTCATTGGAGTAGGTATTATGACTCCTTCAGAATGAATAAAGATGTTTTTAAACAGTTTTGTACTGTGTTAAAAGACACATAATTATTAAGGAATTCAAGATATCTTTCGGTAGAAGGACAAGTTGCAATGTTTTTGTTTGTTATTGGCCATAACGAGAAATATCGTATGGTAGCGGAATGATTTCAACACTCTACTTCTACTATATCTTATTACTTTAAGAAAGTTTTGAAAGCAATACGTTGTTTTGTCAAAGAAATTATTACTCATCTTTCATTTGATATAATTCTGTAAATTTGATTCGATCTAAGATATTATCCGTTTTTTTAAGGTACTATACTTTAATTATTTTTTAATTTTTGTTAATTACTTATTCAATGCCATATAAAGTATCAAGGGTTAATGGTGCAATTGGTACCTTGACGTACATTCTGATGATTTGGTCCCTATAGTTTTAATTTTGACAATTTTATCCATCGACTTACTGATTTGTTACAATTTGGTCCTAATTTGAAAATTCCTGTTAAATGTCTCACGGAAAAGGTTAAAAGAACACTGAAAAATGACTTTAAAACCATTGAAAAAAAAGTAAATAGAAACAGCATATAATGATATGGCTAGCAAGACACTCCTGCGACAAGCATTGGAAGATCCATTTCAATTTTCAACTGATCACCTAAGATCGACTCTATTGGCGAGATGTGGCCGCTTGGCTTGAAACTGTTGATCAAGAGATTTCGTCCTTGTATACTTGGATGGTCTTAAAAATTCTTACAGCTATAAATTTGAACGGAGGTTGGTGTTCTTGTGTCTCTTCTTTCCTTATGCTTTTTTTTTTTTTTTTTTTCCCTTGTGGATTTTGGTGTGCGCGTAGGCTATTTATGTGATTACAGATAAAATAATAGGTTACTATCTATACATTGATAATATATATATATATATATATATGTATATGTAAATATTAATTCGGCAAATCAAAACAAAATTACACGTATGAATCATCATATAAATTTAGAACTGATCATCCACAAGCTTTGGATTTTTCTAGAATCCCTCTTCGTCGACGTGCTTATGAGGATAGGGAAGAATGTCAAAGGAATTAGTATATTCTTTTCGTTTGTTACAACACTGCTTGAATTCGATAAGACAATAGCTTTAAACAGGGAAAATCCTAACCTAGAAAATTGTGAGCAAGAAAGAAGAAGGTGGAGGTTTTGGGATTATTTCTTTCCTTATTTTTTTCACGTATTTTTTTATTTAAATTTTTTCAATGATTTTTAATACTTATCATGAGACATTTAACGGAAATTTTAATTAGGACTAAATTGTAACAGATCAGTAAGTCAAGGGATAAAATTGCCAAAATTGAAACTATGGGGGACGAATTGCGCCATTAACCCAAGGATCAATGACATATTAATTGATACTACGTACAACTTTTTAACATTATTATTACCCTTTCTTTTTTGAGGTTGCTTATTCTTTTCAACAATCTTAGAAGTTTTTACCTTTGTAGGTGGCTTTTCTATTTAACATTCTTAGAACTCTTTGCTTGTGCATGTTTCTCATTACTATTTCTAGTAGGATTTGGCGGTGACTGATTGTCATTTTTAGGACAACCTTTCATGCTGTGGCCTTCTCCACCACATATAGAAGATGTGATCACAATGTAAGTTCTCTGAAGCTTGGTAGTTTTTATAATATTACAAGTCCCATATCGAGTATACCTTGGGAAGACTACTACATGCCACAATTGTAGTAAATGTGAACCTTGCTCATTGAGGTTATATGTGGGCTATTGAATAAGGACACCTTAATAAGGATGCTAGACTCTTAATAAGAGGAGATTGTAACGCTCCAAGTGCTATATCAGATATATTTTGGAAAGATTATAGATATTTAAGTAGTGGTTTGTGAGTCTCAAAATACCTTCAAATTAGTATTTTTGGATGAGATCCACTGGTGCTACATTAAAATAAAAGTACACCATACTCTCGAGGATGTACATTGTATACTTATAAGTTAAAATCTTACAAAACATACAAGGAATCTATCTATAAACCTCAAAAATAAAGAAGAATTAAACTCCAATAATTATCTATAAATAATGTAAAACTTGATAATCTTATAAAATCTCTAAATATTAGAAAAAAGAAAAGAAAAGAAAAAAAAAAGAAAATGAAGGAAAAAAAGAGCAAAGACCTATATAAGCTCTAGCTCACATGGGGACAACTTTGTCCCCTCCTTAGGGGATTAAATTGGAATGCTATACTCTTTTGTCTAATCTTTCCACAAGCCCAAATATAAGATTAAACAAAAGAGTCCAGTCTCTTCGTATATAGTCCGACCTCCCAAACAGAGCCTCTAGTTATTACAAAACAAGTTCTCTTTTTGACAATCTTTTCACTAATGATCCTCAAAATTTGGAAGGGAAAAATAAAATGGTAAGCTCAATAGCCCACTAACCAATAACCTTTAATAGTCAAATCAAGTATATATAATTTGAAATATTTAGTAAGTATTTTGTGAAATAATTTTGACTTCAAAATCAATACTTTTAAAGATAAGCAAATGAAACTAATTGGAAATCAATTTGACAAAACATGTAGTTTCAAAAACCATAGTTTCAAACTCGTTCAATAATCAATAATATTCTTAAATACTACTCTACAATTTTTGATAACTACGGTCATACTTAACCTATGTGACTAGGTCTGAATCTGCAATAAATAACCCTTATAACCAAATCTGATTCAATTATAAATAACTTTTGTAGTCGGTCCAAATCTGCTATGTTTAACCATATAGTTAGGTTAATACTGTCCACATATAATGTCAACAGATTGGGTCTACTTGTATAGTTATTGAAGAGCATTTAAACATATTCAATTATAAAATGAATCACCAATACTTTTCATATTTGTCAGAGGGTAACAATTTTCAATTCATTTTACAATGATAATAATTATAAACTTGATCCATACTTTCTTCAAAAGGTAATATTACTTTTTTCAAAATAATTTTCATTTTATTAAAAAATTGCTTGAAAAAAAAAGTTTAGACTATAAACTTAAATTTTCTAAAAGAAAGTAAAAGGCTTTAACTTAAGTAAACAAAAGTCACTAGAAAAGATGAAAAATTACTTGCCTATTTGCAAGCTTAATCGATCTAATAAAAAATTACTAGTTACAATAAATACCTATAATCAAAATAAGAATCATACTCGATGATTTTATATACTTAGGAGACATCTTAAATCTGGCTTTGAAAAATATCTGCCCTACCGCCCATGCACACTCTTTACGTTCATTATACCATCTTGCATAATCTCGAAATCGTAAATCATAACAATCCAATTAAACTTTAAAAATTATGAAACTTAGGAAATAATTTCTACAAATGATGAGGGTCTGAAAGTGCCAAAAATATGGCTGTCAAGTCTATAGGTGGGCCCAATGCAACTAGACAAGCCACTACCATATTTTTACTAATAATGTCTAAAATTTCAGATTTTTTTCATATTCGTAGCGCTCATTTCAAAAGGCTATAATTCTCTAATTATAAGCCATTTTTTGACGAACTATATGCTATCTTGCCAATCATAACAAACATGGCCTAAAGAGACAAGTAAAAAAATAGTAAATAACCAATCGCAATGTCTGCTGCATTTTTTCATTCTAGCCAAAACTCAAAAATTCATAACTTTTAATGTACACATCCAATTCAAGTAATTTTGGTCTTAAAACTTATGACCAAATAAGTCACTTAATTTATAAGTTATCCCCAAAATCATCACAGAAACAAATAAATGCTTAAAGAATTCTAAATCTTATATGATGAATTAACTCAAAAAATCCCTAATTAATAATATAATACCTGATGGGGTTGAGTTTATTACTTTAAGAGAGTAGCAATCAACCTTGTGCTTCTTTCTTTTCTCCAAGCTCTTGGCCATTCTCTTCTTTTCGACAGAGCATATTAATTTTCTTTCTCTTAAAATGATACATGTAGAGTTTCCCAATAGTCTCTTAAAATTACTTTATTGTCTTTATTTAACTAAGCCATTGGCTTTCTTGTCTTTTCTATTTTCTCTTTTATTTATTTATCATTATTATTATTCTTAAAACATATAGGATATTATAGTTTTAGTTTCTGGAACCTCTGCTTTATTAGGCTCCTTCATTCTTAATCTCTTTGGTCTACCAAGTTGTGCCCTAAATAATTTGGAGCCGTATGAGGTTCATGATCAGTTTTCTTCCAGGCCTTCGGTTCATTCAAAGGATTTATAATAAGACCATAAGTCTTCTTACTGTTGCACTTATTGACTAAGAGCACAAGGTTGATATCCCTATTGTCCATACATGAAATAACACGAAGACATAGGATCCTGATGAGATTCCACCTTTGGCAATTGTATTCCTTCAAATTTAAGTCAATATAAAATCTATCACCATTAAAGCATTTCACTTCAAACCTGTTCTCATCACAATAGTTGGAGATGCAATTTAGAGCTTGTTCTTTATTGATTTCAAATATCTTGAAAATCCTTGGTCCTTTGTCATGGTGCCATTTTGATACACTATCTCTCTTGGTAGCCATTCTCTCTATGATATACCTTATATTATTCTCAAAAGGAGTGAGCATTGGCTTGTCACATGCATCTAGAATTACTGTAATGAATGCTTCACACGAATTATTTAAAAGTTGGTCATAGTCAGAAAAGTTTCAAAATAAGCTCTATATGATTTTGCATTTATATAAGCTATTCACACATACATTGATTCACTTTGAGCCTTCAACTTCTTTATTTCATTATTTCAGCCTTAAACCTAGCTTTAAGTCGATGAAAAATAGTTAATATATGAATGAAGCAATATGTAGAACAATGCATGCGTACAATGCTAGATCATTTTTATTTGGAATGTAGAGATATTAATCTTCTGAGTAGAACTTGAATATTAGGTTTGTAACAAAAGGCAAGTAGTGTTGGAAAATGCATTAAAAAGTATTTTATTTTTTTAGAGTTGCTTTCATAGAACAATGTTGTATGGGATTTAAGTATTGTCTATTTAATATTAATAAATCTCATATTCTGATTATTGTTTAAATCCATGTTCAAAATATGTTTATGATACTTTAGATTTTATACTATACAAATATTAATAAGCTTCAACGATATGCTGATAAAATAAATCAATGACTTTAAGATGAGATCATTAGTGAGAGACATCATTCTTTTCTTTTATCACATCTAAATAAAATATTCATATTCTGCTATTAGCTATGGAATGCTTTATTTAGCTATATAATGCAATGTTACCTATTTTAATGGGATTGATGAAGTCTCCGATCAACAATGTAAATTATTTTGGATAGAAATACTGGTACATTATAAGTATGATAGATGTATTGAATTGGACCAAGTGATATTGATACTGAGGTTAAGTATCATAATTCAATATTCTATTATCATTAACCTAATACTATTGGAGTTTATTTTAATCCAAATTGTTTTTTGGATTTTTTTTTCTTTAGTTATATCTCTTTGACTAACTAAAGGACTAGATTCTATAAAGTATGATTTGAAACCCTACATCTTGTGAGATATGATTTTCTAAGTGATAATTGTACCTTATAGTTTTAGACACTATGCATATAACGTCATTTTGAGGTTTTTCATGGATATCAGATTATAACTAAATAAGGACCCTTGTATTTATTGTGTCAATTGACTTTGTTTATATTTTGGCTAATATGAAATATAACACTCGTATTATATCTATTTGATAAAAAATGGTAACTCAATATATGTATAAAAAGCAACAAATAGTACCTATAAATGGTGGTTGCTCTTGCTGCATTCTATGAGTTTATTTTAAGTGTGAGACCTTTAAATGCATCACTCTTGAAATTGTTATACATGTGTCTTACACAAAACCTACGAGTTGATCCTTAATGTCTTCAATTATTCCATTTCTACTATCATAATGTTCCCTTTGTTTTGAATATTACTCCTTCAATCGTCCTTGGATTGTTTATTTAGCAAGATCCATAACTCTATAGAACTTCCATGTTAAAGCATCCCTTGTAGTTTCCTTCCTAAATTTATGGTCAAAACCAACCTTGGACCAATTAGTTTCCTTCCTCAAAAAGACTTTCAAATTATTAGCTAGCCACTTGGGTGTAACATACTTGCTCTTAAAACCTTCCATAAGTATGTTCATTGTTAAGAGTTTTAACTCTAAAAGTTTGTTTCTCAGTCATCTACTAAAGCAAATACTCTCCAACAATAGCCTTCTTTACAGCATACTCTAACACACTCATTCTCATTTTTGATGAATTTTATATCTCTTCGTGACTTTATACATATTCACTCATAAATCAAGTATATTTCAGTTTAAATAATTATGAGTTCTCAAGTATTTTATTCGTTTGATCTTTTTTTGTATTTTGTGTTAGAAAAATAAGAAAAGAGGATCCAATAATACCAATTGTTGGCACAAAAAGGGAGATTTTCTTAAGCAAGATGCAGCCTAAAAACCGTAGTAGGTTGCGCAGCTGCGCAACTAAGGAGAAGGCTTAACCAAGCAACCGAGAAGGCTGCGTAGCTACATGACCTCATTTTCACCAGCTATGCTGCCACGCAAAAGAGCTGCTTGGCTGTGCTACCCTTTTACACAGCCTTCTGTAGCCACACAAATTTGTTATCTGACCATGCTACATCCTCACCAGAAAGAATATCAATGACTCAGAGCACTCTTTTCTCATGATCCAATAGTTGAGAATATTTCATCTTAATATGTGCTTGAATTTGACCTAGGTTGATGTTACAAAGGGATAGAAACACACTTCCCAAGAGGTGGAGAATTAGAGAGAAAAATATACAAATTCCTAGAGAGAGAAAGTTTAGAATTAGATATTCTTATAGAAGATTTAGGAGAATTTCTTGAAAATTTAAAGACTTGAAACTTATCTCTACAAGAGTTTTTCTTTTCCTTTTTTCTAATTTCTCTTGAAATTTGTATTGAGTTTAATGTATGAACATGCTTGGATATTATGAATTTTTTGTTAAGAATGGTGTTAGGTTCTTCTATGCTTATTTATGTTTGATAGCTAGGATTTATTTTACCCTTTTCAATATTTTTGTAAATTATTTTATTATTTTATTAGTCTATTTTCTATTTTCAATTTATTTATGCTTCTCTTTATTCATTGCTTCTAATTTATTTAGCTAACGAATTAATCAATTTTAGGTTGTGATTTTGATACTCGGGAAGAGATTAATCTCATAATCTAGAATTTAGAGACCTAGTTTAGGTTGTTATAAGACCGGGAGGAGATCAAGGCCAAGATAATCGCTTAGATTGTTTGGATATTTTTGGTTGTTGTGAGACTGGGTGGTTAGCGATACGTTAACTTCTATTTGAAGGCTTTAACTTAATGAACACTTAATTAATCGGATTAGATATAGATATCTACTTAGGTTAGTTAAGTGTATTACCTTATTTGATCTCAGGAGAGTTAATCAGGTGAGGTTAGATTCCTCGATTAGTGAATCAAATGGAGTTGCGCTAGTAATTACTCAACTTGACAAACTTAGGAGAACTTAGGCGAATTCAAATCCTTAGTACAATTCATGGATGGAAATTATCCATATTTTATTTATGCTTTATTCTTTTTATTTTCGTTTTTATTTAGATTTTATGTCTAAATAAAATTGAGTTGCAATAATTAGTAATAGTTTAATACTCAATCTCTGTGGATTGCATTTTTACCATTATACTAGCTAGTTTTGATATTTATTAGGATACAAATTTGATTTTTGGCATTTATAACTAACGACTAAACACTCCCTTTACCAAATTTTGGCACCATTGCTAAGGATTGACTTATTTAAATTGTTGTTATTATTAGGAGTAAGTAACTTGATTTTGATTTAGGCGTTTCTGTATTCTTAATTTTTATGTTTTGTTTGTGAGGTTCTTGGATATGGTTGATCGATAAGTTCTCTTGAGATTAGCTAAACGAGACTCAAAGCCATTAATTGTGTATGATGGATATACAAATAGTTACTAACGATGTTTCCTCATCATTGCTTCTTTCTAGAGTGTCAACTACAAAACTTCCCTAACAACTTATGGCCCAAAATAGGAATGTTGGTAGAATGAGGAGACGGTATCACGTCTTTTTACCAACTACCTATGAATGACGCCTATTGATTGTTAGAAGACATGGTTGACTTTCACCATCGAAGTTGGAATTATCTACAAAATTGCCTCAGTTTGGCAGATAATGCTACGATTTTGGCTCCATGATTTGACACTCCACATCACTAAGTGGAATTTTCTCCTAGCCTTTAAGACCTAGTTGCCCAATTCTTAGAGGAGACAATGCTCTGCATAGAAATGTTAGAGAGGATGGAGACCGTTAACAACTTACAATTCGACTTTGCATCCTATGATTCGAAGCCACAACAAGTACGGTGGCAAAGGACGCACAAGCCACATATATGAATAAAAGACATCATAAGGAGCTAAGTGTAAGTAAGAAGATCTTAAGTTTGTTCGATGATGATGACTACTTGAGTGAGGAGGAGGTTAAAGATAATGTTTATGATTCTCTGCCTTTTAAGATCTAAGTCATTATGCCACTAGTCATAAAAGTTTACGTCTATGATGATCCTATGTGGCCAAGCCCTTCTCTATCACCTTTTGCCTCAATCATTGAAGCTTACTATGCACATGTGCCAAAATAGAAACAAGTTGAGCATATGTGCCAAACATTGCCAAGCTCAAGGGCGTTCGAAACTAATACCTATATTTCGTGTCGTATGACACATACTACGGGTAGAAGCCAATCTTTTAAGAGCTTCCAATGTGCACATAAAGACTCAAGGTGATAAGGACACAACAAGCACGAGAATATGGAATGCGGATCCTATCCAAATTCGCATTGGTCTAGTTACAAAAGCACGTGTAAAGAAATTCGAAAATGCATTAAGTGGGTTGATTCAAGGGATTTGGGCTCAAGCATGCACATAGAAGCCCAGTTAAGAAGATGAAAGAATTTCTAAGCCTATAACAAGCTTGATTCAAATTCAAAAAAGTCTATAACAAGCCCAGTTAAGAAGATGAAAGAATTTCTAAGCCTATTACATGCCACTAAAGAAAAGGAAACAAGAAAATAAATCGTTTTAGGAAACTACCAATTTGTACCTAAATAACCAAAATAGGAAAGTGAGCTATAACTTGGCATTCTATTTAACATATAGAAAGACTTGAATGCCAAGTTATAGCTCACTTTCCTATTTTGGTTATTTAGGTACAAATTGGTAGTTTCCTAAAACGATTTATTTTCTTGTTTCCTTTTCTTTAGTGGCATGTAATAGGCTAATTAGTAGCGTGTAAAATTAGAATTGACTTCCTTTTAATTAGGGACGAATTTAGCTTAGCTATTAGGGTTATTTTCTTACTTTCTATTTCTAATTTTGGGTAAGTTGCCTTAGGCATTTTTGGGTTTTTTTAAGACTAAAATTTTTGTGCCCCTTAGCCTATATAATGTACACTTTTCATTCGATAAGGGCAGATCACAATTCATTAAAAATTAAGAGCAATTTCTTTTTAGTTCTTTGAGAATTTATTCGAACTTATTAGATTTCTCTGTGGCATTCATCTTTTGACTTATCAATTAAGTTTTTCATCCATGATATTGGCATCTTCTTTTATACCAAGGTTCACATCTCTTTATAGGTATGGGGTTGAGGTTTTCCATTTGAATCTGAAAGTAGAACGATCCTGGACATCATTCTTGTTTCCAGTTTTGTCACAAGTTGGCGGGGTTTGTATCACTAGGTATAGAGAAACATCCCACAAACCCGAGTTAAAGCTTCCATTATCTGGGGTATCATCTTTGCCAACCGTAGTAGGAGGTGAGAATGTCTCACCTCTTCCGTACACATTCTTATTCCCTTGTACTTAATTTGCTTGGACAATGTTGATTGTGAGTTTAGGTGTGAACAGATTGTTGGTTAATAATTTGTTGGTTATTGGCTTTTCTTTATTTTGATTACTATGACTTTTCTATCTATGACTTGTGTTCTTATGGTCAACGCCTTATTTGCTTTCTTTAGTTTTTTTTGAATAAGTTGTGAGTTTTGATAAGGTGAGATGATTTGATATTAATGATAATTATAGTTACTTAATGTTCTTTAGGTCTTTTGGAATATAATACATTGAATTATCTATGTGCTTGACTTGCATTAACTAATTTTTATTCTTGACCCTATACATTTGAGTACCATAAATCATGATCATTCAACTAGTTCGAGCTTTAAATAACCATTATGTGCATGGGTTAGATTTTGATATCTCATGAATTTCAGAACTCATTTGAGTGTTGCTTAAGGTGAAATTCTAGGCTAAGTGCCATTTAAGAAAAGATTTAGGTATTTTTTTTGGATTGTTTGAGCATTTGAAGCTAACTCTTTAAAAATTTATCTTTAATTAACCTCGTTTGAACCTAATTGACCTATTTCTTTCATCACCCTCACAAGTGCATCCAAGCCACCAAATTTAATTCACCTTACTTAAATCGATTACTAGTAAGTATGATTGCATTGTACTTTTGCATGATTCATTGAGTATAAAGGCAGGTATGGATTGTGTTTAGAGAATTGTTAGTGGATTAGTCAATTAAATAATAACAGAAAACAAAAAGAGAGAGTATTACCTTCTATTCCTTTCGACATTAGGGAAAATGTCGATTTTGAGTTTAAGGTTGAAGTTTATGTTTTTCTTCCTTTAGTCACGATCCTTGTGCTTGTAAAAAATTAATAAAAAAATTAAAACAAAAACAAAAAATCTAGAAAATCCAAAAAAATAAAATGAAAGAAAAGAAAATATAAGGAATAAATGATTGTGTTTAGTATTTTGTTTATATGAATAAACCTATTGTGGGATTGTTTGAAGAAAGAAGGAAGAAAAATGATGTGAGGATCAGTGAGTGAATTATTTTTTAAGGAATCATACAAGATTCTTGAGTTATAATGTAAACCTAGGGTGATTCGAGCAAAAAATTACCATTCTCATCTATCCTTTACCCCGACCTTATATTATAAATCTTGAAAGATCTTTTGATCGTCAATGATATTATGACCTACAGTAGTAGAGAGCGACATGAAGACTAGGCTTATGGTAGTTCTAAGTTGCCTTATCTAGATATTACTCATGGTCTACTAGGCACAAACTTACACGAGAGGGCTTTGAGTGGAGTGAAAACTAATGATTGATATTGAAATTTTAGATATTTTAACTGGTTGCATCTTATTTGAGCTTAGAGTATTGTGTGACTTTAGATATACTTGCACAATTGTCGATTTCATGTTTAGTCCTTGATTTGTGTTTTGTTATTTCTTTATTTTGTTTTACTTGAGAGCAAGCAAAAGTTTAAGTTTGAGGGTATTTAGTAAGTAAATATTTCATATATAAATCTACTATCATTTAGTTTAAATAATTATTGGTTCTCAAGTGTTTTTGTTAGTATGATATTGTTTTTATATTTCATTTTAGAAAAATAAAAAACAAGATCCAATATAAATAGTTGGCAGAAAACGGAAGAATTTCTGAAGCAAAACACAACCTCAAAATCAAAATAGGTTATGTGGCTGTGCAGTTAAGAACAAGGCCCAACCAAGCAACAAAGAGGGCTATACGGCTGCACCAATTATTTATGAAAACGTGTGAAAATCAAAGATGAGCAAAAGTATAAAAAATAAAAAATTTTCTAGATTACAATTTTTCATTAAACCTTTTAGGTTTTTTTGTTAGTCTAAATATGTAACGATCTGGCTTTTCGAACCATTAATTACTTATATTCTTAGCTTAATATTTAGAAAGAGAAACTTAGACGATGAGAATTCATGATAATTGTTTTTAAATATACTTTTATTTCTTTTTTAAGAGATTGATATTAACAAATAACCATTTACTTAAAAACAAGTAAAATGCTTTAGGATGGTTAAGTAACCTTTGTTTAAATTTGTTTAAAAACGTATTACTTGGGGTGATTTAAATAACACGCAACTATAAAAGGATTTTCAAGTGAAGAGGGTGCCGTATACAGACCGCTTAAGTTCTAAGCTCTCCTTAGATAATTTAGGTCTTTTTAACAAAACTCAATGAGTTTTTCATTTATTCAAATCAAAATATTTTCACTTTTAGATATTTTCATATTGAAAAATGTTCGTTTAAACTCGATTCAATCAAAATATGTTTTCAAATTCAATTTAATAAGATCATATATTGTAAAATAAAAGTGTTGAGTTATAAATATGTTTTCAAATGATATTAAGCTTACATAATTGAAATCATTTGTCTCATAATAAGAACATATGCATAAATAATTTAATGGTGGTATTCCATTGCCTGTGCTTTGCATTCATCCTTACTTCGATTCTAGCTAACCAATCAATCAAATCTAATGTTTATTTTCTTTGGTACCTATGACATAGATACTCATGCAACATGAACTTTTACACAGTAAGCACAATGTAGTTCTCACAAAATATTTATTCATAAATAAACAATATTTTATGAATTTCTGACTATGCTATTTTATGAAATCATTCCTTTATGCTTTATTATAAGATCAACCTTTTTAAAATTAGAAAATTCCTGATTTTACTCAGTTTTCTAACTTATTTAGTAACTACAAAATAAATTTCGTATAATCTAATTATGCGACTTAGAGAGAATGAGCTGATTTAAGACATTATGACATACTATTCTAGACATGGTGCTATAATCAAATAATTATTGTCTCTAAAGCCAAAGTGCTAACACTATATACATCTCATGTATATTAAAGTGGATACTAAAAGCATATAGGAAATAATAATCAAGTAAGAAGGTTGTGAAAAATCTTTCAAAACTTTTTGAAAAGAAATATTCAATTATTTGATCAACAATCTTTCAAACAAAGATAAATAATTGAAAATAGAATTTAAATCAAATCCTGTATAAAAAATTAGTTTTGAAAAATCTGACTAGGAAATTTTAACCACTAAATTATTCACTCAATAGTTTTAAAGTGGCACTTAATTAAATTAAATTCTAAGTACAATTATAAAAATAAGTAAATAGTTATAAAAATATTTTATATAAAAGTTTTACAAATAATTATAAATACACGTAATGAATATAAAAAACTTTATATACATTCACTAACTTTCTCAAAATTAATCATTTCAAGACTAAAAAATTGTTTAAATAATTTTAGATAAAAAATTTAACAAAATTTAAAATTCTCCCACTCAATATTTGAGTAATGTAGAATGTATTTTAAAAAAAATAATAATTATCTTATAATTATCAAAATGTCTTTTATTACATAAAATATTACCATAATTATCTCATAATTATAAATATTTTATATTATATACCACCGCACAAAATATTTAATTTTGATTAATTAAATATTTTAATCTCATTAAAATTAAGCTCCACTTTCTATATAAATCATGAAAAACAAATAATTATCCTTTTAATCAATATAATTAATCTCATTAATTAATAGTACTTATAAATTATTAATCATATTAATATTTATTAAATAATAAAAATTAATCACATTAATAATTATTAAATAATAATTCAAAAATTAATTTAATTTAATAATTAATGTTTTCTAGTAAAATATAGTATTCTATGTATAAGAATTAATTTCATAACTAATTCTTCTCTAAATTTAAAAATATCAAATATTTTTAAATTATTGACTTATTAGGATAATTTAAATAAATAGAGAATAAATCATATTTATTATCAAATTATTTACGTAAAGATTTAATTAATTAATCTAATCTTATCTCAATTTCATTAAGATATTATCTTAAGCCCATTAAGATCTAAAGGATAATAAAAAATAATTATTTCTAATTATAGAAATATATTTCTATAACTATATTTAGAAAAGATTAATTACAATATTCTAAATTACGAAATAATTAAAACTCTTATAATTAATCCTAATTACTTAAAAACTTATAGCTCATATAATGTTTATATATTTATCTAGTATTCATATCTAATTACAATTAAATAATTCTTATAATAAAATACATATCATATCTAAATGTAATTGTAAAAGAAATTTAATCATTATTAAATTTCTATTATTAATTAAAATTATTTAATTATAAAAGGATATAACTTTCTAATTAAGTAATCTAATTAATTAGTTATCTCTAACTATACTCTAATTATTACAATTAGAATAGTTACTAGATAAATAGTTATTACAATTAACTATATAATATTAATCTAATCAAATTCAAATTTTTTCTATCCTAATTAATTTCATTAATTGTAGATTTGAATAATATATGAATAATAATTATTTAAGTCTAATCTGATTAGATTTAGTTTTGAATCAAAGTTCAAAACTATATCATAATTTAAATCAAATTTAAATTAAGGATAATTACTAAATTTAAATTATCATGATTTATAGATAATTATCACTTTAATTTGAATAGTTGTTATTTATTTAAAATCAAAATTTAAATTGAAAGAGATGTGAAATCTTATCTAATTTCAAATATTAGTAGAAATCGTATTTAAATTCAAATTAACTATTAGATGATATCTAATTATCTAATTAATTCAAATATATTTACTATCCTATAGTAAATTGAATTTAAATAAGAGAACACAAAAATTGGTAACTATCTTAATCCAATTTGAGTAGTTTCCTATTGCAAAATACAAATTGAAATTAAATAATTATCTAAGTATTTTTAAATAATAATAATTTTTTTTAAAAAATAGGAAATTAGTGGTGGTGGTCAAAAAACCACCACAGGAGCGACAACACCACTGCCATTGTAAGGGTGATTGCGGGTGGCATGAAGCACAGGTTCACTGGCTATGACATACAGAGAAGCTACGTGCCCCAAGGCATGCTGGCTATGTAGGCTGCGCGCAGGAAGCATGCTGGCCGTGCGTAAGGTAGCTACAGTCGCGCATAGGCCACCCATAGGCACAACTAGCCGTGTGCAAGCCTGCATAGGGGTCGGGGCTAGGTGAGAGGACGAGTGCAACAGCCACGCATGTAGGTCGCACAAGGCAGCCACACATGCAGGTCAGGGCTAGATTCACACGACCATGCTGGTTGCGCCTAGCACTAATATTGGTAGGTCGCGCACAGGCAGGCCGCACCACCCTCATTTTTTAAATTTAAATTCTTATAAAATTAAATCTCATTGAAAACATGTTCATGAATCTATCAATCATAAAATTCAAGGACACCTAAACCTAATTTTTCTAGAATCATAATCCATATGTTTTCTCACCAAGCAAAAATTAGTAGTATATATAATTAAATTTCATTCAT
The DNA here is from genome assembly GCA_002914805.1 of Parasponia andersonii. NCBI lineage: Eukaryota > Viridiplantae > Streptophyta > Magnoliopsida > Rosales > Cannabaceae > Trema > Trema andersonii. Next base: position 258,646 of record JXTB01000235.1, on the reverse strand, counting down.
CATCATAAATCATTTAACTGCTATAAACAAAAATCGCTCAAACTTAATCACATAACCTAGATCATACAATTTTAGATCAATATTAGGCTATACATATGAACCTACGCTCTGATACTAATTTTTGGAATTGACTTGATATTTAAGATAAACTATACATGCATGTATAATGGAAAAATATATAATCATATCATGAATGTAATAGAAAATTTAGCAGATTTATATTTTAAAATTTTTATATGCGAACATATTTTTGTAAGCATAGAACCTGTTTATATCAAATACAGGATTATGTATAACATAAATCAAAACTAGAAGCATAAATCTTAGAAATGAGATTGTGGTTTATCTCTTGTACGTGCTCCTACTTAATGCCTTGTTGATAATGATCAAATCTCTAACCCTAGATCTTCTTGTCTATGCTTTTTCTCTTGGTTAATGAGGCATCCTTTGTTGGAGAACGATAAAGAATACTTTCTTGGTCCTTTGGAGCACTGGGATATGAGATGAAAGTGTGAGAATATAGGAAATATATTCTCTCCTTTTCTCACTATAGTTGGCGCAGAACACCTTTCTTTCCCTCTATTATGCATGTGACACTCTTAGTGTTACTAAGCAGTTTTTTCTCTCATGTATCTTATATATATGAGATCCAAAATTGCTAATCCCAATCCAACTAGGATTGGGCTTATTCTCCAATAGTATGATAAATACGTAATAACTCTTATTGTGGTATTTATATAAATATTATTACCAAAAAGGACATTCTACTAAAGACCTAATACTTCATTATTAGATTAAATGTCATGTCTTTTATAGAAATTTAATTAACCAACCTTGATTAACCGATCCATCTAGCATACTCTCTACCACATGTAAAATCTCTTTTTGAAGCCGTAGTTGGATAAATAAAATTACCGTAATACCCATCCAATACATATTTACCTAGAAAATACTATATTTCTATGAAGGAATAATGTTGTCAATAATTTTGTTCTCAATGGCAATTTAGGTAAATTATCAACTACTTCATAAAGTGAATACTAAGATTTTAGATTTAGTTATTCTATGAATCTTAAAAGACCCTGAAGTGGCATTAATGTATCATGTCCTCAATTATTTGGTATTCCCATCAATTCATAAATCATAACTTTCAATGTGCCAGAGTTTGCCTCGACTTTCTCGAAAGTTAGTTTTTAAAGAATTCAAAATATTACAATTTATGAAAGCAAGTCTAGTCAAATATCAAAGATTATGATCTACATGCTAAGAGCTAGTTTGTAGTAATATTAAGAATTGAGTTACGACACTCCAATTCTTTATTACCCGGTCCAATTTTATACATATAACTTGTTTATGTTGTACTAGTATTTCTATCAGAAGTCAAAAACTTCAATGATTTGAGACACATCTTTCTTGTTGCGATAGATAAACATTACAATCTTTAGAAAATAAAGTATTCGATGTTTATTTACAGATTGTGAACTAGTTAATTTAGACTTAGATAAAGAAACAAGTCTTCCTATAATCAATACTTAATCATGTTTATTTGCTTATACACAAATAAAGTTACGAAATCTTTTTTAGATAAATAAACAGTTAAGTCAGGCTACTCATTTGTTCAAACACGATTCCCAGATTTCCAGATATGTAGAACTTTAAACAAACATATGGTAAACATAAAGAAGAGACATTAGATTTTTATCATGGTTTAACACAACCAAATCGTGTCTACATCCATAGGATGTAGTCCATCAAGTAATCAATCTACTACAAATATGAATAGAGTACAAATACAAGTCTTATACAAAAATCTAGAACTTGTTTCTAGTTTGTCATCGATTTGAACTCTCATTTTCTTTGTGGAACATACTTCTTCAACCTTGTGTTGAACTCCTTTCAGCTACCATTGATGACCTTCCCCGCTCCGGCAATAACACACGAGTCTCTTTATGATATCAGGTAACCTTATAACTTTACCTTCTCATTAGAATCAATGATGAACTCTATAGACAATGGAAAACTTAGAGCTAAACCACCCACAACTCAAAAGAAATAAACTTGCTCTTAAAGCAAGAAAGCCTCTCAAAATATCTCACAAAGTAATGCTCAAGAGGTATAAAAACCATCTGAAATGAAGCTTCCTATTTATATAAGAAGTACATCATGACTCAGCTAAAAGTGACAGCAGTCATTGTAATGTCTAAACATGTAGTGACTTAAATATATTACATCACCTCAGATTTAAAGGTGGCATCTTGACAAAATAATCAGGTACACTGAATTGACACACAAATACCAAATGAACTTAGATATAAAGGTGTCATCCTGACTAAACAATCAGTCATAGGTGTCATCCTGACTAAACAATCAGTCATACAGTTAAGACAAACAAAGTCAAACTTCTCCAAAAAAGTTAAACTTAAAGGTGATATCTTGACAACACAAGTGGAAACACTGATGTAACAGTCAAAGCATAAAAACATGCTAAACAGATATTTATATGAAATGCTCTAATGTCTAAACATGCAGACTATAGACATAACACCTAAACTATTGAATCCAGTTCAGTAAAAAGCTTCAGAACTTCAGCTGCTTCAGTTGACTATTTTACCAAATCAGTCTTAGAGCACAATTACATAGAATAAACCAAGCATATACACGACTGAATTTACAATAGAAATACAAAGTAAAATATTGTTCATTACATCCCAACGAGATAATAAAATGCCAAATTAAATCTTCCACTAACAATCTCCCCCTTTTGGCATCCTTATAATCAAAACACTAAATACACAACAAGTGAAGTAGCTATGAACCTTCCTCCTATCAAAACAGACATAACATAAAGCAAACACACAAACCCATGAAAAGTATAGCATAGTCCAAGAGATCATAAAAGAAACCAACCATAACTTTTCCCCTTTTTGAACAAAAGGAGGCCTAAAGCATGACAATTAGAAGAAAGAGGTGTTAGGAATATACCTTAGAAAGCAATTTCTTTGTTTGGTACTTTAAAAAATGATTATTAGATTTAAGGGTTATTTATTTGTTGTCAATAATTCTGTATTATATCCCATTTATATACATGTGATGTTTATGTTTTCTATTATGTAAACGTCTAAAAGTTTCCATTAATAATAATGAGTAATAAAGAATTGTTTGTGTGAAGTGTTCAAATGTGGGAGACTAAATGCTTTATTTTATCATATCTAAATTAAAAGTTCATATTCTATAAATAAAGATAGAATATTTTATTTTGCTACTGTCACCCCCTAGAAATCTTTAGACTTGTAAGTATCGAATTTTATTAAGTTTGCATTCATAAATACTTGAAATTATGTACGTAGTATTATTTTAATATTAAATTTTATTACATGAGAAAACCATAGTCAATCCTCATTTTAACTTAGAATTTCTAAGTTAGCTTTCCTTAATAATAAATTAATTTTATAATAATTATATTATGTACATCAATATAATCTAATTAAAAATGTGACATGTTTATGTCACATTAAAATTGTTATATTTTATAATCTAAAGTTAATGATTGCACCAAAATAGTACCATGCCATATTTTGAATGGCTAAGATATAAGTATATCAATCTAAGGGTGGAAAATAAGTTATAGAAAAAAATGAAAAATAGTAAAGTTTTACCTTAGGAAGGTAATAACTTTAAATAAGTGGAATAGAAAAGGAAAGGGATAAAGTTAATGAGTAATTCAAAAGGTAGGGAAAAAGAAAAATCATAATGGAAATGTTCTTTAGAAATTAGTGGCCATAATTCAAAGTGGAAGACATAGACAAAACTAATTAGTAACTTTTGTCTCCAAAATAATTCAAAAGCTATAAAAAAGATTAATATAGTGGAGACTTTCTTTGGAAGCTAGTGGTATTGGATTCCAAATAATTGAAAAAGAAAAAAGATTAGAGACAAAGGTAGTGGATGAGTAAAAAATAAAATAAAAGGTAAGGTAATGGAGTAGGAAAAAAAGATATTTTGACAAATTGATAATAATGATGCTTGGATTATTTCATAGAATGTGAAAGTATGTATTATTGGATATCTTTCATGGATGGCCTATAAATAGATAATTCATTTGGCAATTCAAATCCATGCTTAACCTTTCAAATTACTTAGCCAAAACTATCTTCAAATTTCCAATTATTCCTTCTCAAAAAAAAAAAAAAAAATTAAAGATGTTTGCTTAAAAGTTGGAAGGACTAAAATGTAAATTTTTTTGAGTATTTGGGTCAAAAGGGTAATTTTGACGAAATGTGGGTCAAATATGTGAAAAAAAATTATTTTAGGCAATTTTAAAACTATTTTAAATTGTAAAGGTAAATAAAAGAAGAATCTTTAACAAAAAAAAAGAATAATAAGATATAACTCAATAATTACTATTAGAGGGCATAAATGTTAGAAATCTTAAAATTTTGGGTAAAAATATAAATTATAAAACTTGAAATATTGGGTTAGAAATTTGATATAAGAATAATATTTTAGATCTCTAATTGGGATAAGAAAAGATTTATTTAAATTTAAGACATGAAATCAATTATGGGAAATAAGTAAGGTATGCTTCTAATTGTATTTTGCCTAAGTTTAGTGATAGACTTTAAAAGCGCGATCAATACAAAATAATATTTAGTCCAAGTATGATTTTAGATATTAAATTTGTATATCCCTTAGTATGGTTGACTCAATTATTATATTATGACCCTTAATTACGAATAAAGAAATTAATCAAGAATAATTCAAGGTATTTGATGAAAAGAAATATGATTAAGGAAACTTAATTAATTTAGGATGATGTTAATTAAATCAACAACCAAATTATTGATAGATTAAAAAGATTACTATGATCAAGGTTAAGGAGAATCAAATCTCATCCATCTAAGTGAAAGTATAAATTAGTCAATGAATATAGTTGACATTGTTTCTCAAATGTGAAATTTTATACTAGATCAAGACTGAGTCTTAAATATTTTAAACCCACTAAGTAAGCAAAAAATAATATATATATAATAATAATAATAAAAAATAAAAAAATAATAAAAAAGTATAAGGCCAATTTAAATTTTCTTTAAGAAATAGAGTATATATATATATATCAGGGCAAACTTCGATCTAGACGTACGTAATTAACGAGTGAAACTAGGACAATCATACTACGAGATAAGTACAATTTCACCTATGGCATGGATGGTTGAAAATGTTTCATGTTTACAGTATGATATGTTTGAATTAATTTCATGTATTAACTTGCCTTTATATTATTATTGTATAACCTATTTTTATAAAGATACTTTTCCTATGCTATAAAAAAAATGATGTATGTTTACTTTACAATGTTATCATACTTCAACATACTTTAATAAAGAAAATGCTAAGATAGTTGAATATAAGTTTTGGTTCATTGAAGCGTACCCACTCATATTTAAAAAAAAAGGACTAAATAAGATAAAGAATTTAAAGGTGTCGTACCAACCTCCACTAAGTGAGGATATCAGAGGGAAGATAAGACCGACCTCCCTTAAGTGAGGATTCCTGAGGAAAAGTATGTTAAGATTATGACCGTGTGTGTTTTCAGTTGGATAGCTCCCTTGATTCTCCATTTGGTAGTGCACACTCGGTATGTACACCAGGGCCCATAAGAAAGATAAAAGACTTTATAATCAAGAATGAGATAAAATCATGATACAATTTCTTATAATAAAGCATAAAGTAATGATTTCATAAAACAGCATAACTGAACTTTCAAAAAAAAAAAGAGAATTGTTTGTTTATAAGTAAAATTTTTTGTGAGAATTTCATTGTACTTACTGAGCGAAAGCTCACATTTTATGAGTATCTATGCTATAGGTACCAAAGGAAAGAAACCTCTTATTTGATTGATGGGTTAGCTGGAATTGAGGCGGGGATGATGTGAGGCCTGGACAATGGAATACCACCATTAAAAATTCTTCCGCATATGTTTATTATAAGACAAATGATTTCAATTATGTAAGCATGATGTTGTTTGAAAACGTACTTATAACTTGGCATTTTATTTCGTAATGCATGATTTAATCAAATTGAACTTGAAAATATATTTCGATTTAATAGAAGTTAAACAGACGTTTTTTTTTATATAAAAGAGAAAATGTTTTGATTTAAATAAATGCAAAACATAAGGGATTTTGTCAAAAAGACCTAAACTGTCTAAGGAGAGCTTGGGACTTAAGTGGTCCGTATGAGACCCCCCTTCTCACTTGAGAGCCCTTTATGGTTGCGCAATATTTAAATGACCTTAATAAAAAGTTTATAATCAAATTTAAATAAAGGAGACTTAATCATTGAGAAGCATTTACTTGTTTTCAAAATTTAAGTAAATCGTTAGTTGTGAATATAAATCTCTTAAAAAGAAATAAAAGTGAAAAAAAAATTTCATGAATTTTTCGGCATATAAATTCTTTTTAAGCTAAGAAGGTAAGTAGTTAACGATCAAAAAAAGTCGGGTCGTTACAGCTACAAAATGTAGTGTTGTTTATTTCAACAGGATTGATGAAGTCTCCAGTTATCGAAGTATTTGACTTCGGATAGAAATACTAGTACGTTATAAGAAAGTTATAAGTGCATTAAATTGAATCAAGTGAAAATAAAATTTAAGGTTAAGTGCTGTAACTCAATATTCTATCTTTCACTAATCTAGCATTATTACAAGATTATCTTAATCCTAGTGATTGTCGGATTTGCTGTCATGAGTTTTATCTTTTTGACTTACTAAAGGACTAGTTTTGATTATATAGTTCGAACTCTAGTATTTTAGAAGATAAGATTTGTGAATTGACGAGAACGCCCTTTGTGATTTGGACACCATGCATATAATGTCACTTTGAGTTTTTTAAGGACTTGGATAATAAAAAACTAGGTGCTAAGTATTCACTTTGTGAATTTGACTGTGTTTAAATGGTAGTTACAAACACCGTAGTTAATTACTATCCATTAGATGAAAAATGGTAACTCAAAAGTAAATATGTACTAGAGGGGCAATATGGTAATTTCACCTCACTAGTATGATATCTGCAGGTATAACATATATTAAGTGGATCAAGTTAATTCAAGTGTTAACTAGCTTCACAAAAATTATATGACATTTAGTCTAAGAGTGCAATATTGCGCCTATAGTAGAGTACTCTAATATTAATAGACAAGACCCAATTATAATTAAGAGTTAATTATGATTGTGGGTAGTTGGCCCATTGAAGCTTAGACTATTTGGATCCATAATTGAATGGTCAGTTGTGCCCAATAAGCCCATTAGGATTTATATCATTCTAATACTTAAGAGAAAAGTTCTCCTAAGGTTCTTGTACAGTTCCACATGCCACTCTTAGTCATAGTGACTGTAGAAAACATGAGACATAGAGAAAAAAAGAGTGTGAGAGAACCGAGAAACTATTGGAGCAATCCTGAGCTCATTCATGGCCATCGAGGAAGAGATACCCATGGTAGTAGATGTGCAATTAAGGTGAAGGAAGAACATATTTCAGATCGTTCGCTTATCTCTTGTTAGGAATCAAGAAGGTGCCCACATATTAGATCATTCAACGAGCTCTAGAGAATAGACAGGAAGGCTTAATGATTATGAAACACTTCCAGGTTTTATCTCAACCAAGATCCATAAACTGATTTATGTTAGATCAACGATCCTACATTTTTTTTTGTTTTGTAAAGTTTTAAGAAAAATTTTAAAATATCTATTTTGCTGCGTTCTGGAATTGTTTACAAAACTATAGAAATCGTTTTTGATAAATTTGTTTTTTGAAAGCTATTTTTTAGAATTCCAGCAATTAGTACCAGAGCAAAGGTTTTCGATGATGTAGCATATCTTGTTTATGTTTATTCTCACTAAGTTTGATGATCTATGATTTCCATAATGATCTCTTTGATTATGTTTGGTCTTATTCATATTTATGAGTATGCTCTATTATATATGATAATTGATTGATTTAATAAGTATAAATGATAATCAATTAGATGTTACTATGAGTGTATGATCTCCTATTTTTCGTTTTTGATTATGATTCTGGCATATTTTTTATTTTCTATGTGTTTACATTTTATGTTCTTGATAGAATTGTACTTAGAAAGTCGTTTGATCTCTAATTATGTTATATTTTTTGAGAAAAATAGTTCAATAATTAAGTTAAGATATTTTTCGAGGTCGGAAATGCTACGAGGCAATGCATGGTAGAGAGTCATACGCGCATCCCATGTGTGCCGTGACAAGGAAACCCGCTTACTGGCCACACATGTGGCAACCTATGCATTGGCCGTGTAAGAGCAACCCCGTACGCTGGCCGTGTGGGTGGCAACCCGTGCGCTAGCCGTGTGGGTGTTACCATGCTCTCATGTTTGTAGCAGTGGCACCTTATCTGCTAGCAGCACGTGTGTTGCTCCATTCTTGTGGCCATGAGGGTTTTGTCCCGCTTCGGTGTTCGTGCGAGCTTCGCCTGCTTCGGTGAGCCATGTAAGTGCCGTCTTGTATGGCGGCCACATGGGTGGTTCGCGAGTACGTGGATGCATGGGATTCGTCACATGCATGGCCATACTAGTACTGTCTTACATGGTGGTTGTATAGGTGCCTCATGAGTATGTCCCATGCATTGCCATGCAGGTGTCGTCTTGCATGGTGGATGCATGGGCACTTTGTGAGCACGTGAATGCATGGGATTTGTCCTATGCATGACCATGTGGTGTCCTGAGGCTATTGTCTTCCCGGCGGTTCATGGTTTCATCCCGTTCCGACATTCTAATCGGTATCCCGATGTCGTTAACGTCACATTATTTATTTTTGATGATTTCCTATTTAAAATTTTCTTATTTGAATTTCGATAAAAAATTTGAATTAGTTACCTTGTCTAATTTTTGAAATTTAAATTTTGGTAACTTATATGATAAGATAAGATTCTATCAGAAAATCTTATACTCTCTAATTTTAAATTTAAATTTTTGAATTTAAATTAAGAATGAGATTCATAGCTTATGGAAGGATTTAAATTAAGGATAAGATCCTCGATTTACATATAAGATCACTTGATTTAAGGAAATTTAAACGACAATTTAAATATAATCTGGATCACATATTTAAATTAATTTGATTTCAAATTTAAATATGGATAAGATCCCACTATTTAAAGAAATCAAATTCTATGAATTATCATTATCAGATAATGATTACTTAAATTAAATATGAGATAATAAATTTAAATAAATAGGAGATTATTAATTAGATATTATGTGATAATATTTAAACTTTTCAAATTCAAATTTTGGTTAGATATTTCTTAAAATATTTATGTGATAATTAGTTGTTAATTTGAATTTGAATTTGATTTGAATTCAAATTTAGAGATATTCTAAGAGATTTAAATAGTTAAATCTTCTACTATTTAAATTTGAAACTTTTGAAGATTTCAAATTAAAATTAGAAAGAATATCTTGTCTTTCCAAAACTATTTGAATTTAAATTTAAAACTAGTAGTTTTCTTTAATCAGTATTAAATGAATAATTGGAAATTATGAAATAATTTAAGATTTGGCTAAATTTTGAACTTTCTATTTATTTTTAATGTGATTAAAATAATGGTTAGATATTATGAGATAAATCTAAATTTAAATTTATATGATTAGATAATATTACTATATTAATTATTTGAAAATTGATTTATGGTTTGAAATTCAAATGTTGAATTTAAATCAAGAGATAATCTTGAAAAGTTAATAAGATTAAATTTTAAAAGATTATCTATATTAGTTATCTAGATATTAATTTAAAGATTTGAAATTCAAATGTTGAATTTAAATCTGGAAATTATTTAACAGATCTAATATAATTAAATCTTTAGATAATTAATATTAATTATATGATAATTAATTTGAGATTTGAAATTTAAAAGTTAAATTCAAATTAATAGATATTTGTAGAGATTTAATTTGATTAAATCATCTACATATCTAACTTAAATCTTATGAAGATTTTGATTAGTAAATATCTACATCTTCCAATTTAAATTTAAATAGAAAGTTTACTTTTTATTTTAATGAGATTATAATAATGATTTGAAAATTATGAGATAATTTCAAATTTTGAAAATCTAATTTGTTGGAGATATTTTAATTATGAGATAATTAAATTTATAATTCAAAATTTAAATTCAAAAGTTGAATTCGAATTTTGAAACCTTCAAGGAGATTTAATTTGGATTAAATCTTTTAATTAAATAAATTAGATTTTGTGAAAATATAAGTTCTTTACACTTGAATATTATCTCTCACAGATATTATTTAATAATATCTTTTGTGAAAAGATTGTTCAATTATTAAATAATAATAAATGATAGAATGATCGATAATCATTAACTTTTCTATTTTATTAAATTCTGTCAATACTTGATTATTATATGAATAATGTTGCATGCATATTCTATATAGAGTATTTAATTATATGATCTTAGTAACATGTAATATAGGATAGTAGAGATACTCACATGCAAAATATGAATATACTTATATAACTAATTTTAGGTTACTAATTAAGTTAGATAACTAGGTAAAATCATTAATTCTCTAATTATAAAATATTGAGTGGGAGAGTATATGAGATACATATAGTCTCCATTATTGGTTCATTATGTATTAGGATGAGCCTTGCCTTAGAATCTTGCTGGGCTCCTGTAGGAGAGTTTTCGTCCGGGTAGTATTGGAAATGAATTTCTTAAGACAAGGTATTAGGTGGACTATATGAGACCGATTAACCGTAGGAGACGGTCTTATATAGAGAGTTTAATTATTGAAAAATTGATTACATACTTAACTCGAAATACTAGTATCCTCCTATAGAAGTTCTTGTTAATAGAATAGAGGACTAAATTAAATAGTAGTTAGAAATATAGGATATGAGATATTTGTATTATTTTCTAAATGAAATTATTTCTGTTTGACTTGTTAATTGCATGACTTCCCATAGGAGGCTTGTAATTAGTGGAAAGTTGAATTACCATGAATGTTATTAATACTCCTGGGGATACTTCATATGCATATTGTAGATTTTACTTTGCATTATGTAAATTATTTGAAACATTTATTTCATGATGTTTGGTATCATATGGATTATTTATTTTCATTCACATAGATATGTCCTTAATTCTTTTACCCACTATACTTACACACATATAAGTTTAATAGTTAGACTATGTTGTCTAGATTAATGTAACTTAGATTTAGTGCTTATGACTGATAAGTTATTAAGTTTTTACTCTTATATGTTCTAGTGAAACTAGTGAAGAAAATTAAAGCATATATATAGTGAGAGAATTTTTAGATAATTTATTGATACATATTGATATATAATGTCGACTACATGAAATTCAAGGAATTCAAACCATTAAAATATTATGCTAAATCTCAATGAGATACCTAATGAACATCTTCACCAAGCTAAAGTAGCTAAAAGTCAATTTTCTAATCCCTAGCTAAAAGAAAAATGTCTCTTATATAGCATTGAAGAATACTTGATTCGAAGGTAAAGGTTAGAGATACCTATATAATACTTGATTGGAAGGTAATAATAATTTATTGTTTATTACCTTATTTTAATGGATGACTTAATGAATCTTGGATAGGATTCTGGAATTATTAATCATATTTGTATGTCTATTGCAAAGGGTTCTATAGAAACTAAAAGGTTTAGTGAAGGCAAGTTCACTAAGAGTAAGGACTACAATGGCTAGAGTATCAGTACATAAAATGAGAAATATTTAAATTCATATTTGATGAATTTATGAATTTAAAATTGTCAAGCATTGAAGAAAAATTTGATTTTTGTTTCATATTTGATAAAAATAAATCATTCTGTTTGTCTCAATGACAAAGTTTCTATGTGAAAGAATAATATACTTAATTGCACAAAATGACATTTTTTTAAGCCTATATTATGCTCATTATATGATACTAATAATGATAAGATTGAACATGATAAATCTAATCATAAGAAAATTAGTAAGTACTAAGAATAAAATATATTTGTACTTTGGTTATATTAACCTAAATATGATCCAAAAATTGGTTAAGGATAGACATCTAAATTTGTTAGAAGTCATACATTCTCCAATTTGCGAATCCTATCTAGAAGATAAAATAACCAAAAATGTCCTTTGTTAGAAAAGACCTAAGAGTATAAGAATGTTTAAAAGTAGGGCATATTATTATCTGTAAGCCCTTGAGCAATCAAACTCAATGAGGTTTTGAATATATATCATTATGAATGATTATTCAAACATTTATTATGTTTCCCTAATGTTACTATTAATTGAATTCTTTTGAAAAGTTTAAAGAATTGAAAGTGGAAACCAAAAAGTAATTAGGAAAAGTATAAAGACTAATTAATTTGATCGAAGTGTTGAATACCTCTATAGAGAATTCTTAGGAAAATCTCACAGACAATGAAAACTTTTGGCTATGATTAATTTGTTGTTCAATTATTCATTATTACAAAATCTTTTGGGATATGTCTTGGAGATAGTGATATGTCTATTAATAGAGTTCCATCTAAGTTAATACCTAAGACACTATTTTGAAATATGGAAAAGACAAAGCTAGTTTATGTCATGTCCATATTTATTGTTGTCCAGTATATGTGCTAAAAGGAAAAATGGCTAAGTTGGAATAACAATCTAAATTGTATATGTTTATAAGAAACCCAAAAGAAATAGAAGGATGTTACTTTTATAGTACTGAAGTGAGAAAGTATTTGTTAGAACAAATGTCTCTTACTTGGGAGAAAACTATATAAAGTATTTAATCCCAAAATAAGTTATTTCTTAAGGAAATAACTGATGATGTAATTAGTCTATCTATAAAAGATAGAATAAAATAAGCATTTAGGAAGGATAAATCACCAGAAAATCAACATATATCGAACTCTCATTATAGTGGGAGGATTGTGAGACAATCCGGTAGATATTTAGGAATATGAGAGTCCTATAACCTAGAATCTGATTACTTTATCTATAAAGAGACAATAGATGATATTGGTATAGATCTCTGGTAAAAAGCAATAGAATCCACATTAAAGTCTATGTACTCTAACAGAATTTGGGATCTTATAGATCTACTTAGAGGGATAAAACCTTTTAGGTTTAAATAATCTATAAGAGAAAAAGAGGAATAGATGGGAAAGTAAAGACTTTCAAGGCAAGTTAGTTACAAAGGAATTATATACAGAAAGAATGTATATTATATTTTTATGATCAAGTCTATTGATATACTCTTTTCCATAGTTGTATCTCTTGATTATGTAGTAAATGGACATTAAGATAGCTTTCCTGAATAACAATCTTCATGGTTATATCTAGAAAGTACAACCAAAAGGATTCATTGAAAAAGGCCAAGAAAGCAAAATTTTGTTTGAACCTTTAGAGATCTAATTTATAGATTTAAGCAAATGTCCAGAATTTATTGATTTTATCGATACATAGATGAATCTTGTATCTTGAATAGATTCAGGGCAACAAAGTGATTTTTCCGATTTATACACATTGATGATATACTAATCATTGGGAATGGTATAGGATGACAATCATCAATAAGAATTTGGTTACAACAATAGCATAATATTTATTATGCTATGGGAATAGTAAGTTGTTACTAATCCAATCCAGAACCTGAACATAAAGTTATATTCAAGTGTATCCTTAAGTAACTTCAGAGAAATAGGAACTATATGCTTGTCTATTTTGGAGAAAGATCTGACTTATGTAAGATATATTGATTCGAATACTCGATCTAAAAATATACTCTAGAGGATCAACCTTTTGTTATGTTTTAACTATAGTAGGGAAACATGATAGTGAGTAATATAGCCTTAGCAAAAGATTCTTGCTGATCTGTTTACCAAATCTTTAGCAATCAAAGTATTTGAGGATCACCTAGAAGCAATAAGACTATGCAATATATCACATTTACTTTAAAGGAGAAGTGGGAGATTGTTGGGAATATGCCCTAGAAAGTAATTTTTTTGTTTGCATTTTTAACAATACTTATTGAATTTAAGTGTTATCTATTTGTTGTTAATGAGTTCTATATTACGTCCCAATTATATACATATGATGTTTATGTTTTCTAATATGCAAATATCTAAAAATTTCCATGACTAATAATGAATAATAAAGAATTATTCGTGTGAAGTGTTCACATGTAGGAGACTAAATTCTTTATGTCATTATGTCTAAATTTAAAGTTCACATTCTACAAATAAAGATGAAATACTTTATTTTACTATAGACTGTATTACTATCTATTTCAACGGGATTGATGAAGTCTCAAATCATTAAAGTGTTAGACTTCGGATAGAAACACTAGTGCGTTATAAGTGCATTGAACTAGACCAAGTGAAAATAGAATTTGAGGTTTAGTGCCGTAACTCAATATTCTATCTTTCACTAATCTAGCAGTATTGCAAGATTACATTAATCTTAGTGATTATCGGACTTACTTTCATGAGTTTTATCTTTTTGACTGACTAAAAGACTAGTTCTGATTATATGGTTCGAATTCTTTTATCTTGGAAGATAGGATTTTTGAATTGACGAGAATGCTTTTCGTGATTTGGACACCATACATATAATGTCATTTTGAGTTTTTTCAAAGACTTGGATAATAAAAAATTAGGCCCCAAGTATTTACTTTGTGAATTTGACTGTGTTTGTATGGGCAGTTATGAATACCATATTCAATTATTATGCATTAGATAAAAAATAGCAACTCAAGGGTAAATATGTACCACAGGGATAATATGGTAATTTTACCTCACTAGTACAGTATTGCATTGGGGGTATATCTGCAGGTTTAGTATATGCTAAATTGATCAAGTTAATTAAAGTATTAACCAGCTTCATAGAAAATATATGACATTTAGTCTAAGAGTGCAATATTGAGTGCCGCAATATTAATGGACAAGACCGAATTATAATTAAAAGTTAATTATGATTGTGGATAGTTGGCCTATTAAAGTATAGATTATTTAGATCCATAAGGTCCCCCATCTAGCTCACACGTAGCTTAATACTAATTGAATAGCCAGTTGAGCCCCATAAGCCCATTAGGGTTTACATCACTCTAATACATAAGAGAAAAGTTCTCCTTAGCTTAGGTATAATTCCACACACCACTCTCAGTCATAGTGACTGTAGAAAATTTGAGACAAAGAGAAAAAAAAAGAGTGTGAGAGAATTGAGTGACTATAGGAGCAATCTCGAGCTCGTTCATTGCTGCTGAGGGAGGAATACACATGGCCATCGGCGTGTAATCAAGGAGAAGGAAGAGCATCTTCCGGATTATTCGCTCATCTCTCATTAGGAATCAAGAAGATGCCTATACACCGGATCATTCAACGGGCTCGAGAGAATAAATAGGAAGACTCAATGGTTGTGAAGTACGCTTCTAAATTTTATCTAAACCAAAATCTATGAATTGATTTATGTTAGATTAATGATCTTATATTTTTTTTTTCGTCTTGTAAAGTTTCAAGGAAAATTTTAAAATACCTATTCCGTTGCATTCTTGAATTGTTTATAAAACTGTGGAAATCATTTTTGGTAAAATCATTTTTCGAAATCTATTTTTTAGAATTTCCAGCAAGAGGGTTAAGAAAAGACAAGCCTAGAGGATTTCCTAGAAGGTAACTAAAGCTTTGTGGCTGTGATATCAGACTTCTTCTCCAATCTCTTCTGTATGGTACTAGTCGGCAGATGTGGCCGTGAGTGTGATCAATGATATATTAGAGTCCTCTTGAACTGTAGTTTAGACTAAAAAATATTCATGGTAACCTTAACAAATTTAGGAATAATTGTCTCACTATGAGGTTGCTCCCCTTGAGTAGATGTAGCTTGAAATGTCTCACTCCTTAGTTGTGTAGGTACTTTCTCCTTTTGAAGATTGTCTCCTGACATAGATTGAAGAGTGGTGGTAACTGTAGTTGTAGTGAAAGTTACAACAGGCTCTTGTGGAGACTCAATACCAACATAAATGGGACTTTATTAAGCTATGCTTTTAGATCTACTATCTTAGCTACTACCATTCTCTTAAACTAAGAGATCCTTTATTTAATATCTTGAGTTTGGGCAGCATCAACCCATATATCCTAGTGACCTTCCTCCCACTTGGTGAACAACTTGTATAGACAAGAATTGGTCTTGAGACCCAAATTCTTCAATTCATCAGACAAAGAAAGTACTTCATTAGTGGCAATGGTCTTGGCATCTTCGTAGCGACATTGAAAGCTCTTCATGATCAAATGAGTAGGAAGGTTCATTAGAGCCTCATTTATGAACTCATCAGGTCAATATGTGTTAGCAAAGGTTTGAATAAACCAGGGGTAAGATAATATACTAATGGTTGTTTCACTTTAGAGCTGGTATCTAAAAGTAGCAAATTGGCCATCATTGCACTGAGAGATATGTTAGACTGGGAGTCTGATTCACTATATGTTAAAGTCTCGAAAGGATACAATAGATTTGACCACTATCTATGTACCTACAACAATCTAAGAAGACTATCCTAAGTGGATACACTTTAAACCTATGCTTGCTCTCCATGAATAGGTGCATCTACTACAGTCAAAGACTCCTTCCCAACAACTTTGGAGATTTGAATACAGATCAAATCGAATTCCATTGCAAAATAAAATGCCCCCTCAACAAATCGTTACTAATATCATCTTGAACATCGTCAATAGTATTCTCACCAANAGCAATATCTTCAAAAACATGATACCTATCAACATGTTCACCATCACCAAAAGCTTCATATATAGGTAGAGAAAGGCAACATGAGAACATAGCCTTAGAACCGTCAAATAATTTAAAAGACACTGAACTTGAGTCTCTAGAATTACAATTTTTGCATTCATTTGTCCCTTCAAAAGAACTTGATGTTTCTTAATGAGTCTCCTAAGTCGAACTTCGTCCATTTGCCACAATGATATCAAAAGCTCGTGTGCTGATATTAATAAATATGCTAGGGAACCAAGTGATAAGAGCCATCTTGTAGAGGAATGGCACAAGACATGAGACATGAATGGTTTTAGAAAAAGGCCACTTAGTAGTAAAGCTAGTGAGATCAGTGGTGACTTGATCCAAATCCAACTTATAAGGAAATCGAGTAGAAACAACCAATTTTAGATGATCATGAATAACCACATGAGAGAAATAAATGATGATCTGACAGAAATATACCTTGTGATACAAGGGGGACTTTTTCTCATTGAAATACTTCCCAATGTTGTAGTTGAACTCTTAGATTTCTTAGATTAAGGTTGGGCATAGTGGAGAAAAGTTCTAAACATTCTTGATCCACCCTCTTTCATTCAAGAGATCTAGAAGATCTTACTCAGCAAAATTAGAGACTTTTATTGGCCTGTCAAAGTGAATTAGCTGACATACTCCTTGTGATGAAGATGATTCTTGTTATGCACAAAGAGAAATCGAATGTATTATTCAAAGAAGATTAAACATCAAGAGAGAAAATGGAACAGGTGACAACAACTTTCCTTTCTCCTTCGTAATGATCTTGGTTTTGGCACCTTGGGTGGCTATAAGACTACTATATTTGCAACTGAAGTTTGATCTTTCACTTAGGTCCTTATGTTAGATCTAATCAGTAATTTGTTTGATCTAGAAAGATTAGGAACAACAACTTTGGTACTTGAGTTCTCCTTTTGATTATCGGATCAGGTTCACCTTCTTTTTGAACATTAGGGATATCAAAACCAACATCTATCTTGTTAGCTCCATGATTATTATCTGCATCCTCATGTGGAGTACTTAGATTGTTAGAACTAGAAGCTTTGTCAAAACCAGTGGGTGGCTTGTCAGAACTATATATTGCTTGCTTCTACTTCTTCAATATAGAGGCTGAATTCTTCTTGACTATAGTGACTATAGAAGGCTTAGGAAATTATATGGACCCCTTGGATGACTTTGAAAGTGCTAAGTCCTTTGACTTTTTCTTTGATGAAGACGGAAGATGTAAATTTGGAGATATCGTAGTTGGGTCCTCAGCCAAGATGGAATCATCAATAAGCGTAGAGATATCAACATGGAAGATGCCTACCATTTACAAAGACAGCAAGAAGAAAAGCTTGATAAGTAGAGCTTGAGCAAGAGTATGGAGAAGGTGATTGATTTATCAATGTTGGGAACCTTCGAAGGAGATGGAATCACAGAGGCAGGTTTTTCAAATCATGTGTTTGGCTAGTCAGAACTAGCATCTTAACCTTGCTCTATAATTTTCTCCCCTTGATTGCTTAACTTGCTACTAGCATGTTAGCACTGGCCACAATCTCGTCTTCCTCTTATTCATCTGGTGAAAAAGGTTGTTAGAACCCTCTGTAACTTTGTCAGAACTAGGGTTGGAATCCTTATTTTCTTTAAGACCTTCTCAATTGATTTCTTTTTTGAAGTACCTTCCTTACATTTTTTAGACACAGGCTTTGATGTTTCAGGCGAAGTGAACAAAATACCCTTTCATTTTCAGTTGGAGTTAGATTCAGAGGAGTAGTTGGTAGTGCCATAGATGACATCTTAAGTGCAGGTATATTCGAATCTACCATAAGTGCTGTACATAAGTGAAGAGAGAAGAACTGGTCACAAGCAATGCTTGCGCGAAAGTTAATAGAGTAGAGAAGAAATATGAACAGAAGTGATAAGAATAAGAGGGAATAATAGAAGAATGGCTCCAACAAAAAATTAGAATTTTTTATATTTTTTTTAAATTCTAAAACCTTTTTTTTTTTAAATACCTGAAAGTTTAAAATGGCACTCCAATACAAAAGTATAATCACAAATGACAGTTATGATTGTGAAATCAAACAGATGAATTGTTAAAATAGATACAATCAAATTTTGTGAAATAAAGGAAATAGAGCATGTAAAATGGCACTCCAATACAAAAGTATAATCACAAATGACAGTTATGATTGTGAAATCAAACAGATGAATTGTTAAAATAGATACAATCAAATTTTGTGAAATAAAGGAAATAGAGCATTTAGACAACAGACAAAACATTTTGTAAGTATGATATAACAAAATTGTGAGGCGAATATGACTTTAAGCAATTTAGTGACAATTATTTTTAGGTAACTCATACAATTTTTAAGACAAGAGAGAGAAATCATTTTGTATTTGATTTAACCAGAATATCAAGTAAGATCAAGAAACATTTAGTGTTTGTGTGTGTTTCTTCAATTCAAAGACTTTCACTCAACTCATGATATAGAGGATGAAAAAAATAAATGAGTGTTTGTACAATGAACAAATGTGTGACAGAAATCAACAACTGATTATCCTTTCTAATTGATGTAAATCACACGAGACTTGATTATTTTGAAGAGAATTAGAAGATATCGTTGCCTTTATTAACTCAACTTAATCATACATAGACAAGAGACTCATGTGCATTATGTGTACATGTGGAACTACCAGATTTGGTTCTTACTACAAGCCACGCTTAGTGGTTTAATTTGTCTCCTTTTAATGACCACTCTTTGTGGTTAGACTTTTTCTTTATACACATTGGCATATGTCTATTGGCTTTCCTGCACCAAATCACTCTTTTCTTTCTCCCCATTTTTTTTTTGAAAGTAGGGAATCTCACCACTCTAAAGTAACCCAAATCAATGGTTGTACACATCTCAGAGGGTAGCTCTCTTCTTTGGTAGATCATCCAAGATATAGGGGTCACTACAAATTAAATGATTACTCAAGGCTAGCTTTCATACCTGATGAGAGGTAGCTGTCTCTAATCTAGGTGCACACACATCTCTAGTCTATGTTAAACTTGTCTAGTCACAAGAGCATAATATCTACTAAGTCTAGGCAAGCTAAAACATATTAGTCAAAATGACTAAGATCAATAAACGGGGAGAATCACAAGTTTAATTTTAGCTAGCATGCAAAATCATAAGTGATAGATCAAGGACAAGATAGTTCAATCATCATTGTTTAATGGTCACTTGAATTACACAATACACACACTAAGTATTCCCTGATTTTACAAAATATATAAGACTAAATCACTCAATACAAGATGACAAACTCTCTACGAAATGGAGCAAACTCAAATAGCCTTGCATAATGATTCAAATCTTAGGGCATCCAAGGCTTTTATAAACAAGTCACATAATTATTTTTCTGTTTCAACATGTTCTAAGCTCACTAATTTATGTTGATCTAAATCACAAATAAAATAATGTCTGATATCTATATGCTTTGTCCTAGAGTGTTGAACAAGATTTTTTGAAATATTTATAGTACTTGTATTGTCACAAAAAATAGTCACAATATTAAGCTTGATTTCGTAATCACTAAGCATTTATTTTATCAAAAGAGATTGAGTACTACAGTTACCTGTAGCCACATACTTTGCCTCTGCTGTAGAGAGTGAGTTGGAATACTTGCTTCTTGTTATGCCACACAACCAGATTGTTCCCAAGGTAAAAGCACCCATTAGATGTGCTTTTTCTATCATAAAGACTCCCTGTCCAATATTACAAACTTTAGCTGACTGATCAACTCTATCACCTATTACGTCAGTTCTTTCATCTGGTTTGAGAAAATAAGTTGTACATCCAGCTTTTGCCCAAAACTTCTTGGGATCCTTTTTACAGTTCAACATGACTCTGGCCATCTATTGAATGATCATGTTCTTCTTTTCAATTACCCCAATTTACTCGGGTGTTTTAGGAGCTGAAAACTCATGAGAAATACCCAACTCAATGCACAAATTAGTATATAAGACATTTTCAAAATCTTTCCCAGGAACACTCCTAATCCTCACAACCTTTTGAATTTTGCACTATTTCTCATTTTGAACTCTAATAATAAGAGTTTTAAACACCTGAAAAAGTGTCTAATTCCTCTCTGACAAAATCGACCCATGTAAAATAAGAATAATCATCAAGACACACATAAATGTACCTCTTTCTAGCTATGCTCTTAGTTTGAACCAGACCCACGAGATCTATGTGCATGAGTTCCAAACACCTACTTATCACAAGGTGTTGAATTGACTTATGTTGACTCCTTATCTACTTTCCCATTTTACATGGAACACAAATAGGATTTTGGGAGGTTGAAGGTTGAAAAATCTCTTACGACTTATTATTTGATGATTCTAATCATGTATCTAAAATTGAAATGATTAAGCTATTGATGCCACAATTCAGTTTCTGTCAGATCTGCTCTCAGGCATGTTTTGACACTGCTCAGCATATAGTAATTGTCACTTAATCTGAAACCTTTCATAATGTATTTCCTATGGCAGTCTAACACTATTCAATTCTTTTGGTTGAATTGCACAGAAAGCTAATCATCACACATTTGACTGATGCTAATGAGATTTACTTTAAGCCCTTCCACCAACAGCACTTTTTTTAAAGTTATGAAATCTCTACACACACAAGTTTCCTATACTAAGAATTTGACTCTTTTTGCCATCACCAAAATTAACAGATCTATTAGTCGTTTCATGGAAATTAGTAAGAAAAGATCTGCTCCCAGTCATATGCCTTGAGCATCCACTATTAAAATACCGATTTTCAAAGTTGTGAGTGACTAGTGAAGAGTATGCTACAAAATATTTGATTTTCTTGGGAACCTAAACTTGCTTTTGTTTTTTTATGGTCATCTTTGCTCTTTTTCCAATTTTCAGAGTTGGAATGACTAAATGTGCTTGAGAGGTTTGCACGAAAGAACATGCCCGAGGATGAGGCATTGAACACTCACCAATTTCCAGCTTTAACTTATACTGAATCCAAAAGGATTATGCTACAACATTTCCTTTTGAGAACTAGAATTTTCTTCGTTGTATCCCAGACCTATTTTGTCCGTTGGGTTCTGTCCAACTCCAAGCATCTGACTCAATTTTTATGATCCTTTAGTGAGATACCAAATTCTCTCCTTAGACTCATCTAGCTCCTTCTGTGCTTTGACAAGCTGATCTTGAGAATCTTGTAGTCTTTTTCTCAGATCAGTAAGCATCTCTTCATAGCTTTCCTTTTCTTCCTTGAGACTACATATGAGAGTTTCTTGGACCCTAACTTTATTAGCTATTCTCAACCATTGATCATACATATTTTGATAAGTATCTTATTGATCAGGATTTGAGAATGTGACTTCTTTCTCATCATTTGATAGATCACTATCAGAGATCACTATCAGAATAATCAGATTGATTGTCTGAGCATTGGGCTTTCTCTTTGGTTGTTGTAGCAAATGAACTGAAATTACTTGTCATACCAAAGTCCTCATTTTTCTCTTCTGTTTCTTTGTCACTTTCACTCTAGGTTGCATTCATTGTATTGGCCTTCTTCTTGATAGTGTTAGCATATTCCTCCTGAAAGTGTTCAAAACCTCCACACTCTCTACATTGAACTCTAAGATATGAAATTTTAGAGAGTATGATATTCTGAACAAATGGTATTAAGGAATTTCGTTTCTCTGGAACTATTCTCTTCATTTTATTTTTTAGGAACTTAGAGTATTTCCTTGTTAACATAAAAGTTGCTTCCTCACTGAGAGCATTGGAGTCATCTTGATTCAATTTCTCTCCTTCTAAATTGTCTTCAATATCTGGACAGTCAATCTAATTGTTATAATAGTCAGATTGAATTTCAACAACATCACATTCATCATATAAATTCTCAAGGATATCCCATGCCTCCTTGGAAGTAGTACATGATGCAATATATTCAAAATGATGAGTATCAACAATACTAAAAATAATATTTAATCCTTTTGAATTTATCTTCTATCCAATCTTTATATGGTTTGGATATAATAATCCCATTTCTAATAATGGTGGGGAGTTCCCAACCATTAACAATAACAACCTAAACCTGTTCATCAATGAACTTAAGAAACATTTTTATTCTGGCTTTCTATGAGGAAATTTTTTTTCCATCAAGTATGGGTGGTCTTATAATAGACCTATCTTTATAAAAAGAATCCATAAGAGCAGAGAAACACAAATTCAAAATCTCAAAACTGATCCAAACAAATAACACAAACAAATGTAATAGAGATCACACAAAAATTTCATAGAGGCAAATGATCAAACACTTGGAAGGCAAAGGGCTAAACTCATGCAAAACTCAACCAAACAAACTCAAAACCTCACAAGTTTTCAGTCCAACCAAACATAAAATACATGAAACATAACCAAGAGTAGTAGCACTTAATAACACGAAGAACCAAATAACACAACTTAAAAACCCAGAAATCTCATTGAAATTCGCAAGTAATGCCTGCTTTGATATCAAATGCTAAGTCAGCTACTCATCTATTCTAACACAATTCTCAGATTTCCAGATTTGCATAACTTTGAGCAAACATATAGTAAACATAAAGAAGAGACACCAGATTTTTAATGTGGTTCCACAACCAAATTGTGTCTATATCTATAGGACCTAATCTAGCAAGCAATTAATCTACTAGAAATATGAATAGAGTACAAATAGGTCTTATACTAAAATCTAGAACTTCCTTCTAATTTGTCGTTGATTTGAACTCTAATTTTCTCTGTGGAAAATGCTTCTTCAACCTTGTGTTGAACTCCCTTTAGTAGCCATTGATAAGCTTCCTAACTCCGACAATAACACATAGGTCTCTTCTTAATATCAGGTAACCTTAAAGCTTTACCTTCTCACTGGAGTCAATAGTGAACTCTATGAATAATGAAAAACTTAGAGTTAAATCACCAAAAACTCTAAGGAAAATAAATTTGCTCTCAAAGCAAGAAAGCCTCTCAAAATATCTCACAAAGTAATGCTCAAGAGGTATAAA
Source organism: Parasponia andersonii (assembly GCA_002914805.1). Lineage (NCBI taxonomy): Eukaryota > Viridiplantae > Streptophyta > Magnoliopsida > Rosales > Cannabaceae > Trema > Trema andersonii. Next base: position 234,758 of record JXTB01000235.1, on the reverse strand, counting down.
AACTATCTGAAATGAAGCTTTCTATTTATATAGGAAAGTACATCATGATTTAGCTAAAAGTGACAACTGCCATGATAATGTCTAAACATATAGTGACTCAAATGTGTCACACTAACTTAGATCTAAAGGTGGTATCTTAACCAAACAATCAGACACATTATTTTCACACACAAATACCAAACGAATTTAGATCTAAAGATGTCATCTTGACTAAACAATCAGTCACACAGTTAAGACACACAAAGTCAAACTTCTCTTGAAAAAGTCAAACTTAAAGGTAACATCTTGACAATACAAGTTGAGACACTGATGTAAAAGACAACACATAAAAGCATGCAAAATAGATAAATATATGAAATGAACTAATGTCTAAACATGTAAACCATTAGACATAACATCTAAACCATTGAAACCAGTTTGGTGAAAAACTTCAGAAGTTTGGTGAAAAACTTCAGAACTTCAGCTGCTTCAGTTGACTACTTTGTCAAATCAGTCTTGGAGCATGATTACACAGAATAACATAAATATATACAAGACTGAATTCACAACAGAAATACAAAGTAAAATATTGTTCATTATAACCCAACAAGATCATAAGGTCCCAAATTAAATCTTGCACTAACATAAACTATTCAATTGAGAGTTTAGTCTAGAAAATATCATAATTGTATATAAAAAAATTTGTTTATACTGAAAAGGTAAAATTAGAAATCTATTTTTAATTCAACAACTTTCACATAAGTTAGGTTTGCATTAATTCTATTAGGCCCCAAAATAATATATAAATATGACTTTCACCGTTTCCCATTTCCCGTGAGTGATCAATGAACATAATGTAACAATGTTTAAAAGTTTAAAATATATAGTACTAGCTACATTATGTTTTGGAGTTTTTCAATGAACGCTTTGTGCATATTTTGTTTATTTGACAAGGCCAAGGGTATGTTAATTTTTGTGCTTAATTTTCGTGTTTCTTAGGAGTTAAAAGCATTAATTATAATTTATTATCATGATTTTGAAACCGTCAACAAGTATTTGATTTGTGAGCGTGTAAGTACATGACAGTTTCTACATTCTGATTTTGTGACACTAAATTTCTTTTCAAAATAATCAAGTGCAATGGATCAAAAAAGCATAAGAATTCCTATTACATCTACAGTAATGTTTCTCTTATTTGCTGTTATGGCGCAAGCTAATAGGCTTGGATCTCCAGTTCTTACTTTCGATAATCATCATGATTATTCTACTGATTCATTTCTAAGTAAATTGAAGAGTATGAGGTATGTCTGCTACAAGGAATGCAAACGTTGCGGAAGAACTCTTCATTATTATGATCCAAATATCAAAGCTTGTAGAATCGATTGTGTCCCATTTTGCGAATTAGATGCAAAGTCGAAGATAAAGAATCGTGTTCCATGGTAAGGTCAATCTAAGATACTTTTAGTACGTATAATTTATGGTCACTAATAACGTTCTACTTGTATAGATAGAAGATGTACCTTATTGTTTTACTAAGTGCATTTAATCCTTCACCAATAATTTTTGTCAAATTTAACAAAAATATATACACAATAACACAAAATATAGCAAAATTCTGGTATTTTTATTCAAAATGGATTATAGACACAAAAGGAAAGCATTATTCTTGTAGAAAAAAGTTTATATATAGTGTAGAAACTATATCATAAATACATGGTTTATGAGCTACACTGATCTGCTACCTTAAATTATATAAAAATCTGTACGTATATAATTTAATGGAATAATATTTTAATAGGGTATATACATATACATATACATTGAAATACTTTACATAGAATCTATGATATCTGACTAATACTTTCATAATGGTTATACTTTGTGCAGATGTGATATTGACGAAAGTTTGTTCCGGGAGTTACTTTGCTTGTTAGCTGGGAATTTTGTTTCTCTTTTAGTTGTGTTGTTAATTTCCTGTCTGTTTTTTTATTGTTAATTTCTTTGTGTATAATACTATAATAAGTGAACGACTTTTGATTTTATGTACTACAAATGAAGTTTCGTTATTAAATTTAAATACTAAAATATATGATGTCATATATTGTAATATATTTGCTGATGAAATTTTATCGGGTCTTTATGAATTAATAAATTAGATTAATTAATAATAAACTAATATTAAAGATATTCGGTTACGTGTTCCGATAAAATTCATTTCTCACTTTCGTGCACTTTGTTGGAGAAAAATAATTAAAGTTTCAAACTTTATTACATAATTCAAAATAAATATCCACGAATTCATTAGAAAATGCAGTACATACTAAAAAGGAAAATGAATTACATATATATTCATCCTACTTTTATTTCTTTTAAGAAAATTGAATTATGCGGGTTTTATAGAGGCACGTCATGACAATGTAACCTAAACTGGAGAAGCAGTAGAAATAAACATAAACACAAAAATGGTACGTCAATAGAAATGATAGACAATATGAGAAAAACTTCGAGGAATTGTGTCACAATAATTCCTAAGATGCACTCTTGAGACCCTAACTCGTGAGCAACACAATTCGCTTGTCTAAAAGTACAGAAGATATAAATCTTCATAATAGACACGCAATTGAGACAAATAAGCCAGGTCACCTAGAGCCTCCAAAGGATAGATTTGGATCTATTACCTGCACGGTGAATGGCGCCGGAGCGTTGGGTCGCTGTTTTTCTTCTTCTCCCCCACCCCCCCTCCCCCCCTCTCTCCTTCTTTATTTAACTAAACTTTCCACTGTTGGGCGCCATAGCGCTTCTTTAGTTTTCTGTCAATTTTAGACTCCTGGAGCCATGGCCTAGAGTTCTTTGTGTCAAGGTGCTGAGTTCTGCTCCTTTGATTGTCTAGATTTGATAAAACTTTTCCCGAGTCTCCAAAAAGCACCAATATCTCCTAATGTTCAACCTACGATTAAAAACTCATGAAATATATATCTCTTAAACTAAGTTATTAATACCCTAAAGGAACTTAATAATTTAGATATAAAACCGTGTTATCAGTGAACAAAACAAGATTCCTATCAGACTACATCAAAGGTTTCTATTGTTATCCCAAAATTAGCTAACCAAGAAGGGCGTGAACTGTGTTTTAAGGCTTTTTGCAAACTATTTTAATTAAGCAACCTCAATATCTAATTAATATATAAAGAAGTTAAAAAGAGCAAATGATTACTATAATATCAATATAAATTAATTAAAGAGATAGGGATAGAGAGATTGTAAACGCTATTCTAACGAGATTGGACAAATACAATGGCTTGCCTACATCCCCGGTCCTTGGCAACTTGCTTTAAGCTTTCCAGTATCGAATTAAAATTATGAGCTTGATCGACTCTTATACANTCTAAATTAGCTTAATAATTTTGTGAAAACAATAATAAAAGTTTAAGCATAAAATATAGGCTAGAAAGACTTGAAAAATAATTAGGAGTAATGTATGTATGTTCAAGAGCTGATTTGAGTCTTAAAATAGTTTCTTTTTATAAGCTTTTGAAAAATCTTTTTATAAGCTTTTGAAAAAACTAACCAGTTTTTACTGTTTAACGAAGTTTATAAAGTTTTCGGTAGACTTGTGTAACTTTTAGTAGACTCACAAAACTAGCTATCAGAAGTACAGCTGCAATGGTGGAATTTTAATGGTCACTTTTTGACCAATAGCAGGAAGTGGTAGACAGCTTCTACCTACTGGTAGACCAGTTCTGAATGCTGACTTTTTTTAAAAAATCAGTTTCTTCCATTATTTTTTTTGTAAAATATGATCTTTAGCTTAATTTCAAGATAGTTTAGTGATTTTTGAAGCATATAGGACTTATTTTAAATGGTATACATTTAATTTTCAAATCAAATAATGATTTTGATAAAAGTTTAAGAACTTTGATTTGAATCGATCAAACTGTATGTCTAACCTAGTGTTTTTAGGTGCTCTCATTTCAACGGTGAAGTCCATTTCATGATCTGAAGCTCTGATTGAAAATCAAATTTTCAAACTTATCGATTAAAGATTCAAAAATGATACCTTAAAGGAACTTAATAATTTAGATATCAAAACCGTGTTATCAGTGAACAAAACAAGATTCCTATCAGACTACATCAAAGGTTTCTATTGTTATCCCAAAATTAGTTAACCAAGAAGGGCGTGAACTGTGTTTTAAGGCTTTTTGCAAACTATTTTAATTAAGCAACCTCAATATCCAATTAATATATAAAGAAGTTAAAAAGAGCAAATGATTACTATAATCTCAATATAAATTAATTAAAGAGATAGGGATAGAGAGATTGTAAACACTATTCTAACGAGGTTGGACGAATACAATGGCTTGCCTACATCCCCGGTCCTTGGCAACTTGCTTTAAGCTTTCCAGTATCGAATTAAAATTATGAGCTTGATCGACTCTTATACAAATGGGGTCAATTTTTCTTAGGCACACCCAAGTCTTGATAATAGTCTTGACTCTGACTCTATTATTCCTAACTTTAGATTGTTTAGACTCCGGTGTCATCTTCATAACTTAGTTGTTTATGAATCCGATACCAACCTCACTTTTCAAATATAAAGTATATTCTTGAATTAAAACACTCAACAAAAGATTTGTCGTATATAGAATTTGATCCAATGCAAACTTAAGGATAATATGTTCAAGCATAAGATATGATCTAAATTAGCTTAATAATTTTGTGAAAACAATAATAAAAGTTTAAGCATAAAATATAGGCTAGAAAGACTTGAAAAATAATTAGGAGTAATGTAGGTATGTTCAAGAGCTGATTTGAGTCTTAAAATGGTTTCTTTTTATAAGCTTTTGAAAAAACTAACCAGTTTTTACTGTTTAACGAAGTTTATAAAGTTTTCGATAGACTTGTGTAACTTTTAGTAGACTCACAAAACTAGCTATCAGAAGTACAGCTGCAATGGTGGAATTTTAATGGTCATTTTTTGACCAATAGCAGGAAGTGGTAGACTGCTTCTACCTACTGGTAGATCAGTTCTGAATGCCGACTTTTTTTTTTAAAATCAGTTTCTTCCATTATTTTTTTGTAAAATATGATCTTTAGCTTAATTTCAAGTTAGTTTAGTGATTTTTGAAGCATATAGGACTTATCTTAAAAGGTATACATTTAATTTTCAAATTAAATAATAATTTTGATAAAAGTTTAAGAACTTTGATTTGAATCGATCAAACTATATGTCTAACCTAGTATTTTTAGGTGCTCTCAATTCAATGGTGAAGTCCATTTCATGGTCTGAAGCTCTGATTGAAAATCGAATTTTTAAACTTATCGATTAAAGATTCAAAAATGATACCTTGTCTTCCAAACGATACCCCAAATAATGCCAAATTTTCTCTATAGTCCTGTAGCATTATTTGGACGCTTGATTGAGGTAGGAATTCAATTACTTTATTTTATATATAATTTAATTTAAAATTTTCATTATTATTATTTTGTAAAAAATTGTGAATAAAATGATAGTTTAGTAAACTGTTGGAAAATCTTAGATTATTTTAGAATTAGGCTGCATGACTTCTATACATATTTATAAAATCGTGATTTTGGGGTGATTAAGCAGATTTCTTGCCCAAGGTACAATAAATTCTAGAATAACATCAAGTGGAGTTTTAAGGCATTGTTTGGTTATATTTTACATAGTTATTATATATATATATATATATCTTGTTATATATTATACATACTATAGGATCACACATGAGATATATCTTAAGCATCGCGATATTGTAGTAGGTTGACTAGTACACCTGCCATTAGTGAGAGCCCGTAAACCCGCGCGAGGTTTTTCTAATTATTTCCATTCGATAAGTGTAGGCATTCAGTTACTCCTCTGGTTCGGTAAGATTAGACACATAGTGTCTCCGTAGTTTTCTGGGATCGGTATCAGGCAGAGAATATTTAGTACACGTAGTACGAGTTACTCTAATTTGTGATGAGAGAATGTGAGTTCATGGGATGGGTTGATTTATGATATGTACAATCTCGCGATTTCTGGTTTTGATTTTCAACATATGATTATTATGGAGAATAATTATTTTATAAACTTGATTTTTTTTAAATGGAGTTTGGAAAATGTATTAACTATGCAGGTTTTGTAAAATTGCATTCATTCAAAAAGAAAGGTAATTAAGTTTCTATTGAGTATTCACGTACTCACCCCATACTTCCTCCCACTTTCAGATGTCGATTCATTTTGTAATAATTATTCTGGTGGCTTGACTAGCTTGTTCAGCATATGTATGTTGTCCCTACATCTTCAATGGTTGGTTCATATTCTATATCACTTCTTTCTTTTTATATCAAATTTATTTAGCCAATTACAATATAATTACTAAGTGGAGATATAAGGATGATTTTGCTATTAAATTGTGTACTTAGATATAGAAATGATTATATGTAAATTATTTTAACTATAGGCCTAAAGTTTTAAATTGAACTCTTTCATTAAACTTCATGATTTGATTTAATTTTCTAACTTGCTAATTAAAATTTTCTCTAAACTTTAATTAATGAAGGATTTTTTTGGAAATCAAAAGTAATGGAAAATTTCATGATCCTCAAACTTGTGTAATTTTGAAATTTACTCACTTTTGGAGATTAAGAACTTAAATTCTAAGTACATAATTTTTTTAGGTGATGTTATAGGCCATATGTTTTTCACGTCACGCGATATCAAAAAGCGACGTGGTATTTAGTGACGTCTATGTCCCTTTTTTTTAGTAGTATTTAAATTCTGATTCATCCAAAATGCTAGTTCAAAATAATTCACGGAAAATGTTGTCGTGCTTTCCTTTTTGCAACGTAAGAACAGAATACCTTGAAATATAATTAGACCACTTTGATTAATATGTTCCCCTAACAATGTTAGACCACTTTGATTAATCTGTTTTGATAACAACGTACTTAACTTGAGTGTAGGTTATTATAATTATGGGAATTTGACTAAATAATTAAAATATGAAAAAATCCAAAGTCCCATATTAGTAGAAGATAGAGAGTAAGGGAGACTTGAGCCTTATATAAGAGGGCTATCTTCTTGGTTTTCTAATGAGGTGAGAGTCCTTTGTTTTCTGGTGTAAGACCTAATTTGGGAAGTGATTGTTTTGATTTCCTCTTAATCGATGCATGTTATTTTTTCCGATCTGTCGAGATTCTCAAAATATATTCTCTTTATTTTCTTTCTATCTAGATTTTTCTCTTTTCTCTTAGAGTAGGAGAATACCTTCTTTGAAAATTATCTACATATGTATCTGCTACACATCGATTTATATTTCTATAAAATTAAAACTAGGTATCCAGATTCATTGTACATAGCAATCACCTTATAAGGGATTTGTATACACCTATCGTGCATAGGAAAAAAAAAAAATCTTCAAAATGTGTGTAACTTCTAACGTAATTTGGTAGATTTGATTTTCAAATTACATCCCAACTATTTTATTCTTTAATTAGATAAAAAAAAAAAGTATGTAAAATATCTATAAGCAATTATCTAACAAAAATCGAGAAACTAATACCAAAAGATTGTGAATGATTTACGTGCCCGGCATAGTGCAAACTCCTATTCCTCCAGGTTTTGGATACTTACACTTATCTTTTGAAAAATAATACTAAAAATACAACCTTCAGAAATAATTAAAATTCTGTATGACTTTTATTGGCATTATTCTAAATACTTTAGCTAGAAACGTTGGCACTTCTGTAATTTTCATCATCTTTTTTAAATATAGTTTTTTAATATGAAATGGAACAGAATAATTAGGGTTTCATGGCCTAGTGGTGTAAACCTCGAGAAAATCCTAAACTTGTAAAATTAGTTTGATAATTATTAATTATTATAATATAATAATATTAGTATATTCTTTTAAAGAATGAATTTATCATGATTCATTTTCTTATCTAAATTTTATTATGTGTATTTAATTTATTTGATCATAAAAATTGAGTAGTTTTACACTAATAAATTTCGTGAATATGTTATAGTGAGATACACACAAGAAAACCAAGTTGAACTATGTGTTTTATTTCAAATATAAACTATTTTACAATATATATGGTTATTGTTGTTAATAAAAAGTAGGCTTAGTTAATTATGTTTACTATTGGATTCTAAATTGTTTGTGTTCAATAATTATTTATCTTGACATAATAGGTAATAGAAAAGTCCAAATTTGAAATTGTTAATATTCTTATGTATAATTATTATTAAGTTTTAATCCTTTAGCCCAATATCATTTATCTTAACCCAATAGGTAATATGAAAGATCACGTTGTAATAAGTATTTTAAGCTTAAGTAATAAGTTAAATAGTCACAAGTAATAAATAGTAAAAAAGGAATTAATAGTGTAGCCATTAATATATTTTAATAATATGCATATACATTCATCAATTCATTTATAAGAATAGAAAATGATGTAAAAGACCATTAACATATCTTATCTATATATTATTATCATTAAAATAAAAGAAATTTATTAATTACATTAGAAAACAAAACAAAAATTAGGTGAGTTATATAGTCATACATTAATTATTTGAATGATATATCCATTATGTAGATTTTATGAATATTAAATGTAAATATGATAAGATAATGTATTATTTTCTTAAGTAGATGATGCATAGTTAGATTAATAAATTAATTTAATTGCATGATGAAAAGATAACAAATTAAAAAATATTAGGTAAATGATGATTATTTTTTAAAATTAAATTTTAATTATATTTTATGAACATAATTAGGGTATGAATAGGGCATTGTTTTGTAAACACAATCAAGTTCCTTCAATTGTTTCCTTCCATCCCTCCATCTTAAAATTTCTATTCATCCATTT
>JXTB01000235.1:135826-225658 GCA_002914805.1 Parasponia andersonii | reverse complement strand
GAAACTCGATGATTCCAATAATCTCCTCAATAAAAGCAAGGAAGTTACTAGAAAAGGGATGCATGGGTTACTTGGCCAACATAATGGATACTAGAGAAGAGTTAAAAGTGAAGCCTGAAGAAGTGCCGGTAGTTAGTGAATTTCTAGATCTATTTTCTGAAGATTTGTCTCGGTTACCACCTGATAGAGAGATAGAGTTTGTTATTGACTTATTGCCCAGTACAGCTCCTATTTCGAAAGCATCTTATAGAATGGCTCCGGCAGAGTTAAAGGAACTGAAAGTGCAGTTACAAGAGTTATTAGACAAAGGTTTTATTCGTCCAAGCTTTTCACCATGGGTTGCTCCGGTTTTGTTTGTAAAGAAGAAAGATGGGACTATGAGGCTTTGCATTGATTATAGGGAGCTGAATAAGGTCACAATCAAAAACAAGTATCTGCTTCCCAGGATTAATGATTTGTTTGATCAACTACAAGGAGCTTCTGTGTTTTCAAATACTGACTTAAAATTAGGTTACCACCAGTTGAAAATTAAGGAGGAAGTCATTCCAAAAACAGCTTTTAGAACTAGATATGGACACTATGAGTTTTTAGTAATACCCTTTGGATTAATGAATGCCTCAGCTGCTTTCATGGATATGATGAATCGAGTATTTAAGGATTTCCTAGATAAATTCGTTATAGTTTTCATCGATGATATCTTGATTTACTCACACTCAAGAGACGAGCATATTGAACATTTGAGGACCGTGTTGAGAATTCTTAGGGAAAAGCAGTTGTATGCTAAGTTTAAGAAGTGTGAATTCTGATTAGAGAAAGTTATCTTTCTTGGTCATATGATTTCTGAAAATGGTATTTCTGTGGATCCAACAAAAGTTAAAGCTGTGAATAATTGGTTGAGACCAACAAATAATTTTGAGATTCGTAGCTTCTTGCGGTTAGCTAGTTATTATAGACGTTTTGTTGAGGGTTTCTCGAAGTTGGCTTCTCCATTGACTCATTTAATGAGGAAGAATGTGAAGTTTCACTGGAACGAAAATTGTGAAAGGAGTTTTGAGGAGTTGAAGCATCGTTTGATAACACCCCCTATACTTTCAATACCATCCAGATCAGGAGGATTTGTTGTTTATAGTGATGCCTCAAAGAATGGTCTAGGATGTGTTCTGATGCAAAATGGCAAAGTCATTGCTTATGCCTCCAGGCAATTGAAGGAATATGAAAAAAAGTATACTACTCATGATTTAGAGCTAGCAGCAGTTGTTTTTGCACTAAAAATTTAGAGACACTATCTCTATGGGGAGAAGTGTGAGATCTACATAGATCACAAGAGTCTAAAGTACTTCTTTACCCAAAAAGAACTGAATATGAGACAAAGAAGATGGCTTGAATTGGTGAAAGATTATGACTGTGAGATTAACTATCATCCAGGAAAAGCCAATGTGGTTGCTGATGCTCTAAGTAGGAAATCATTGGCTACTATGATTGTTAAGCATGTTGATAGAAAACATCTTTTAATGGATTTACATAAGTTAGAGTTAGAGATTGTGCCTATGGGTTTAACAGAAAGATTGGCAGCTCTTACTCTTCAACCAACAATTTTAGAGAAAATTAAACAAGGCCAGAATACGGATCACTATATGATGAATTTAAAGAGTAATATAGAATCTGGAAAGGAGATGGCCTTCCAAATTTCTGGTGATAGTGTAATCAGGTATGGAAATAGTTTGTATGTGCTTAGTGGAATTGTTAGAAAGGACATATTGACAGAAGCTCATACCACTCCCTACTCTATGCATCCTGGCACTACAAAGATGTATAGAGACTTAAAGATATATTACTGGTGGCCTGCTATGAAGAAAGATGTGGTTGAGTTTGTAGAGCAGTGTCTCACATGCCAGTAAGTCAAAGCTAAATATCAAAGACCTGCTGGGAAATTAAAGCCTTTGAATATACCTGAATGGAAATGGGAAGAGATTGCTATGGATCTTGTTGTTGGACTTCCTAAGACAACTAAGGGACATGATGCTATTTGGGTGATTGTGGATAGATATACCAAATCAGCTCATTTCCTTCCTGTTAGAATAACCTATAACTTGGACCAGTTTGCTCGGTTATATGTTCAAGAGATTGTGAGACTACATGGTATTCCAAAAGTTATCATTTCTGACCGAGATTCTAGGTTTACTTCGAAATTTTGGAGGAGTGTTCAAGAGGCAATAGGTACAAAATTGGCATTTAGTACAGCTTTTCATCCACAAACTGATGGACAATCAGAGAGGACTATACAGACCCTTGAAGACATACTCAGAGCTTATGTGTTGGATTTCCATGGATCTTGGAGCAAATACCTGCCACTTATAGAATTTGCTTACAATAACAGTTACCAAGCTTCCATTGAAATGCCCCCATATGAAGCATTGTATGGAAGAAAGTGCAGATCTCCTATTCATTGGGATGAGATGGGGGAGAGAAAATTTCTTGGTCCAGAATTAATAAGAGAGACAAATGAGGCAACAGAAAAGATTCGAAAAAGGATACTAGCTACTCAAAGTAGATAGAAACGTTATTCAGATCCTCAAAGAAGAAAGCTAGAATTTGACATTAGAGATAAAGTATTTCTGAAGGTTGCTCTTATGAAAGGAATCATGAGATTTGGGAAGAAAGGAAAGCTAAGTCCCAGATATGTAGGTCCTTTTGAGATACTTGACAAAGTTGGAGATGTTGCCTATAGACTCGCTTTGCCGTCATCATTGTCGAATGTACACAATGTATTTCATGTCTTTATGTTAAGAAGGTACATTTCAAATCCTTCACATGTTCTAAATTTTGAGTAATTGGAGCTAAATCAAGATGTGAGCTATGAGGAACATCCAGTGAAGATTTTAGATACAAAAGAAAAAGAACTTAGAAACAAGAAAATCCCGTTGGTCAAAGTATTATGGAAGAACCATGAAGTAGAAGAGGCCACATGGGAAAGAGAGGAAGAGATGAAAATTAAGTATCCACACCTATTTGGGTAAGTAAATTTCGAGGACGAAATTTTATAAGGAGGGGAGAATTGTGATGCCCAAGATTCTCACATGCATATTAAGCCAATAATAAATATGCTCTAATTGTATATTAGGCATCTAGAAGTCGTTAATACTAGTTTTGTAGTAACATACTCATTCATTATGTTATGTATATTTACATACATATTATTACACTAATGATTATCGAAGTGTCTCAATGCAGTGTAAAGGTTCAATATCCTCAGAGAGAGAGCTCGGTGTGCTAAAAGAACAAAGAATATAATTATGAAAGCAATACTATGTGCACATGCATTAAGATCGTACTTATTGATAACTTAGTTAAATAGTAGTTTTTCGGTAAAATGCATCTTTCATGCTTTTCAGAACCAAATTCACTGTGCGTTCTATAAATTGGGCAATTATACTTTATTTGCATTATCAATTAGAGTCTAATGGACTTTCTTTTTATGTTTAATGATTGGTTATAGGGCTAGATTCCACCAAATTAGAATAAGATTGGCCATATAGGATCATAAGTCAAAGTATAACTAGATTTCACTTTCTAAGTTAGATTTTACCATTTTGGTCTACACTTGGGTGTATAGGATTGACCAGCAATGTGATGAGTATGCTAAGCATGTTTTAGAGCTTGACACACGGAAAGTAGTGTGTAAAATACCCAAAATACCCTTTAGAATTTAAGTTATACCTTTTCTTAGCCATTAAGTGTCGATTTTGGGTCAAATCTGGTCATTTGCTTTCCCTTTCTCTCCAACCACGACCTAAAACTCTCCAATACTTTTTCTGACTTCTCTCAACTCCTCTCAAACATTTCCAAGAGTTTCCAATTGGTAGAACTCAAATTGGAGCCCTAGAAAGCAAGATACACCAAAATTAGTCAAGGTAATTCTATTAAGTTCTTCTTTTTAAGTCTTGTCTTTTAATTTCAATTTTCTGCTTGTTCCCATTTAAATAATGGTATCTTCAAGTCTTCTTAAGTCCAAAAATCTAATTCTAAGCTTAGAGAATTAGTTTAGTGGAGGTAGAAGGCAAGAAATCCAATAAAAGCTCAAACTAGTCAAAGTGAGCATTATGTATGATTTTGAACTTATAGTTAATTTCTTTTGTGTTAGCCCTTAAACCAAAGCAATTATTTGGTGAATAATGATCCTAGGTACCTTATATATCACTGAAAACATAAAATTTAGGTGGAAGATTAAAGTTAATCCTAAGGCCCCAAAGATTGCTATTTATGGATTTAAGTGTTTTCATGTGTGGTAGATTAAGTTTTCCATATTTGTAATCTAATTTCTTAAACTTATAGTATATATTTTATTGATTCTATTAGTTATTACACTTATTTGATGGCTGGTTATGATGGCACACAAGTGTAAAAGTCGTTTAAACTTTGTAAAAGATTGAAAGGAATTCAAATGTATTTAGGTTGTTCCAAATGATCCTCTTTGATGTATATATGTGGGAATTGGATTATTAATTGTTATGGCAGGTTTAAAACCATAATTTTAATCATGTGGGAATGTCCCTAAAATAGGGGGTGTTACAGTCTACATAAGAAAGCAATTTGATTTTCACTTGAAAACAAAATTGATTTTTCAGTTATTAAGCGAAACAAATTTAGCTTCTACTCAAAATTACTCAATACTAATTTTGATTTTAATTTTAAGAATAATAATAACAAAAAAATTTTAGGAAAACAAAATAGTCCAAATTATTTTCTGATTATTACTCAAAACCAACATGGTTTCCACTGAAAGTATTAGACTGTGGTTCTGCTTACTAATAGAAACTAATATAATTTTTGGTTTTCAATTATGAGTGAAACCAATTTACTTATTAACCACGTTAGTTTCGAAACAGACTAATTATCGGTGACTAGTTTCTAGTTGCAATATTGATTATATTAATTAACAAAAACATTGATCAAATTAGTTTGCAGAAATCAGTTTGGTTATTAGTTTCCAAAATGACTAGTTAGAAGACTAATTAACTAAATTAATTTCTAATTTCCACAATAAAAATTGATTTTTAGTTATTACTCAAAACCAATTTAATTTCTAGTTTCCATAATAACCAGTTACAAATATTAGTAACTAAATTGATTTCTAATTATTACTTGAAATCAATTTAGTTTTTAATTTTTATAATTAATTACAAAAACTAGTAACTAAATTGGATTCTGGATATAATTCGAAGCCAATTAGGTTAGTTTTTACTTGAAACTAATTTCCAAGCACAATGAAATGTCATAGGATTGGATACGCAGAGTACTACTATTGGTGAGAATATTCAATGATTTACTCAGTCAAATACCATCCATCACAAGTCAAGACAAGTGGTTAGAGAATCACCAAATCGAGAAATCAAGAAGCATTAGTTAAACTGTTAATTCCTGCAAGAGTTGTAATTCGAAATTCAAATAGAGGGAAAATTAGAGACTAGAAAACAAAACCATATATTAAAATAATATCGAGAAAGAATCGATCATGAAGGGAAAAGAAAATACTTTTTACAACCGTACGTGATAGTGCATGCCATACATTTGCAATAAAATTGAAGATAATCAACATGCTTAAGCTTGGTCATCTAAGAATTGCATAATAAGTCGGACATAAATACCCACAAGAATAATATTAATACATGCTAAAAACCTTTTACTGCAACTCGGAGAGCTTCCTTTTTAATTGATTAAGAATTCAAATCAGGACCAATACGATTCCAATAAGAGATACTACTTGGATATTGCATAAGTACATCTGCAATGTTATATATAAAAAGTCATATACTAAATTGGTCAATATCTCAATCGAGAGTACCCAAAATTAATGTGGAGAAACAGAACTTCACTTGCTAAAGTACCAAACAAGAAAATTTGAATCCAATTAATTCCGGTAATACAAAGATAATCAAATTAATATGAAATTATACCAGTTCCAATTCTTAGAAAGTATAAAATTCACCTTTAGACATAGAAATGTTTAATAGAAATCCAAATGGAGGATCGACAATGAAAGGACAATAGATCTAAATATAGATCAGTGATGAAGATTAATCGGAGGGGAGAATCGGTTAATTATAAAGATTGGTTGACAATGGAGATCTATCGAGAATAATAACAATCATTTTGTTGGAACGATTTTGCTTAAAAATATGAAATAAGATTAAAAAATGAAAATGTGGAATCTATCTAAAATAGTCCGTATGAAAATAAGTTAGAAATAGGAGACCGTATTTGAGTCATTAGTTTATAAGACGCCGTATTACATGTCATTTTCCCATTTCCGGGGTTTTTAGACAAATACGAGATATTATACATAAGTTTTTAAAAATACAGACCAACTAAAAATATTTTAAAATTACGGTATGCGGGCCATTTTTCTTATAAAAGTATGGGATATATGCTTGAAATACGGCATGATTACCTGATTTGATGCGTCAGGACAAAACAAATAACAAAATATGGTTTAACGCACGCATTTGGGTCTGACACCTGTGTCAGGCATCAGGTGAATTTAATTCTTTTTTTTTTAATTTTTAATTAATGCTTTATTTTAAGTTTCCATTTTTGAAGCTTCTTTTTCGTAACCTATGTTTTATTTTTTTATGTGTTTAATTTCACAATTTAGAAACTATAAATGTTTTTCCTCATGGGAAAAAAATTATAAATACTTAATTGTCCCGTCACACATTTTTTAAGGAGAAGCATATTAAATTTGAAATAAAATTATTTTCTAGTATTTGTTTTTATCTTAAGAAAAAATATGCAACATCTAATCTTAACACTCATTTATTAGATACTATGAGTAATCTAATAAGATACTTATAGTAAACGTCTTTTTTCTCCGATTCCCTTAGATATTGAGGTAAACTGAGTAAATACTTATAATAGTGTTACCAGATATTATAAGTAACCTAATAAGATACTAATAATAATTTATTTTTTCTCTCAAATTTACCTTGTTATTATGGTAAAGTGATTGAATAGCTTTTGTAGTTACCGTATACTATGAGTAACCTAATAAGATACTCATGGTAAACTTTTTACTTTTCTCTCCAATTTAACTGAATATTAAGATAAATTGGTTGGATACTTGTGTTAGTTACCGAATATGGTAAGTAACATAGTAAGATGCCCATAGTAAACTTTTTTTTCCTCCAAAGATACCATAAGTAACCGTAGAATACTTATGGTAACCTCACTTTTTAAAATAAAATTTTAAAAGTAAATTTATTTAGATACCAAACGTAACCTCTTAAAATACTTATAATTAAGTGACTATTGGTATCCAAGTAGGTTACTGATAGTAATCAGCTAAGTTACCACAAGTTTCATTTTTTTTTCTTTCTCTATTTTTTTTTTTTTCAACTTACTTGGATACCATAGGTAATCTTATATGATATCTATGGTAGTACTCTTTTCTTTTGGCAATAAGAAATACCCAACATCTCTTTGAATTTTTTAGATACTATAGGTAACATAGTATGATACTTACAATAACTGTCAAACTCTAATGGTAACTAAGTAGGAGATTATCAGTAACCAAGCGAGTGATCATTAGAATCTAAGTAACTGACCGAACAAATAATGACATAAGTATCATGATTAGGTACTTATCTGTATTCATAATTAAATTGATAAAAGTAAATTGAATAGATACCCTTAAAAATAGACTGAAAATAGAAAAAAAAAAATACTATTTTACGAATAAAATGTGAGCCTAGTAATACAGATGAATACCTCCAATAACTTAATTTTTGATTTTTATTGAAGAATTATGTGTCAAAACTAGTTTGAATGCCATATTATCGGCTTAAGTTACTAATATAGTAGACAATTTGAAAAGCTATTCAGTATGAGAATAAACTAAAATTAAAATTTTGCTTCTATTTCTACAATTTTTTTTAGTTGATTATGTTTAAGTGTTAACAAAAATTGATTAAAAAAAAAAGAAAACAAAAAACTATACAAGAAAAGATTATGGAAAAATATAAAAAGACAAAGACAAAAGAAAAGTCAATATTAAAAAAAAGAATAAAAATAAATATATATACTTAACGTTAGCAAAATATGATATGAATAAAACATTTATCTATCTCTTATAAAGTTTAAAGGAAATAAAATAAAAATGGAAAAGAATATTAACAATAAACATCCTGAGAAATTTAAAATAATAATAACAATAATAATAAAAAGGGTGCAGGCCTAAAGTATGCCTCGTTGACACATGCTCTTAGAGGGCGCTAGATATTTATCTTTGTTTTTTTTTTTTTAGAAAGAAGGATCACGTGACAAAAAGTAAATTTTTTTTTTTCTAATAAACCGTATTTCAATAGAAAGGTCGTATTTTCATTAAACTAAGATCCGTACACTGTATTTTTATAAATTTATACTGAAAAGTCGTGTACACTCTAATTTCCTCTCCAATTTATACACTAGTCTAAGGACCTTTCGGCTCATGCAATTGAGGGAAATTAACCTGGATAATACTAATTTGCTACAAAATGACTTTCTGAGTAGTCTTTTTTAAATAAATATTTCTAATAGTGCTACAAAAATTTGTGTACAAAGATAACACAATTTTTGAATATAAAATTATGATTTTTCTAGAACAGATTAATAGTCACAAATTATGAATCACAAAACACTAAAATTCTATTAGAAAAATCATTTTTCAAAATACTTCTAAAAAATTAATTTCAATTAAAATTACTACTATTTATTACAATTATGATTTTCATCATCTTACCATATATTAATTGGCACAACTATAGTTTCTAAAGCCTAACAAGCTAAATGATTGGAATCACTATACTATTGTATATGATTTTTGGATATTATCACACTATAATTTGTCAATGTCACATTGATATTGTACTTTTATCCTTTGTATCATATCATAATTAAATTGATATCTCAATTGTCCAATCAATTTAAGTATATTTTTATTTCTTGACAACTATTTATTTTATTGATGATCATTTTCTCTATGACGTTTGCCAATATTTTGGCCAAATGAATCTATGATCAAGTATAACTAAACAATCCGTTGACGGATACATGCGTATAAATTCTCTTTTGTCAATCTATAAGTTCATCATTCATAAATATCCCTTACTAAGTTATTAATGATATCAATTCTTTAATTAGATTTGCACTCATTAGGAACTCAATGAGATTTATTGTATGGTACATTAATCTAAGTCTATTAAATTTCATTGATTGATATAGTTTAATATAATCTAACTATATTAGTAAATTCATATATAATGAAGACATATTAATCTACGAATTTAAAAGAGTTAAAATATATAGCCCAATTTTATTTTATAATTTAGAATAATTAATTTAATTGCAAAGCAACATATTTACGTATTCAGTGAATCAATCTCGTGATCATAAACATACATATTATATAACTAAATAAAATTTTACTGAATTACACTAGTACAAAATACGTAATATAATATTAGGTTAAATGGAAAATAAACCTCTGAAATATGCACTTTTAGTAGTTGAAACCCGTAGTTTTGGGTTCTACAAAATTATTCTCAAAAGTTTCGAATTTCTAAGAAAGTATACATTTGCATCAATTTTCGGGGATTTTTGTTATTGAAAGACGAAATTGTCTTCATATATTTGTTATAAAACAAGAAAATAAATAAAAAATTGATTAAAGTAAAACAAATTGAGATAAAAAAAAACAGAACAAAAAAATAATAATAAAGTATAGAAAGTGATGTTTATAAAAAAATATATATCAAAATTTTTAATACGATTTTCATGTTTGGAAGCAAGAATAGCAAACCTCATTTTTTGTCATTTTATATACGAAAGGTCTATGAAGTTTTGAAACTTTGAAATATAAATGTGTAATTTTGTAGAACTCCAAGCTTAGGATTTAACTATGGAAAATGCATACATTAAAGTTATTTTTTGTATTTAACCCTAAAATATTTTACAAATTTTAATTATTCCTAGATTTTTTTTAATATAAGAAATTTTATTCCATTTAACAATGATTCAATACAAAGATCAAACTACAAATATATAATAACACTAAACAATCGACTAGACTATTGATTCTTACTGACGAACATGAATGAAAAAATAGTACACGAAATATAAATAACGTGTACACAATACCATAAGGAGTATAAGTAGAGCTCTACCAAAGACACCTCTTTCGCTCTTTTAAAATGTCTTCCACCACCCTTGTTGACTTGTCTGATTGATGTGAAAATAAATTTTCTGCGAATATTGATTTTCGAATGAAAAAGTTATTCTAGATTTAGGTTATATCTAAACCATCAAATCTAGAAGAAAATAATAAAAGGACACGTATAAACAAATAAAATCTACACAAATCTAGAGTCATGTAACAGAAAATTACGAGAGATTTAAATGGGCAAATATATTCAAACATATAGAAGGATTATTTAAACAGAAAAATAAAAACAAAAAAGAAAAAAATCCTACCGAAGAGGAGGAAGATAAAATTTTCCTCTCTGACGGGATAGAAATCAAGGTACAAGACCTAAAAAACACATAAAACAAGATGGTCAAGAGCGACTAAAGTTTTTGGGAGAAAAAAATGCTATCTTAGCAATAAGGATAATTCCTAGATATTTTTATTGCACATGGAATGTGCTTTAAAGATCATATACTTCAGCCACGAAACTACCCATTAGATCAAAGGAAATGCCCCCCCACACCCCCCAAAATAAAAAAAACCAAGCGAGTTGAGCCAAAAAAATTTACATTTATGTGGGTATAACTATGAATATTTGGTTAGTTAATTTTTTTTTTTCAACGTATTTGTTGTTTGTTCACTTTTTCTAAATGGATCTGTAATTGAGCAATATAATAAATTATAAAAAGGTTTATAAAAAAGAGTTTAAAAATTAAATACAGTTTTTAAAGTGAGCTTTAATTAAAATCTAGCCACAAGCCAAATTAGGTATTTAAAATCATATAAGTAAAGACTAAAAATAAAAAATTCATTATGAAAAATAAGGTCTGTAATTGAATTTTTTAGAAAATACGTGACGATGAACTTTGAGATTAAAAAAAGTACAAGAGGGGCAAATAATTGACAAAAAATCTGCTTAGAGGGCAAAGTGACATAGCATAATTGGAGAGGAAAAATAAAAATAAAAAACTTACCAAGTAATTAAATTAACACAGTGAACTTGTTTACGTCCTTAAACAAGCTTAAGTTCAACGACCTTTTTTTTCCCAAATATTTTTATTCAGTTTTGCTTGATAACAATTGAAGTATTTACTTTCTATCCCAAATGCGTTACTCAAAATCTTCAAGAGCTTAATTGCAAAAAAACTATTCTGAAATATAATCTTTCTACAATTTTAACTTTATTTTTTGACTTGTATAATATTATATATCTATATTTTAAATCTCTGTAAATTTTTACTTTTTCCATATGAATTGAGTAATAAATTTCTCATAAATACAAAATTTGAATTGAAGATAGTTTATTTTTGTCGATTAATGCAAAATATCTATTAAAATTAACTTAGGATAGTTAGTACAAATTACCTAATTTGTATAAAGAAAGATATGAATTTATAGAGATTTGAAATGTATAGGTATAATTTTACACAAACTAAAAAATAGTGTTAGAAATGCAAAAGGGTAATTCATTAAGTCTTTTTTTTTTTTTTTTTCTTTTTTTCCTTTTGCAGAATATTTATAAAAAATGTCATTTTTTCCAAGATCAATTTAAAAAATGGTCATTTTTTACATCTGTTTTTTAAAATGCAAATCAATTTTTTTAAAAATAAATTAATATTATACAAATAAATATATTTTTTAAAAAAATAAATCAATTTATACAAAATAAATCAGTATATTTTGATCTATTAAATATGAAAAGGCTATTTTTCAAATACGTTTCAAAATTTGGTCATTGTTTAACCGTGTTTAAGAAAAGGTCATTTGTCGAAATTGATCTAAAATTCGGCTTTAAAGCCCAAAACAAAAACACAACGTTATGGCAGCAACTGCAGGCGAAGAAGCGAATGAAATCAGCGAGTGCCGGCGGCTGCAGCGGGCGCTGAGCGAGTGCCACCGGCGGATCCCGTCGGGAAACTCGGCCTGTCGCCACCTGAATCGCGCTCTGGCCGAATGCCTTGTCTCGACGGCCTGCCCAGAACAATACGATGCCGTTAAGAGCCTTTGTTCAAGCTCCGGAACCGCCCTGAAACGATCTCAGTGCCAAGAGGCCCAACTCTCCCTCTCCGTCTGCCTCTCTTACCATCAAATCAACCCCTAAGATCCAAACAATTTGCTCTAGTAAGTTCACCTATTTTTTTTAAAAAAATAATAATTATTATTTTCTTAATTTCGGTTTAATTGTTTAAATTTTTTTAATCTATTTATGATATTTCAATTTACTAGTGATATTTAATCCCGAAGCTCGTTACAAAAATTGAGTAATTTATTCAAATTTGTAGTTTGAGGAGAAGAATTTTGGTTCAAGAGGATGAATTCGTGGGAAAGAAATGAGGCCTCGAAAAGTGGAATATCAGTTCCTAAGTCCATAGTTAGTTTTGAATAAAGGAACAGTAACCAAATCCTGGTGGAATGGATGATGGATCTGATTGCATTAACGATTGAATTTGGAATTTATTATTATCATTATTAATTTTATTTACTTCTTGAGTGATATTACTATTATTATTTCTTATGAAAAGAAACAGTGTATCTAAATTGCAAGGACTAATGGCCTTGTTTTTCTCAGCAAGCGAAGTTACGTATCATGAAGTTTGCTAACAAAAAGAAGGGTCCATCCATAGCAAAATTCGTGTATCATATTGTGTGTTCATTAACCTCATTTGTAAAGCAAACACGTAATCAATACGATTTTGAGGTTATAATCAAAGGAAGAGAAACGTCTTTTTTGGAATGGCTTTTAGAAATAGTTTTTTTTGCTTCCCAGAAGTTCAATTGTTTGGGTGAAATATAAAAGAGTTTTTAGATTCTGAAAATTTTTTCAAAAAGAATCAGACTCACGTATTAACTCTTTAAGAAAAGTTTCGAAGAACATATTAAAAAAATTGATTTTAATAAAAATTTATATTTCTAAAATTAGCCTTATTTTAATAAATGATAAAAGTCATTTAGATCATTAAATTAAAATTTTAAATATATCATCATCAAAAAGTATATTAAAAACTATGACTTTAAATTTTTTCTTACAGCATAAAAGTATAAATAAAATTGGTCCAAAGTCTAAATATGCATCGTTGTTTTTCTCTGCTTGCACTGACAAATTCATGATTAATCTTTCAATTCTCGTTGTTCACAATCGTTCTGAGCTTTTCGTTCCAGTTTTGACCTCACAAAGCACGTATGTACAAAGCGGTGAAAAACAATATTCAAGGAAAAAGTAAAGAATAATGCTAATAGGACAAAATATTTACTGCAAAGGGGAATATTTTGTTATATACGATAAATTCGGGAATTGGGATTTCCCTTTTTTATTTTCTACATGCAGCTCGTGAAGTATGCTTGTACTCTTTCCTATATTTAAAATAACAGTCTTACCCTAGTTGTAATCACACTACTTCCTAATACAGGGTTCGACTTCAAATCCCCACTCCCCAAAGTCAACCCAAAGTTCAAATAAAAAAAAGTTTCTAACACTTTTACTTATAAAAATCTAAAAAATTACAAAAATACAGAAGTCAGTTTTTTTTTTTAATTTTTGTACAATTTTTATTAGAAAGATATCATTTTTTAAACTTTTTTTTTAGAAAAATATCATTTTAAAAATAATTACTGATTATCAATCTTTAAAAACTAGTAATCGGTTTCACAGTTACTAGTTATAAATAGTTTATGAAAAACCAGTTATCGGTTTCATAGTTACTAGTTATAAATAGTTTATGAAAATTGGTTATTGGTTACAAGTTATTAATTTAAAAAATATCATTTTTCTAAATAATTTTTAGAAAACAGTTTTTTCTAATAAAAACTATATTAGACCTAAAAAAATGAAAACCACTGTATTTTCAAAAAAAAAATCTGAAAATACGGTACAAACCCCCCTCCCCCCAAAAAAAAAAGGAACAACCTTAGATTTTGATTAGTATTGTTGTGTTATGCTGTAACTTTGCTGTAAATGTATTGTGAGTAATAAGTAACTATGAGAAAAAAAATCTAAACGTTTGATAAATTTAATCTACAAAATTGGTATGTTATTTACAAGTAATATCTAAGTATTTAGTAAATTATAAATTTTGTGTGTTGTAAAGTAATATTTTAAACAAAAATTATGAAAACAGAATCAATTTTTGAAAACGACCCTTATCATACTTTTGCAATTCTACTTAAATCGGTTATTACCCAACAATTTTTAGAATTTGCTGACCAAAGGCATGAACGCCGACTCCCAATTTTTTTGCTCACCATTTTTAAAAGTTAAAACAACTGCCTTAATCAATCCCTAATGGGCCGGCCCAATGTCCACGTTCTTACTAACAAACAAGTGATACATTTTTTGCTATAAATAAAAAAAATAAATAGCAACTTTGTACCAGCGATATGTTATGTTACTATGAAGAAAATTGGTTGATGTATGAGGCACATGCACGCCAAAGGGAAATGTCTGTGAAACTGGATTAGAAACTTCTAATAAGATGGCTAAATAGTATACTCATAGGGGCATGTTTACTAATAAGTAATATAAAAAGATCTAAAAAAAAAAAAAAGCTTTGGGAAGGTATAAGAATAAATAAAAATTATGTTTCTCTTCTCAATTTCGTTTACTATGTAAATGATTAACTAAAACTTGTATCCTAAATATACGAGTAAACTCGTAAATGGATGAAAAATACACATACTTTCATATTGTTTCCACTCTTATTGCGACTCATTACACAGTAGTAAACATGACAGACATAAAGATGAAAGTAAATCTCCACAGGTACTCTTGAGAGATTAATAGAATTTAAATTTGAATCTTATTCTCAATCTATGAACGGATCTACGAATAGAGAGGGGTCTACGCCCTAGAGCCCAAGAATCCCCTGCAGTACTATAATTAGATGTTTAATATGGGAAATTGATATAAATAGAAGTAATTTTAACTAAAATATCTTTTTTAGTAGTGTTTAAAAAAATGATTTTTTCTAGTAGTGTTTTAATATTTTGTGACTGTACGATGGAAAATTATATAATTTGTGACTACTAATTAATCTTAAAAAAATCATAATTTTATAGTCACAAATTGTATGATCCCTCTTCACACACACTACTAAAAATATCAATTTAAAAATAAAATACTGAAAAAGTCATTTTTGTATCAAATTAGTACCAACCAAGTCAATTTCCCTAATATTATTTTAACTCACCCGTCTGCGTGCCAATATGAATTGTACATTTCTTCCTCTTATCTAACCTTCTGATATAGGCTTTTTTTGTTGTAGAAATATTGTGTTTTTTATTTTTTTCAGATATAACAACACACCGTGAGCATATACGTGAAGATAGAGATTATACAAAGAGTACAATATTATACAAAGAGTACAATGTCCATGAGACTATATCTAGGCACATAAAACGAAATAATCATATCTTAGAGAGAACCTTTAACATGATTGGAAACACAGCCCACATGAATAAGGAGAGCAAACTTGGGGCAAAAGTTCCACATAAACAAAAAAGTTACCAAGTTTTCATATGTTGTGGAAGAGATTTACTCGAAACAGTTAAAAGGACCTGTACCATATACAGTGAAATCACAAGTGGGGACAACTTATAAATGCCAGCTAGACATGCACTACTTGAGTAGAACTTTTAAAAGTTCGCGTTATGGAAGTAGGAAAGGATCCAGTTTTCTCACCCACACTTGTTCACATCTGTTTAACAACTCAACATCATAGCTAAAGAAGATAATGCTTTTATGATTATAACCTAATGGTGTATACCTCTTTAGTGTGATGAATAAAAAGCTGGGACCTCCTATCCATTTGCTTAACTTTCTTAGATTCAGAAGATGTTTGCCTTTCTTTCTGAAAGTTTGAAAACCAGCACCAGCAGCAGCGAACACAAGCAACGCAATTAGCGTTTGTAAAATAATTCTTTTTTAAAAAAAAAAGGTGTGCCTCATAAAGACTACCACTCTCCAGTGTCCTTAAAGGTAGAATTTTCAAAAAGGTGTAACTATGACATTGCCCACCATAACTGATGAGCAAATTTATACAGAACAACATGAAAAGAACTCTTACAATATAAGGAATATATTATTCCACTGCACTGCAGAGAATGGAAAGCAATGGATTCCAGAATACAATCGAAAATTCACTCGATTTTTTTAAGAAACAAGTGCCAGAAAAAGAAAGTGAAAAATGAAACTGAAAAACCATGAGTCTTTGCTTACCCTTTTTCATCCCAAAAGGAAGAGGGAGCATGTTTACACTCTAACCCCATCATTTCCTCTGATTTTCACCTTACTTCCAAATCAAAAGAAGTAAAGCAAGAGGTTTGACAACCAAAACCCAAAATTATTTCTCAAACACCATACTTTCAACTCAATATTGACCACCACAAAAATGTCAACTTAGACTATAACAGAATGTAACCCATCAAACGAAATAAGACAGTAAATATGTAAACTGTACCAGAATATAAACCTCAAATGAAAGCAAAGTAAAAAATAGTACCCAAATACTGAAACTTCAAAAGAGAAAATCTTTACTGTACAAGTAGCAGTGCAAGAGAGATTACGGCATACCTCTGGAAGGAACTACAGATGAGCGAAGAAGCCACTGATCGGGGATTCTGCTAATCTGTGGAGACAACATGCATAATGATTGATCGTTCATTTTAAACCTAGAATGCGTCGAAGTTATTTGTCCACTTTTCCGGGGTCTGACTTAAGTGATTAAAAGAGTAAAAAAGTGAACCATCTTTCTATTATCAAAGATTAGCAGATAGTACAATAAAAAAATGTAATAATATATACATGCCAAAAACAAAAAGAAAAAGATACAGTTACTAGAATTTATTCCCTAATAAGCAGTAATGAGAGCCTGGTTAACTACATGAACAACAGGAACTCTCTTAGATTACATTAAAAAAACAAAAAAGAAAAAAAAAAAAAAAAAGAACTCAATCATTATAGTGGAAAAATCTGACTTCTCTAAGAAAAGAAAATGTCTTTTCTGACTGGCAAGTAAATTCTGTCTTCTCTAAGCAAATAAAGCATTCTAGGGGCAAGTCTTTTACCACGTGAGAGGCATCAAATTGCAACTGTTATAAACTCCATCATCTACAACAGTATAAAAATAGTCCTAGTCCACCCACACGACATGGAAGAGAAAAGCAACCAAACAATTTGGACTTTAAATCTGTGAAAGTATTTTAAAATGCAATAGATTGAGATACAAGAGATATTGTTTGAACATTATTCAGAGAACGCATGCTTTTCTAGAAATCTAATATTATATGAAGATACATAAAGTTGAAAACAGAATCAGACAACACAAATGCAAAATGGCACAAGCTCTCATGTAAGTGTACAATATATACCAACTAACTGGAAAACCTCTCTCTGTCATGAGGAGAAGAATAATCAATATCTGGGCCAAAAGGAATGATTCCAAATGGATTTATTGTAGGATGGCTCCCATAATAATGCCTCTTGATGTGTTCCATATTGACTGTGCTACTGATTCCAGGAACTTGGAATATGTCTTTGGCGTAATTGAACAAATTCGGGTACTCACGTAGCAGTTTTTTGTTGCATTTGAAGTGAACTGCATAAACCTGTAATTGTAAAAAAGTCAAAACGCTAAGCTAATAGATCAAGTTATTGCTCAATCATTTCAAAGAAATTCGTGCTCAAAAGAGTCCAAACCACCCTATACTATGATATTGGATAAGATGTCCTGGATTTCAATAATCTAAGGCTACAATCTTCACAATGCTTCTAGGTACAAAATAAGGTAAACAGTCAAAAAAAGGTCTATTCTTTGCAGTCTAAATTTATGAAGCATTTGCAATTACCAGCACCAGAGTGAGAAATGAAACATCAAACAAATGGCTAAAATATGCCCTTTTAATTTTTGAATTAGAAGGGGAAATAAAGGACACAGTATAGTACAAGTATCCATCAGAGAAAAAGTAAAATTCTTTTTTGCAGCCTTGTCTCTTAAGTATTAATACAATTTTAGAGTTTCCCTCATATATTTGGTAACAGAGTTCTGCATCATATGATCATACTATCAAAAGATTAAAAGGTCCACTGTGAGGATATTTATGTTGTGACAGATACAACCAAATAACTTGCTTATGACTTTGTATATGTGGTACATACACATACGTGTGTATATATATATATATATATATATATATATATATATATAGGGCANCACTCTTTTGCAAATGAATGACAGTTCTTCTAAAACTAAAATAACACTATTTTTAGAATTCACTCCATTGGTGTTCATTGATTAGAGAGGAGATATATGGAAAAAGGCTAACTAACATATCAGAAAGTGCAAAGCTTTTTTGACCATTAAGTATGGTTACTGTTAAAATCTAGCCTCTTGAAGTTGCTCAGGAACCAACTCTCATACTAGTATCATTGTTCTTGATTCTCCTGATACTATAATATATTTTGCGACAGAACTGCAATATTTGCCTAATGTTCCAACAGAATTTAGTGATTATACCTCGTCAAATCTGATTAAAGTCACAAACAATCGAATATCTGCTTCGGACAAAGTGTCCCCGCATATGTATCGTTGCTTGTCAAGTATCTCCTCACATTTGTCCAGAGCTTCATACAACTTTGTCACAGCCTACAGAAAGATGAAAAACACGGAATAAGATATCATTATTATTAAGAGATTCACATAAACGTAAAACACCATACCCTACCCCAAAAAGTCTCAGCATGAACTACAACATGCCATAGTACATACCTCTTCATATGGTCCTTGCTTCCTTGCAAACCCACATTTATAGACACCATTATTTATCGCATCATATATCCATTCATTGACCTCATCAATTTTGGCTCTCAAGTGTGGAGGATACAAGTCCAATTCTGGATTCTCTGCTATATCATTGAAGTCAGTATTAAACATGCGAATTATCTCTGAACTCTCATTATTGACGACAGTCTTCAGTTTCTTATCCCATAGAACCTATCAAAAAGGAACAAAGCATATGTACCGTTAATAAAACTCGGAAAAATTTGAGAACAATACCATTAACAACAACAATATGAATAAAAAAATAGCAACAACAATAAAAGTAATTGCCGATTTACCGGAACAGTATATTTTCCATTGTAGTTTGCACTTGCAAGCTCATAAAGGTCTCTAATGCTTTTGGCTCCATTGAAAGGGTCAGGTTCAGCCCCTGGTTGCTCTGCATCTGAAGCAGGAAAAACCCACCCCATGTGCTCATCACCTTCCTTGGTTCTTTCCCATATGGGTTTGACTGACTGATAAAAAAGAGGTTCAATAAACAAGATTATTCTTGGTCTTATAGATATGAATATGAATAACCAAAGGAAAATAACTATACGACATACTGTAAAGCTAATGGCTTTGTCAAGTCCTTTGATCTTCAAGTATGCAAGGCACCTAGAAGCCCAAGGACAAGCATACGATATGTAGAGATGATATCTCCCGGATTCAACTGGGAAATCGGAGTTCGTATCTCTCGAAACAAAGTTACGAAATGCGGAAGCAGTTCTTGCAAATGCACCAGATTCAGACAACTCATCCAGTGCAGATCGAGCCATCGAAACAGAAAGCTAAAACAATCAATTAATGCAGAAATTATTGCGAAATTGAATCTCAAGTAATATATCCAAAATAATACTAAGATTCCAAACATTTATGGAAAATTACACTACCAAGGCCAAGGAAACCAATAAATTTAATTCTGTGACAACATTCTTTACTTGCCTTTAAAAATAAATTTTCAATTAGAACTAGAATACTTTATGCCAAAAAAAAAAATCCCTTAAATAGAAGAATATGAACCAGCAATATTCCCTCAAGCGATGAAATTGAAACTCAATAATTTAAAAACTAGAAAAAGTATGTAACAGATCACCTTAAATTAAGATGACAGAAACCCAAATCAACAACAACTCTAAGCTATATTTTCTTTTGGTTAATTGAAACGAAAAAAAAAAAAAGCGGCCTAACTATCCATGTCGCTGATCACTTATAAAGTTTTGAATATAAAGAGTCAGAAGTTTGAGCTAGTTACCTTGAAGGATTGTGGGAGAGGAAGAGTGGAGGAGATCTTGGTATTGAGGAGAGGTCCAAATACCACAAATGATGAGAGAGACAGCATTTACTAATTTACTTATTGAGACGTGCTTAGCGAGCCTCTTTACTTAGTTTTAAAGAATCAATATAAACCAAACTTGTATAAATCAACATTTTATGCCATTTTCTTCGCTTTGGACATCATTTAAAAAATAGAAATAATTTTTAAATTAGATATTTCATAAAAATCATTCTATCATTTTAAAATAAAATTCTCCCTATATTAATTTACCAAATAATTTTTTCTCATATGAAAAATAATATGATAAATTATGCAATAAAGAAATATAGAGGAATGAAAATTGAACAATCTTCGAAATAAAAATAACAATATCAAACGTAAGATTGAACAACAATATGATGCCCAAGTGAAAATAAGAACGTTCTTTTTATTTTAGTTTAGTTTTTTTTTTTTTTTGCAAAATTTTCTCATTTAATAATAAGTATGACAACTATAGCATATTCAAATTAGAGAAGTTGTATCTAATCAAAATCATAAAAGATCTAAATCTTAATATTTCAATATTAAAAATTATCTCCAAGTATAATCATCACAAAATAGAGGAGAAATTCAATTCATTAAAGTACAATAGTGAAATAAGTTTCTCTTTGTTCATTTTCATCTAACTGTAAAGAACATATCACAATCCATAGAAAAATGATAATGAAAAATCTAACATAAGCAAATCATAAATATACTCCCCCTCAATATAAGAATCATGATCAAAATGTCAATAACCAAAGTAAGAAATGAGATCAATTAAGGATACTAATTATTTATGGATACCAATTGTTTTTGAAAAAATTTACCATTGTTTTAAATCAATGCACTTTCTTCTCCTCCTTTTGATATCATCAAAAAGTTACATAAACATGAATGATAAAGTTGATACCAATTAACAAATACAAAGTAAAAATATGAATAAATAATCAATAATAAGTATCTAATCCAAACATGACATATTAACTAAGTTTAAACAACCATAAGAAATAGATGTTCAGAAAAAATAAAGCATAACAAAATATGGCTTGAAAGCTAATGAGAACCTTATATGTAATATTCATCATAAACTTGTTCTCATAAAGTTATAAGATAAAAAATTATGCACAAATATTCAAAAATAACTAAGTTACAAAATTAAACATTAAATTCAAATAACATGTTATTTTGAGTTCAAATAATTCCATTAATGACTAATGATATTTGTCATATTAAAACTATCAAACATTTAGACAAATATAAGAGTTTAAGCAATATGTATTGTGTAAGTATTTTGAATCATATAAGCATTTAGTGTTGATCAAAATTAAGCTTATAAATAAAAATTCAGATAAAATCCGAAAAAATGAGAGAGAATGATCTAAAAACCGCTGAAAATACTCAAATATATGGCCTATTACGAGTTTTCAATAGATCGAAAATAGATTTTTGGTTTGTCAAAATGGTAGAAAAATAGAACAATCTAGACCACTTTTCGGTAGACCAAAAATATTCAGTCAGCCAAAAACCTTATTTTTGCTATTTTTCAAAAAAATATTATTTGAAAAATGAGAAATACATTTAAACCATCAACTAAAACATTGAAAAATCATCAATTTTCAAGAATATGGAATGCAAAACAAAAAATATTCAAATGGAAGAGGCATCCAGTGAGAGAAAACTTTCTCTTTTATTACATCAGGATGTTGAGGGCTCATCTTAATAGAATTAAACTCAGTAGAGT
Source organism: Parasponia andersonii (assembly GCA_002914805.1). NCBI lineage: Eukaryota > Viridiplantae > Streptophyta > Magnoliopsida > Rosales > Cannabaceae > Trema > Trema andersonii. The sequence goes on along the minus strand of JXTB01000235.1, from coordinate 203,591 downwards.
AAGACTCAGTGAAGTCGACCACTAGTGAAACGTCCTTGGGAGACCCACCGTGAAGCACCCTGTTTCATTCGGATCAAAGGGACCACATTAAAACACATAATCTGTCCAAAGTATCCCTGGATGTAGCATCAGAGACGTGTATTAGAAGGTCTAAGGGATGATGTAGGGCTAATCCTTTTAAAAGGTCCCAGAACAAAAACTTGATTTCTTCTATACTGACTTGGCATGAGCACACACGAAAAGAGCATGAGAAATGGACTCGGGTTGACCACAAAAGCACACCAAGGAGCAATTGGAACTTGCCGTCGGATGAGATTGATGCCTGAAGGTAGTGCTTCGTGAAAAGCTCTCCAAATAAAGATTCGCACTTTGAAATTTTAAAGATCTGTTCCTAGAGAGCTATAATGTCCGATTATACATTAAGCCATCAAATAATGGTAAAATTACTCTCATATATCCACTTAGTAGATACATTAAATTTGGCTAAATAATTAGATTTGGAAAAGGAATGGGACAAAATATAGACACTAACCAGGAAATACATAGGAGTAGACCGCAAATATAAACTAAGTAACTTATCTAGTTAATAAGACAATTATCTTGATCAAACATATATCCAAAAAGAGAGCGAAAAATAAGGGTGAGCACAGGAGCCCAGTAGAAAAATAGTAACTTTTTTGGAAAGGCCATTTAGTTCTGAAAATACTGTATAATTAGTTATTCTCAAAAACAGTTTATATAACATTTTGAATAGTCCAAACAAATCATGTATGAGAAACATAATTGAAACGTCATAATCGAAAATCATGACGTATACATCATAAATCAACCCATCCTATGCGTTCTTATTTTCTCATCACAAACCAAAGTAACTCGTATTATATGTATTAAATTTTCTTTGCCTGACACCTACCAAATAATCGCCAGAGGGGTAACCTAGGCCTAACCTACCAAACTTATTGGGTAATTGAATGCCTATACCTACTAAGTAAAAGTAGTCATAGGACTGCGTGTGAGTTTACGAGCTCTCACCAAAGATGGGTGTAATGCCACATGTTAAATAATATGGTGCCTAAGATAGACCTCAACTATGATCCTATGATATGTGTAATATGAACAAATATCCAAAACAATTATGAAAAGTTATAATTTCTAAATAATACTTAAGTTTTTTGTAAAACTATTATTTAAAATTTTTAGAAAATTGAACAGCATAGTGGCTTTATTTTTTGTAAATAAAAAATTTTATCCTACGCATAGAAGTTCTTAGAGCAATAGTATATTCAACAATGTCTAAAATCCATCACAATTATCCAAGTAATTCAATTTTCACACAAAAGTCATAATATGGCATATAATCAAGTTCTCATTTAAGACCAATATAAAACGTAGTAACTAAATTCTTATCTCACTGTGATAGCAATACAAAGCTATCAGCTACTTTTAGTATCGAGAAATGGGCGATCGAGGGGTTAAGGAATATTTTCAATCCTTGATTCGCTTTACTTTAGTGGATGACTTCTCCACTGTAGTTCAAACAAAGAAATAGAGTATATGATTGCGTTTTAAACGCAAAAATAGTAAGGATAGCTATATAACTCGTCCAATTCGGGCCTAGACTGAAATCCAATTTTTATGTAACGACCCGACTTTTTAAACCATTAACTACTTATATTTTTAGTTTACTTACTTAAAAAGAAAAATTTAGATGCTAAAAATTCATGGCAAATTTTTTTAGTACTTTTATTTCTTTTTAAGAGATTTATATTCATAACTAGCCATTTACTTAAATTTTGAAAACAAGTAAAATGCTTCTCGATAGTTAATCAACCTTTATTTAAATTTGTCTATAAACTTTTTATTAGGGTGATTTAAATAATATACAACCATAAAGGGCTCCCAAGTGAGGAGGGAGGTCACATATGGATCATTTAAGTCTCAAACTCTCCTTAGATAGTTTAAGTCTTTTTGACAAAATCCCTTATGTTTTACGTTTATTTAAATAAAAAAATTTTCTCTTTTAGATCTTTTAAAAAATATTAACAACAATTTCAAATCTCACAAAGAAATAATTGGATATATATATATACTCGTTTAAATAATATCAATAAAAATTTCTCCTTTACTAATTAAGATGAAAAAATATATAAAATAATAATAATATTATTATTTTTGGCATAGTCCGATGCCAATCACACCTCTTCCTAATAAGATATCCTAAGTTCTAATTCCCCCTCTTGATTTCAAAGGAAAAGGTAAAAAAGATAAATAATCCAATTAATTAGATGTTCATATTTAATTATTTTGTGGTGTTTCCATTTGTTCGGAATTTGATGAATGTTTTTTTTTTCAACCCTTATGATTCTTATTGTTACTTCATTTTTTTTTTCATTTAATTACTCTCTTTTGGTTAGATTTCCACTGGATAGGAGGACCTGTTCTTGTCATAATTTGGAATTCTTTCTTAATGGTAGAAGACAAGAAATAATGTCTCGTATCTTATGAAGTAAAAGAGCAAAGGAAAAAAAAAAATAAAGAGAACAAAAATTGTACTATGTGCTTGTCTGATAAACTAGAACAAATATTAGTACGTACAGATTACTTTAATGGGGAAAAACAAAACAGTGTATGGTCATACACTCTAGCAAATCAACGTTCTTTCTTTTTGAAAAAATAGAGATGAGGAGAACATAAATTACATTTGAACTTTGCGGATTCAAACTTTCTATCTAATTCACTATAACGAACTTAAGGCCTTGCCAAATTAATATTTGAATAAATTAACTAGTTTTTTCTTAAAATCCAATCAAGATGTTTTAAAATAGTTGAGTCTAATAATTTTTTCTTAAAAAAAAAATACACAATTGGTAAAGAATTATGGCTAAAATATTTATGTTTGAGTATGTTAATTATTTTAACTTTGTAAGTTAAGTCCTCAAGTTTTGTTTTGTATCAAGCCTTAATATGTTTTAATCTAAAATTATTAAAAATCACCACTTTTTCCTGAAAGTCTTGACACCGTATCCTTCGTACGTTACGACTATACAGATTTATATTTATTATATTCACATGAAGTCTAGGTTAACCAAGTTGCGGATTGACTTGCTTCTATTGCTATTGATGACTATGGTTGGTAGTCTTTTGCTTTGGATTTAGTTATTCCTTATGTTTCTAGAGACTTTAATGCTTTTGGTTTTTATATGTTTCCTTAACTTTTTCTTGGTTTTTGTAAAGCATTATAATCTTTTTTTCCTGCTAGAGTTTTTCCCTAATGGTTTGCACAGATAATATTTTAATGAAGCATTGCAGGAGGTTTACTTTAATAGGATTATTGAGGTAAGACTATTTGAATATCCCTCCATTTGGCCTTTTTTTGGGTTGCTTTTTTAAAAAAAAAAAAAAAAATCCCTACCAAATATATTCTTATTTTAGTTCTTTCTTTTTTAGTAATTTTTTTTTCTGGGTAGGGTGACAGAGGATTGTCTTTTTGATAGGTGAAGATAAAGTTAAGATATACGGCAGCCGTGATTTATGCGATTGATTTTGCTTAGAAATATAGATAGAAATATCTCTAGTTAGAGAATAATTTAGTCTACATGGTTTCTCTTTTATTAGCCTGTTCTCTTAAAGTTTTTTTCCGTTGGAAATCAGCTTGGTGTAGGGCACTAAGGTACATTGCTAATATGGAATTTATGATCACTCATATCTATCGCGAGGGTAATTGTGTATCTGATTCTTTAGCTTTTCGTGCTCCTTCATTTGTTGGTCTTACTTGGTAGTGGTTCACTCTATCTTTTATTTTATATTTTATTTACGATGATTATACTGCGAAGTTTAATTATCAGTTTCACTGATTTTATTTCTTTTTTTATTTTTTTGTCCTGAAAGGTCAGGTTATGTCCCCCTCTAACTTGATATCTCTTTTTTTTCTTCCTGAGAGGTCAGCCTCTGGCTTAACGTCTCTTCTTTTTCATTCTCTTTTTATATAATTTTCCTCGTTATAAAAAAAAAAGTTAAGATGTAAATGTTAGAAATCTTAAGATTGTGGGCAAAAATATAAATTATAAAACTTGAAATTTTGGGTTAGAAATTTGGTATAAGAATAAATAGAAAACTTTATTTTAGATCTCTAATTGGGATAAGAAAATATTTACTTAAATTTAAGGCATGAAATCAATTATATAAAATAAATAATGTATGCCTCTAATGTATTTAGCCTAAATTTAGTTATGGACCTAAAAAGTGTGATCTATGCCTAATAATATTTAGCCCAAGGATGATTTTAGATTTTAAACCTGTGTAGCCATTAGTGTGTTTGACTCACTTATCATATTATGACCCTTAATTACGAATAAAGAAATTAATCAAGAATAATTAAAAGTATTTGATGAAAAAAATATAACTAAGGAAACTTAACTGATTTAGGATGATATTAATCAAATCAACAACCAAATTATTGATAAATTAAAAAGATCACCATGATAAAGGTTAAGGAGAATTAAATCTCATTCATCTAAGTTGAAAGTGTAAATTAGTCAATGAATATAATATGACATTGTTTCTCAAATATGAAGTTTTATGTTTTATTAAGACTGAATCTTAGTTGTTTTAAGTCTACTAAGTAATTAGAAGTTTAAAAAAAAAGTATAAATCCACTTTAAATTACTCTAACAAATTAAATATGCATACGTCAGGGCAAAACGTCGACCTAAACGTACTTAATTAAGGAGTGGAACTAGGACAATCATATTATGAGGTAAGTACAATTTCACCTATGGCATGGATGCTTTGAAAATATTTCATGTTTGTAATATGATATGTTTGAAATCATTTCATATGTTAACTTTCCTTTATTTTATTATTGCATAGCCTACGTTTAATGTATGCTTATAAAGATATATTTCTTATGCTATAAAAATGATATGTATGCTTACTTCACACTGTTATCATGTAAAAATATTTTAGCATACTTTTAACAAAGGAAATGATATGATAACGGAATATAAGCTTGGGTTTATTGAAGTATACCCACTCATACTAAGAAAAGACTAAATAAAATAAAGAATTTAAAAGTGTCGTACTAACCTTCACTAGGTGAGGATATCTGAGAGAAAATAAGACCGATCTTCCATAAGCGAGGATTCCCGAAAAAAAGTATGTTAAAATTATGACCGTGGGTGTTTTCAGTTAAGTTGCTCATTTGGTTCTCCATTCGGTAGTGCACACTCGATACGTACACCAGGACCCATAAGAAAGATAAAAGACTTTGTGATAAAGAATGAGATAAAATCATGGTACAATATCTTATAATAAGGCATAAGGTAATGATTTCATAAAACAACATAACCGAACTTTCATAAAAGATTGTTTATTTATAAGTTGTGAGAATTACATTATATTTATTGAGCGAAAGCTCACATTTTATGAGTATCTATGTTATAGGTACCAAAGGAAAAAAACCTCTGATTTGATTGATGGGTTAGCTGGAATCGAGGCGGAGATGAATATGAGACACATGCAATAGAATACTGCTATTAAAATTACTTCCACATATGTTCTTATTATGAGACAAATGATTCCAATTATGTATGCTTGATGTTATTTGAAAACATACTTATAACTTGGTATTTTATTTTGCAATGCATGGTTTTAATAAATTAAACTTGAAAATGTATTTCAATTGAATAGAATTTACACAAATCACATTTTATAAAAGCTTTTTTCTCTTTTATATTAGTTTTCTATCCGTATTTCAGTGATACTACAAACATATATTACTTAAAAATTGCAAAACAAAAATCAACGTCACACACTTTGTGCATTAGTAAAATAGAGAGATACAGTTACCGACTAATTCCAGTACTTTTGGAGGCAATATCTTGAGCAATGAGCTGAACAATGCCCAAAAGCATTCGGGTTTCTTGAGTATGAAGAGCAATTATTTTCAATGCATTGTAAAACACAATCATTATGTTTGATCCATTTCTTTTTCTTAGTATGAAAATTGATCCTAAAACTATCAACTGGTTTGAGAGAAACTGCTGAGTAAGAGAGTAAGGGAGAGAGAACATAGCCAAAACTTTTTGCATGTGCTATAATTGGTAAAAGAAAGAAAACCAGATCCACAATTATCATACCCACCGTTGTTTTTCCAATAACGAAAATAACCATAGTTTTTCTCAAATCAGTTTCTCCTAACTTTAACTTTTGGAACTTTGTAAATTACCTACATATAAATACACATATACATACATATAAATAACATTTACGTGCATGTACTGTACATCTATATGTTTGAATAGAAAAAGTTCCTTCTTCTTTTATAGTACATGATATGAAAGTTAACTGATGCGTGCATTAAGTTTAAAATAACATTGTGACCATAAAGGAACATTAAGTTTAAAATAACATGCGTGCATTAAGTTTACTACGGGGGTGTGACTTAATTCAAAAAGGGATTCGTTGGAGAATCGGTAATGGGATGAATGTTAGAGTTTTCTATGATCCATGGTTACCCCGACCAGTGTCCTTTCGACCAATTACTCGGTGCTCCTCGAAAACTCTTCGCACGGGTGATTTATTTCTTCGGTATGGGATGTGGGATGAGCAAAAGGTAAACGAGGTATTGTGGCCTATTGATACTAAGGTGGTTAAAACCATCGCTCTTACATCTCAGATGGAGAAGATAAATTAATTTAGCACTACTAGGAGAAAGGTGGATATACAGTTCATGGCGGTTATAATCTTTTATTACAAGAAGTTGTTAATCAGACGGGGCCTAGTAGTCAACCTCTTTCTCAATAGTAGAAATTTAAACTAACTACTAATTAGTTTTGTCTATGTCTTTCACTTTGAATTATGACCACTAATTTCTAAAGAATATTTCTATTATCATTTTCTTTTTTCTACCTTTTGAATTATTTTAGAGACAAAAGTTATCATTAGTTTTGTCTATATTTTCCTTTCTTAGAATTACTAACTAACTTTATCTCTTTCCTTTTCTATTCCACTAATTTAAAGTTATTACCTCCCTTAGATAAAACTTCTCTACTCTTTATCTTTTTCTATAACTTATTTTCTACCCTTAGATTGATTTGTCTACTTAATTCTTTGTATAAATCAGTTACCACCCTTTCTCCTCCAGGCTCAATGGCTAAATTCTAGGCTACATAATAGTGTGGCGTGCTGGAACGAGAAAATGGTAAGGCTAGGGCATGGCAATGGGACTCCGGCAAGGAGATTCCCTGGCTGGTGGATAGGTTTCAGCTAGGTATTCATACGAAGGAAGAGGAAGAAGAGAGAAGGGGAAAGAAATTAGGGACTTGGGTATCTTTTGGGATTATTTGCTACTTGGCAGGTAATAAGAGGGTTTCCTCTTTTGAATATTGTATTTTGCCCCATTGTTTCAAGTTTCTCATCACTTAAGTCTCTTAAAATTTTGATGTAGCCATAGTTTCTCATAAAACGTTTCAAGTAAGCCCAATTTCGAATTTTACTAAATTTATATGTGAAAACCTATATTACCTTCGATTGAAAGTGGGTTTTTACATATGAATCTAGTGAGTTCTATGATACCAAGAAACAAGCATCAAATGAGAAGTAGAAATGACTAATAATATAAAAGGAATCAGATATAATCCACAACTTATTTCAACCTCGAATAAGGTTGTAGACATCGCACCAAAGAATTTTAATGTCAAAACATAAATAATATCAAGCTTAGTATCAAAACAACTATGAATAAAATCTCTCAAATTACAAAAATTTCACCATGTTCACCTTTAACCAACCAAAAATCGCGGTTTTTAGTAGACAAAAATAGTCCTTGCAGTGCGAGAAGAATGATCACTAAGAAAGAGTATGATCTGCAACAAAAGAATGTCTTACAACTAATGTCAAACTTATTTACCTCTTTCAAGGATGCCCAAATTAAGGAAACCAAAAAGCTAGAAAGAATCAAAATATCTGAAAAAAGAAGTTGATTCCTTACAAGCCAAATTGATGAGGAGGTTATTTACCAATAAATCAAGTATTTTTGAGCTCAAATATTTTGTGAGTTCTCAAGCATTTTGTTAATTTGATGTTATTTTGTAATATTGTTGAGGGAGAAAGAGAAAAAAAGACTGCATTTTTTGGGCACCAAAATAGTGAGTTTTGAAGCTCTATCGAGGACAAGCAAAGGTATGTCACAATATGGTGATTTTGAGCCGTTTGGGTGGAAGAAAAGATTCTATGAAAGATCTGAGCAAAGCAACATTGAATAATAGCTAAAAGGTGCTTAAAAGGACTCATTAGAGAAGTTGGGCAGCAAGTATAGCACTTTGGTGCTAATCAATGGTGTTGTAGTACTGAAAAAGAGCATTTTAAAGCAACAACCATAAACTGTTGTGTTGCAATACTAATACTAAGAGCATTGTAGCACTCCAATAGCCAAAATCAAGAGCGCCGTAATGCTACAACGCCATCAACAAGCTTCTTCGAAGTAGCGCTGCAACATTACTCAGCGTACATATCAACAACTTTTAGGGAATCTTTCCCTTTTCGGACCCAACTGCCAAAGAGCATAAAAGGGACAATTTCTAGGGCTGAGAGCAGACTTTTTGGTGGTTGAAAAGTGCAGACCTAAGAGAGAGAAAGGAGACAAAAAGAAGAAGAAGCGAGGTATAGACAATTTCAACAAATCCATAGTTTTTCCTCTCTTCCTTATATGATGTCAATGATTTTTAGTTTGTTTTACTTTCTTCAATCATGAACTAAGAATTTGTAATTAGAGGATTGATGTAACCTTACTTGACACTATGTCTTTTATTTCAATATAATTTCTATGGTATTTTTCTAGTTTATTTGTGTTATCTTATTCATGTTGCTTATTAATTAACCGGTCATTAATTGGATGATTGGGTATTTCGAATTTGACACTTAAAGAGAAACTTCTAAATTAGACCGTAGAATAATATAACTTAGAATTTATAGAGTTTGAGAGAATCTATGGATTCTTTAAATTTTTTTCGTAAAGAACCTTTGAACTTAATGAATTCTTATATTTTTGATTTTAAATAGAGATATTGAAATTGGAATTTAGAAATACTTTCTACTTGGCACTTGAGAGAAGAAGTAGAAGCAACTTTACGCCCTTAGCTTATAGTAGATAAATTGATTAAAATTAAGTTAATAATAGAAATACATAGTTTAAAGTTAGGTGAAATTAAGCCTCTAGATTAATTTGACAGTCATATGATTTAGCCTTGCAACGGATGTTTGGTTTTATTTGCTTTAGAATTCTTTTTGTCTTTGTTTATTTATTTTTTTATAGTTTAATTTAATTATCTAAATAAAGTTAGGGTTAATTAATTTATAGTACTTATTTAGAATCTAATTACAATCCTCGTGGTATGACAATCCTTATTTCTATTATGTTACTTATTGCATATCATATACTTGCGATCTTAAATTATGCACACACAATATAATTCAACGCACATAGCCCAAATGCTAGAAACATTATTAGAGCGCCAAAGAGCTAAGAGCCTAACTTGATCTGGATGTCTGTCACAAATGGTCATCACATCCGTCCTTTAGCACAATATTTTTCAAATTTTCGTGTTTTTAACTTCCAAAATTATTTTAGACACTTTTAAAACTTAGGAAATAATTTTCAAGTAGATAAGTTGACATTTGAAAATTTGATTTGGTTTCTAAAAATACTTATAAAAGTTTGTGCGTTGAAACCAAAACTTACCAATAATAAAATATTACAATTTTTGTCTAGAAAAATGATTTTATTAAAATTAAGCCTTAATATGATAAAATTATTTCACATGTCAAATATATATGGACTCTATCTTGTATTTTGATTCTTCATTTAATGTTTTTTAAGATTGATAATGATTTATGCTAAATTAAATAACATGAGCTATTTAATTTTGAGTTTTTCAACATACTCGAGTAAGCTAGTAGTATTAAATCAAACGTTTGTTGTATACACAATAATAGTAGATAAGACTGAAATTTTCAGAGCCAGCAAAGTCTACACCCTAGACAGTAGCCGATATTTTAAAATCCAAAAGATAAGTTAGTATAAATGTGTTTAAAGATCGTTGAAAAGAAATAATGGAAACCAAATGAAAAAACCACTATAAAAAGGAAACAACAACTAAACACGCACTCTCTTATGCCTTATTAAAAACTTTTTTCAAAAATTACGAAAGGAAAAAGAGTACATTCCCTAAATTAATTAAAGTGATAAATAAAAAATTCTTGACATATCTTCATCCCATAAGGGTCAACAAAACTCTGGAAATAAGGTCCATCAAATTGATTCTTAAAAACAAATCATGCAGAAGAGTTCCTTTCCCGATAAATATGTGAAACTTGAAATTGCATTGAGGATAAGTAATTAAGGAAACAAGACCAACGAGCTAACTAACGCCGAGGAACACTATAAATGTGATTCAATAGGAGATTATGCTAGTTTTTCTAAAATCCTTAATCGTATTAAAGACATGAACAATTCATGAAAAATGAAGAAAGCATATTTTGTAAAACAAGAACATAACGGAAATAGGCTTTAAAATTTTCTTCACAATTTACAAAGAACGCAAGATCTATAACATACCATTTATCAATTCTAGAGATTCCTATATTGATTTAAGGCTGTAGGATTACCCAGAGGAACTTCAAACCTTTGAGTTTTTCCGTCTCTTTTTGAAAAAATGGTTTTTCTTCTATTATTTTTTTTATTTGATTCTGAAAAGATGCAATTTATAGGACTAAAAAATCTACTAATTAATTACAAATATCTCCTAATTAATTACAAATATACAATTGTAATATTTTGTAATTAATTCTAATCAATACAAAATAATTCAACACTCTCCCTCAAGTTGGTGCGTAGATATCTATCATGCCCAACTTGTCCACAAATTTTGAAAGTGTGTGATTTGAGACTGCTTTGGTGAGAATGTTTGCTAATTGTTCTTCTAATCGAATTTCCGGTAATTCTAGACTTCTGTTATCCAATTTCTCTTTGATAAAAAATTGATCAATCTCGACATGCTTTGTTCGATCATGATGAACTAGATTATGGGCCATATCACGAGCAGACTTGTTATCACAGTATAACTGGATTGGTTTATTTGATAACCCAAATCCTGAAGGAGGAGATTTAGCCATAATCCTTCACAAACTCCAAGAGCCATTCCCCTAAGTTCTGCTTCACCACTTGAGCGAGCAACGACACTTTGTTTCTTACTCCTCCAAGTAACAAGATTACTATCTACAAAGATAAAATATCCTGAGGTAGATCGTATGTCAGTTTTATCTCCAGCCTAATCTACATCAGTGTATACCTCGATGGTTTGTTCCTTTGTTTTCCTAGAGAAAAGAATTCCTTTTCCTGGAGCTGATTTCAAGTATCTTAAAATTCGTGTGACTGCATTCATATGTTGCTCACCTGGATTATGTATAAATTGGCTGACGATACTCAAAGTATATGCAAGATCTGGTCTTGTGTGTACTAAGTAAATCAATCTGCCAACAAGTTTTTGGTATCTTCTTTTGTCGGCTAGAACTTGATCAGTTTTAGCACGTAATTTTAATCCTTCCTCAATTGGTGTATTTACTGGTTGGCATGCAGACATCCCAGTTTCTTTCAAAAGGTCTAAAGCATACTTCCTTTGAGACAAGAAAATATTTTTCTGAGATCAAGATACTTCAATTCCCAGAAAGTACTTTAAGGAGCCTAGATCTTTCATTTCAAATTCTTTGGACAAATATTCTTGAAGGGCTTGTCTTTTAACTGGATCATTTCCTGTTACTACCATGTCATCAACATAAATAATAAGTATGGTAATATTATCATCTTTCTTTTTCAAGAACAACGTGTGATCTGAATTGCTCTGATGATAACCAAATGCTATCATAGATTTTGTAAATCTTTCAAACCAGGCCCTGGGAGATTGCTTCAGATCATACAATAATTTCTTCAATTTACACACCTTTTGCTTTTGTTTTCCTGTCACCATGCACCCTGGGGGAATATTCATGTAGACTTCTTCAGATAGTTCCCCATGCAAAAAGGCGTTCTTCACATTAAACTGCTGTAGTGGCCATTCAAAATTAGCAGCTAATGATAACAAGATTCGAACTGTTTTGATTTTTGCTATAGGTGCAAAAGTTTCCGTGTAGTCGATTCCATGAGTCTGAATATATCCCTTTGCCATCAATCTTACTTTGAAGTGTTCAATTGTACTATCGGCTTTATACTTTATAGAAAAAATCCACCGACACCCAACTAATTTCTTTCCTCTGGGAAGATCTACAAGCTCCAATGTCTGCTTCTTTTGTAAGGAGGACATCTCTTTATTAATTGCAGCTTTCCACCTTGGATCCGTTAAAGCTTCCTGCATACTGTTAGGAATAGATACAGTAGATAATTGACTTACAAATGACTGATTTATTTTTGACAATTGATGTATTGATACATAATGGCTCATAGGATATCTTACTTTACTAGACAACTTAGGTTCATAAGTTGGTTTTGGAATACCTCTTGTGTGATGTTGTGGTAACTGTCTCCTAGATGACTCAGGTACAGTATAAGGAGTATCCTCAGCTAACGATTGGTTTGATATATTATTTGAGAGAGATTGAATCTCGACTTCTGAAGTTTCTTGACTTTCTGAATTATCACTTATATCCAAGTTTGGACCACTCGTATCCAAGTCACCTGCATATTCATCAGATATTTTTGCCACATCAACTTTTACGTCCTCCGTATCTATCATAAGATTGTATTCAAAAGTTTGAATTTCATCAAGATACTCCCCTTGAAATTCAGACGTAGAGTAATATATTGTATCTTCATGGAAGACAACATCCATAGTAATGAACATGCATCGAGTAGGAGGACGATAATATCGATACCCTTTTTGATGTAGAGCATATCTAACAAAAACACATTTCAAGGCTCGAGGCATTAACTTACTCTGTTGATCTTTGGGTAGATGAACGTAGGCAATACAACCAAAGACATGGGAAGTTAGATTGGGGACTGTGGGTGCTAGAATAGCATCTGTAAGTGCTTGAAATGGTGTTTGAAAGTTGAGCGTCCTCGATGGAACCCGATTTATGAGGTAAGCGGTAGAGAGAAGAGCTTCACCCCAGTAGCAGGGGGGCACGTGTGCTTCAATAAACAAAGCGCGAACAACCTCTAGTAAGTGTCTGTTTTTACGTTCAACAACACCATTCTGCTGTGGTGTATTTGGACAACTGGCTTGATGAATGGAGCCATGAGAGTCCAAAAAATATTGGAGTTCAGTACTACGATATTCTCCCCTATTATCACTTCGAAGTACATGAATTTTCGCATTGTATTGTGTACGTACAGTATTATAAAACTTCTAAAATAATACTATAACTTCTGATTTGGATTTCATCAAACATAACCAAGTCGTCCGAGTACAATCATCGATAAAGGTAACAAACCAATGAACACCTCCCAATGTAGGAACTTTGGAAGGACCTCAAATATCAGAGTGAATAACCATAAACGGAGTTGGACTTTTATTTGAACTTAAAGGAAATGAAGCACGATGGCTTTTTGCAAGTATACAAACATCACATTTAAAACTAGATATAACCAAATAAGTAAACAAAGTAGGAAACAACCTTTTTAAGTAACCAAAAGAGGCATGGCCTAAACATCGATGCCAAAGCCAAATCTCAGTCATTTTCTTGGAGGTAGTGGTACTGTTCACAGTGAGAACTTGTTGAAGTTTGTTGGACTTTGTTGACTCCATATCCAAGTAGTACAACATTCCTTTCTTAATACCATAACCAATCGTTTGTTGAGTCTGAATATCCTTAAATACACAAAAATTAGGACAAAAAATAACCATACAGGACAAGGTATTAGTGATTTGAGAAACTGAAAGAAGATTATAGTTTAAGGAAGGTACCACTGATACATAATCAAGGTGTTAAGTTTTAGTAAGATCAGAGGACCCTTCACCAAGAACTATATTAGTATTGCCATTAGCAGTAGAAACACAATTTCTGGATGAAGATTTCAGGGTAGAAATATGTCGTACATCAAATGTCATATGATCAGTGGCACCAAAATCAATTATCCATGTATTATTCAAAATAGGTGCAGAAATATTCAAAACCTTACATTCTCCAGTGGTGGTTACCAGTACTGATGAAGTAGATGGAATATCAGCTGCTTTTGTTTGAGTGAGAGCTGTCGAAGATGGTCTCTTAGCATTCTGATGTCGTGCTGGGTCCCACCAATCTGGATATTCAATCAATTCAAAGCACCGATTTTGGTATGACCATTTTGATTGCAGTGAGTGCATTTCAAGGAGTTTTTTTCGAATGTAGAATTCTTTGGGTTGGTGGGTTTGGGGTGATCTTGCGATGTTTTACTGGGTCATTGTCGAGAGAATAGTGCGGAGGCTTCAGGTTTGGTAGTTTCTTCATGGAAAGTAGTTGATCGTAAGTTCTCATGACGGACTAAGGAATAATTTTCTTCCAGACTTAAGAGTGACTCGCGACATAAAATTTCTCGCCGAAGTTGATCAAAACTTGTATCCAACCCAGCAAGAAAGATGTGGACTCGAGTGCATTCAATAGACTATCGGTATGCTACCACATCTACAGGATCCTTCATGATCACTCTATCATGATGATCGAGTTTTTGAAATATTTCGGTTAACTCTCCATAATAGACAGAAAGAGATTTAGTACCTTGTTTGGCTGAGAAGTCTTTCTGATGCAGGGAGTAGACTTACATCTCATCAGTTCCATTATAAAAAGCTTTGGATAAAGCATTCCATGTTTCACGAGCAGTGGGAATACAGAGGTAGCGCTTCATAATGTCAGGAGTCATGGACATCAGAAGCCAACGTTTAACTTTTTGATTTTCAGCATACCATTTCTCATATCTTTTATTCGATATAGAAGGTGGAGTTGTTTTGCCTATAATATAGGAGAGTTTTTCCCGTTCAGTAATATGCATCTCCATCAACTGGGACCACACATCATAATTTGTTACAGTGAGTTGAATGCCTGCATTGAAGACCCCTTCAGACTGAACCAGAATAGGAACAGATTTGGTACCAATTGATTCACCTTGTTCACTCATTTTTTTTTTTTTTTATATTTGGTTTATCTTGATTTCAATGTGAATAGATTATATGGTAATTGGCCAAAAACTAGGCCTAGGCTAGGAAAAAAAAATAAAAATAAAAATGAACAAAGTAAATGGGCTGGGCTTTTATATAGTTACTTGACTTTTGGTTAATGAACCAAGAATAATTGAATTAGGTCTAGGCCTAAGCAGCTCTCCCTTCTTCTTCTTCTTCTTCTCTAGTAACATGTTGTGTTTGAGCATTCGGAGGCATGAAGTGGTGTAGTGTTATGCCGGACTTGGCGAGGCACAGGGCTGGGTCTGAGATGCAGACTAATGAGCGGCGAGTTGTCTGGGCATCCGGCAGCGTGATGCGGAGCGATGAGGCGGGGCAGGACTTTCAAGGACTCAGAGAGATAATGCGGCAGTCGATTGTGAGGTGGCACGGTGGTTTTGAGGACTTACGACAGCGGCACGATGGTCGATCGCGAGGCAGCATGGTGGTCTCGATAACTTGGGAAGGCGGCATAGCGGTCGATGAGCGATTTTCAGCGGATTTTGATGAGGTCTGAGATGGGGGTTTGCAAGCATTTCAAGGTTTTGATACTTTTGATTTACTATGGTTTGGATGGTCAAGTATTTGAGTTTGGTTATTTGGTGCGCTAGTATGCGGCAAGGAACGGGTAAGGTGGAATACCTCTTCTGGTGCACTGGTTTGGCAAGGCAGGCTAAGGTGTTCTCACGTGGTACACGACGTTTCTGTTTTGGTTTGGTGGTGGTCTGGTTGTGGAGAAACAGAGAACAGAGAACAGTGTTCGGAGGCTGAGGTGTTGGTGTTGGTGTTGGTGTTGTCTGCTCTGATAAGGTTTGCTCGTGGATCTTGCCGAAAGGTCACAAGTTCGGTTCTGTTTTTTTTTTTTAATTATTTTATATTTGGTTTATCATATCCCGCTCTGATACCATGAAAAAATGGTTTTTCTTCTATTATTTTTATTATTTGATTCTGAAAAGATACAATTTATAGGACTAAAAAATCTCCTAATTAATTACAAATATATAATTATAATATTTTGTAATTAATTCTAATTGATAGAAAATAATTCAACACTTTTCACTCTCAGTTGATTTAGTGTGCAAGCATCTATTCTTGATCAACTTTGTAAAAGCTGCAAAAACACCAAGAAAGACTATTTTTTGTTCTTTCCTTAAATCTAGTTGGTGAGAAAGCAAGAACAGCGAACCAAATTGATTCTTTGTCCTTCTTTTGGATTGATGGAACATTTAAACTTGTCAAGAGCCTTGTATGTGCCTAGCAGTAGGAGAATTCAGCTATGGCTTCTCTTTTTCTCTTTTAAGGGATTGGTGTCTTTAGGCTCTCTATCTCTATGTTTAATGTGTAGAGCAAATATGTTGGGTACTCAATTATATGACATTCACATAATTATAAGGAGAGTAGGGTTGTTTTCTCATATTGGGCCTACATAACGATTAAAGTAGAGGAAATTTGATTTTTTATGGTATTTTTTTCAGAAAAATTGAAAAATCCCAGAATCTAAAATTGTTCTGAAAAATTTCAGATTTAATTATAAAAATACCACTTTTAAAAGTATTTAGAAAAATGTCAATTTTTATTGATTCATGAGATATTTAAGGTAACTAGTCGAGTTACCTGAGGTAACTTAAACAGTTGTTTCAAGTAACTGGATTGGTTACTCTAAGTAACCTAATTAGTTACCTCGAGTACCATTGAAAAATATCAAATTTTAAAAAAAAAATTGTATTGTTCAAAATATTTTTTAAAAGTGTTATTTTTCTAATAATACTTTTAAAAAGTGATATTTTTCTAAATCAGTCCAGGAGTTTTCAAAAAAATGAGTCCATCTAGAATTTTTTAATTTTTGGTATCTTGGACCTAGAATTTTGTAAATAGCCCATTAAAGTAATCGCCCATTCTGATCATAGTTCAAATAGAGGGGCTACCATTAATCAATTCACTATTGGGCTTTGTTGAGTTAGATATAGGAAAATTGATGTATTTAGCTCTTATTTGAGAGCAGTTGACTTTTTTAGTTTCTTCGGAATAACTTTTTTAGTCCAATTAAGGAAAGAAAAAGTCTAAACAAAAAAGTGACGCTAAGGCCACTGCCTCCTGGAGACGCCGACTAAGAACCATCGCCCTCCTCTCCTCTCCCTCATCACCAACTATACCCTCTCCAATCCCAAAACGCCTCTCAAGCTCATCTCCGCTCATGAGATGATGAACGTGCTTAACGATCTCAAATTGGGTCCAAGCATTAGCCTCGGAGAACCTTGACGTACCGAGTTGCGAGTTCTTCAAGTAGTTCAAGCGGATTTTCAAGGCCGCCATCAATGGTTCATCATCCTTTGAACTCCTCAATGGGAGGTCCAGGGTTGTCTGGGGTGAATAATTAAGCGGCGTTGTCTTTGGGTGGTGCTCATGGAGGCTATGATGGTGGGATTGGCGGCTCTTTCAATGATTACGGAGGATTGTGGTCGACTGGCTATGGTGGATTAGAAGGTGGTGGTGTGATTCGACTAAACGGGGTCCACATGGAGGAATGTACCCGCCACCTTGTTATTGGGGTAATTTTTCTGCCATTAGCTCTTTTTAGTTTTCTTTACTCCGTTGTTATTGTTTCTGATTTTGTTGGTTTCAACACCCACTGTGAGTTTTTTTGTTCTTATAAGTTAGAATTAATGTACGTGGCTTCTTTATCTTGTTGTTTCTCTCTTATGGTTCTTTATTATTTGTCCCTGAATTATCCCTTTGTTCTTTATATGTGTACATAATATGGTTGAATTTTTGTTAATATTTACTCAATATTAAGTTACTATTTTGATTTTGCATGCTTGTGTACTGTATGTTATATTTATTCTTCTTTTATTGATTTTTGTGTTGTCGTGATATCTGGGTGATCAAGTGTTTTTTTTTTAATAGCATTTTTTAGATGTGTCTCTTTGGTTGTTCGACTTCCTGACTTGGAATTGGATTGTTATGCATTAGTACTATCTGTTGTAGTCTTCCCTTGTGATGTGCTAATCGTATCTCATTTCTTGTTCTTTATTAGACTAAAATAGGCTTTATTTTAAGCAAATATGATAAGCATCTTTGCTGATAAGTTTCATACTTCCCTTTTTACTGGTATTGTAGTAGATATGGTTAAAAAATCTATTAGTTGCTTTTCTTATTTTTTACTTTTATGAGTGTGCTCATATCTATATTATGTTTGTATTTTCTAATTTGATGTATTGGCCTGGTTTGTCGTGTTCTATGGACATGCTATGATTTATCTTTTAAGTTGTAAAATTAAAGTTAATGGTTTTAATTTCATTTTCCTGGACAAAGATTATGATTTCTGTAAAGCTCCTAATTTGTAGCACCCCCCAAAATGTTGGTTGTAACTTGTAATGTATGAATTATAACTCTATTATCTGCATTGTTTGATAGGAAAAAGAAACTTTCTCATTGTTTTTAATAGTTTTGTGCACTTCTTTTTCTTATGAATTGTGATATGTTTTTACATAAGAATGAAATATGACTTGATCAAACTTGTGTTCAATCAATGTGTCATTCTCTCCATCACTTGGTTGTCTTTTGGGGTGTGTTCAATCAATGTGTCATTCTCTTCATCGAAGGTTACACAAAGGGGACAGGAGGCTGACCATTGCAACAAGATGCAACAAGCCTCAGGATGCATTTATTAATGGTAATAAATGTGTAGTTCTTTCTTTGATTAGTGTCATTATTATTTTCTTTTTGCTCAGAAACCATCAAGTTTCTTTATTTATGCTTCATTTTTACAATTATATTTTGGAAGAGAATATGTGTGCCTTGTAATAAAGAATGTGTAATTGTCACAAATTTCGTGAGTTACAGTCAGATCTGGTTTGTTTTGGAACTATGAAAATCTATGGTTGTCACGGATTTTGTGACCTACAGTCACACACTAATATTCTTCTTCTTTTCTTCTTCTTCTTCTTCTCTTCTTTTTTTTAGATGAACACAACTGACATGGTTTTTCACGTGAAAAATAGATTTTTCATGAGTTTAAGGCATTACTAGATGTTGGTATATACTACTAAGTTATTGAAAGTAGTCACAAAATGTGTGATTGTCACAACTTTTGTGACTCTAAGTCACATATCTTGATCTTTCAAAAGAAGAAAAAATTCACATATCTTGACTACTCTCAGGAATTGTGTAAGCCTAAAATCACACATTATTACTATTAATATATGAGTTGTATGTAATTGTCACAAATTGTGTGACTTATACTCACAAATCAGATTTTGTATTTTTTAGAACTATGAGAATCCTCTAACTGTCACGGACTACGAATTAATTCTTTTTTTTTTTTTTTAAGGAATACACACTACTAATCTAAGTCACAGATCCTAATCTAAGTCATAGATCCTAACTACTATCAAGGATTATGTGACCTAAAGTCACTCATTATTATTACTAATATGAATGAGAAGGGTTGACAATTGAGACTTTATTGGTTTTTGAATTATGTTTGAAGTTTAAGGATTTGAAGGCATTTGGGAAAGAGAAAGAGTGATGCCCCTACTTCTTAATAGAAATGGGTGGGATAAGATGCATTAAGACCAGCTTCATTTTTGAATTGTCAATAATTGTGTAAATGTAGGAAACACAAATATGAGTATTAATAAATACAACAGCATGGTTTTATTGTAAAATTAGTTTGTGTTAGAAAAATGTCATAAAGCCATTGTTATTTAATGTGAAAGCATATTTTGCTTTTATAAGATAGACACATTGTTATCTAATATGTTTTTTTTTTTTTTTTAAAAAAGAATGTCATAAATGTTGTGACTAATAATCATAAATTAGAGTTGTATGATAGAAAATTACGACTGCCATGATAATCAATTATTGGCTAATAGGAATATTTGTCTTCTTTTGGTAAGGTTGGCACAAATATTATGACTGAGACTCATAAATTAATGTAAAATATAAAGATTGCACAAATCACAATAACGGGATTCAATAATATTTGTAACGATGTACAATACACTGTGAATTTCAGTCACAAAATTATGACCATGTACAATTTGTGACAATATTTGTAATAATGTAAAAGAAGTTATGATTATTTGTCACAAAATTATGATAAGTAGTAACAAAATAGTGAGTAATGTAACAATTTACAGCATACGAGAAAATGTGTCAAAAAAATTGTGACAATTGTTTACAAAATTATAATACTGTTATGTCTTGAAAACTCACAATATTCGTAAGGATGTAAAACAAACTATGACCCTTAGTCACAAATATATGATTATCAATAACAAAGTGTAAAATGACAAAAGGACAGTCTCAGAATGACGATTTTTTCTCTTTCGAAAAGAGGCTAAAAATCATTTTTTTGTACTATAAAAATCACATTTAAAAAATGGACTAAAAAAATCAACTTGCCAAAAAGACTCACTGCATCAATTTCTCTAGACGTGGACATATGACTTAATAGATCCAATTAATCTAAGTTCCAATGGATCGGTTACCAACAATTATTATTAGCTTTTCATTATAAGCCTAGTATTACACTCTTAACTTAAGTGTCATTATCTTATAGAAGTTATTAATACATTAATTAACTCGATTTATTTAGTATATACTATACCGTATGTATACCCCTAATGTCATACCGTAGTAATTAGATAAAATACAATAGTACTTCTTATACTCATATTTACCTATGAATTGTTTATTTCTTTTAATGAATAATTTGTTGATAATTATAGTTGATGACTCTATAACACTGTCAAATATAAAGAGTGAATACTTGGATCAATGATTAAAATTATTCTAGACATGGTATACGTATTAGTGAAGGGCATTCTTATCAATTTATAAATATTGTCTTCCAAAATACTGGAGTTTATATCATAATTTGACTAGTATCTTAGTAAGTTAAAAAGATATAACTTACGAAAAACATACTGGACCAAAATTAGGATTAAGAGCTATATTCATAGTATTAACTTAGTAATAGCAAGAAGATTAGATTGCAGCACTTAATCTTAATTTTTATGTTACTTAGTCTAGTTCAATGCACTTATAAATTATATTAAGCATTAGTGTTTTTATTAAAAATCGGATACTTATATGATTTGAGAGATATCACTTCCGTGAGATAGACCCCTCAATGACGTTGTTGAAGAAGAAGAAGGATGGAGAGCTACTTAGACCCAGGCCGAATTCATTCAATTTTGGTTCATCAGCCAAAGGCCAATTAACTTTATAAATGCTCATTTGCTTCTTTTATTTATTTGTTGCTTAGTCTAGGCCAAGTTTTAGGCCGAATTACAGTATAATTCATTTACATCAAAATCAAGATTTTTCTAGTTCTTTATAGTTAGCGTATTGTTCCAAAAAAAAATAGAAATAAATCAAAAGAGAGAAAGAGAGAGAGGGGCTTTAAAAAAAACATGGGTCTAAATACTGAATTATATGGAACAAAATCTGTTCCGGTTGTTGTGCAGCCTTTGTTCTGATTGTTGTGCAGATTTTTAATGCAAGAATAATTCTCAATGAATCAAATTATGATATTTGGTATTAATTGAGGGAGATGCATATTGCTGAGAGATAGAAACTCTTCTTCGTTAGAGGCAAGACAAAACAACCTGCAGAATCAGAGGATAGATGTAAAAGATGGTATGCAGAGAATCAGAAAATCAAGAAATGGTTAGTGATGTCTATGACTCCAGAAATTACAGAAGGTTATTTACACTTACCTACTACTCATGACATTTGGAGTTTTCTATGGCGGAAGTGATGAGTTACAAGTTTTCTCTCTAAACCAGAGAGCATCTGCTGCAAAACAAAAAGGAAGAACTCTATTAGTATATTATGGAAAGTTGAATAAAACTTTGAGCAAGTTGGACCACCGAGATAAAGTGGTCATGAAAGATTCTGATGATATCGAAGCATACCGAAAATCTACTGAACGACTACGGGTACATATCTTCCTTTCCAGATTGAATGAATTTTTTGATCAAATTTGTAGATAAAGTCTTAAAAAAAGTACTTGTCCCAAATATGGAGGAATGCTACTCCTTGGTTTGGCATGAAGTTGTACTTCATACAACTCTGAATAAGGAGGCACAAAATATTGAAGCTTCAGCCATGGTAGCTCGAAACCTTACTAATCCAACCATAAGACCCAACAATCCAAACTCCAGCAATGTCACCGACAAGTCTGCCTATAAGTGTACTCATCGCAAACAGAATGGGCATACAAAAAGCCGTTATTTTGAATTTGTGTCGTGATCTTATTTCAATCTAATTTACAAAAGTCAAATAATATTGGAACCATAGACAAGTCATACAATAGAAAAAACTAACCACATCATGGAAACAAAAAATTATATTTTTTTTTGTTTTTTTTTTCCTCAAAAGATTGATACTTGAAATAAATTGACAAGCATTGACTAATTTGCTACTTTGATCCAGCAAAAAACTTTTGTTGCTTCTTTGTGAGAGTCTGACAAAGAAAAGACGTATTCTTTTTTTTGTTTCTAATAAATGTATATATGTATCATTGGAAAGGGTAACAAGTTTATCGAATGAAGTTTTTTTAATGAAAAAATTATGATTACTTGAAAACCACCATTGCAGATTTTTATGATTTTTTAGTTTTGTGGATCTAGCCCTTTTTTTTTTTTGATGCATTCGGTTATTTGGGATCTCTATGTTTTGGTGGATTTTTTTCTTTTGTTGTCTTCTTCTATTGAAAAAGGCTAAGAATACTCCCAAATATGTATGTACACGAGTACATTTATGTATAATTTCTGTTCCATGTATTATTCTAAAGTATTCACAAACCCCAATATTTATTTATGAAAAGGCCATTGTCTTATCGAAGAATTACATAGCTTATTAAACAATTCTTCTATTACGGATTTACCAGTATTTAAAGTGCAGAATTTAAATGTTAATAGACTGATAGTACAATATATAGTTAGTTAGTTGATATGCACTACAAAGATGTGGAACGTGAGAAATTAATCCGATGAGTAGTCAGGACCCTAAAATCTGTGATTTGAGAAGTTAAAATAAAGATGATAAATTTTTTGATTAATTTACTCACAAAACTGGGAGTAAAATAGGAAGACTAAGCAGGTAGAAATTTAGAATATATGAGATGATGAGAATAATGATGGTAAACAAATAAAAGGAACAAAATGATGATAATAGTAAAAACAATGGTGACACCAAAGAAGAATATGACTTTAGATGTAAAACAGGTGAAATATATGTATGTATAGGTTTATGTGGAGATGGATGTATGTATACGCACGTGGATATATATGAAAAAAATCAGGAAACTTATGTAAGTGTACGAGCGAATTGGTGAGATTGGTGACAAAGAAATTGTTTAAAGAAAAAAAAAAAGACAAATAATGCCTTTTGGTAGAAAAAATAGCAGCCAAAGATTACTGAGAGAAATATGAGTATTTATATTGTTTTTGGATCCATTAATAATAAAGAGATACTGCATGTATATAGGCACATACTGAAGAGGTATAAATGGCGGGACATATGAGAATAAATTCTCAAACTCACAACAACTTGACACTTTTACTTGACAGATATCTTAAGCATGCAAGATAATTATTAGACACCTTGACTAATGTTTTGTGATATGTCACTTTCTAAAAGAAGGTTTTTGATTTATTGACACCTATACCATGAAGGGGTTCCAATAAAAATTTGACACATGACCCTATAATATTGTGACGCATGGCATCGTCCAGGAAAGTATCTAAGATTTCTTATCAGTAAAGGCTTATAATAGTATGATTTCATGCCTAAAATATTGTATAAGTTATTAAAGATGTCTTTCTTCACATATACAAGTAAATTATTGTTCATCTATTGAACATTCATTTTATTACTAGTCGATTTTTGACAAAACTCATAGAAGAAAATACTCTTGCTACAGTATAAGTAATAAATAGTAAAATTAATACTAAGGTTATGAGTTGATAAACTAATAGATATATATATTTTTTTCTTGTATCAACCGTTTTCTTTGCAAGATAACCATTTTTTTGCTTTCTTTTTTTTTTTTAATCCAATTTGCAGCTTTTATTTGATGAGAGCTAAGTTTGAGTCTTGAGGTATGGGTTATTTTCTTATTTTTAAGTTATTAGTTTTTTTAAATTTTAACCACTAGCATAATATTTTGGCCTATCATACTTTAATATCATGTCCAAACCAACAACAAATATTAGGCATAATTTTCAAATTTATTTATCTTGGACTTTTATATTCAATAAATATTTGAGTAGACTATCAAACTCTTTAGTGGGAACTTATAGCTAAAACAATTATTCGTAAGTTACTTTTTTTTGCCCATTAATAAAATATAATAGCTCATTTTTTTTTCTCATATAATCTCTACCACTTTTTATTCTAATGGACTCTTGTGCTCTTTTACTGGACATGAATTTCTCCTTCTTCCTTCTCCACTCTACTTCTCTCTCTCTTCATTATCAGACAGCGTCGAGGTGATTCTGAAGTGGCATTCCCAATGTTTTAAGTCCACACCCTCCCAGGAAAAAGAAAAAGTTCATGCCTAAGATCTAATTTAATAACTCTTTCCTTTTATATATATATATATATATATATATATATATATATTATAATTAAGTCCACATCATCCCAATAAAAAAAGAAGTCTATGCCCAGAATCCAATTCAATGACTCTTTCCTTATATATATAAATATTATATAATCAATGCATATGGGGAAAATTCCACTAAATCCAAACCAATTAAAATAGTTTATATTTGCTATTAATCTTATATGGAATGGGTATTGCATACATATTCAACGTCAGGGATGATTTGATTATGACTACATATCTACTGCAAAAAGTGGTAAGTTTTCAAGGTATTGTTATATTTAATTAATTAGCCAATAAAATAGTATTTGGTAATTTAACCTATTGCTTATGCACACTTTCTTTTATTTATTTTTTTGGTTGTATATAGTTTTTTTTCCAAACTTTCTGGGGGCTTTAGCCTTCATTTGAACTTGGCAAATTTCCAATGAGAAATTGACACTTGACTTGAAATGTTAAGATATTATTTTGCCCATTGTAATTTTTGCACGTCATATTTTTTTCGTTCCTCATATTGTAATTATCACATTATTTGTGACTTAATATTATTATTTGTGACTTAATATTTTTAGTTAGAGACTAATTAAAAATTTTGTCACACCTCTGAACAAAAAGTTTACACAAAATAACATGGCATATATTAACAACTCGACTTTAAATATTGTAGTCTTACGTTTAACTACTATATCATTTAAAATTATGTCATACCATTTCGCACAAAGTCTCAGGAAAAAAAAAATCCTTAACATTAATCTTTTATATAATCCTAAACGATAGCCAAAATACAAAAGTACAACAGTAACACGGAGATTTTTCAACAGTTAAAAAAAGAACAAAAAAAATAGAAAGAACTCGCTTTCCTCCTAAAAGTAATGATAATAATAATAATAAAGACCAATATATATATATATATATATAGGTATATACATATTTGTACAAAAATGTCGTCACAATATATATCACTAACGGAGCGGCTAAAATGAACTTCTTCATAAACATGAATTCTCAAGCACTTTCCTTGCATAAGCTTGGTCAGCTATTCCTTGGCTTCGTTGTTAGGTTTTATACGTATAACCCTATTGTGGGTCACATGTTTTTATAATAGTTATTTAATATTATGGCTGTATAATTAAGTGGGGTCATTAATTGGTCTAATTATGGGCTCAGGAAATTACTAATTAAGTATGGACTGTATAATGTGTAGTTACCTAATACTAGACCAATAAAGATTGGTGGGGTCTCTATTGGCTTTCAGTATATAAGGACATAACTATTAGGGTTTTGGTTCCCAAGCCAAATAGAACATATGCTCTTTTCTCTGCTTCCATCAATAGAGAGAGAACCTTTTGAGTATACATAGAGTATTCTGGCTATGGAAGGCCTCTAACCCTCTGGCACTCAATCGTTTAATGCTTCCACTACGGTGTTCATTATTTTTAGCTATGGATTTAGGTTTGTCTCAGTTTTTCAATAAATCTTTTTTTGACAATTTGGTATGATAGATTCTAGGATTGTATTTAGTTTAACGATCCATTATGTTTATCTAACAAGTAGTATCATGAGCAGAAAATCATATTAAGTTACTTAGGATAATTATACATGTTTTTATTTTGTGATATATTTACATATTTGGTTTTTTAGGGTTTAGATATAACATGTATAATTGATGAATTTTTCATGATTTTATTGAGGTATTCAATGTTTGAGGGTTGAATTATGAGTTTTGAGTCATAAAGTTTGCAGATTTAGGCAAAAAAATCACATTAGGCTTAAATTACTCGATTTTAAAATCGGATAATTAACACCAAGGCCGTAACTTAGTGCCACGGTGCCACATTGGTGGCGTTGTAGTGCAAAGTCCCAGTTGCTTAGCACTATGGCGCTACATTAGTGGTGCTACAGCACCAACCTTCAGTGCAGGTGGCCCTACAGTGCCACCTAGTAGCCAAGATGGCGCCGCGGTGCCACTGCACCATCACCTGGGTAGAGAAAAATTTTTTTAGGTCAAATTTTGACCTAACTAAGGTACATAATGTCGGTTTTAGGTAGAATTAAGCTGTTTTTAACTCAATTTGAGGAGTCCAACCTAAAACTTAACTAATCATTTTTATTTTCTCAACCCAAATTCAGTACGACCCACGCTTTATCTATTGAAAACCCTATTTAGCTTTAAGAGTTAATAAAAGTACGTGAATCTCAGTCTGTCATCTATTAATATTTGTGCATTGAAATTTTCAGTTTAATATTTTGGACACTTTGGTTATTATTTTCTTTGTACTATGTATTTAAATATTTTGAAATAGATGAGTTCAAATGATATGTTACTAAAGAAACCTCTATTGTGTAGATTTATTTATTTCAAAATATTTGAATGACTGTGTGTTTATTGTTCATGCGAATAATTTTCAGTCCAAAGGAAGGTGGTTATTTGGCCAAATAATGAACATACCTGTAGTAATAGATATGTGATGGTTATTAAGCTTCCATGTGGACAGCAAATCAGACCAAAGGAAGATTTACTGTCTGACAAGATTTATTGTTAATATTTGATTACTACACTGAAGAGTACTACTTACAAGTTGATAAGTTGACCCAAAGGAAGATTTATTGATGTTATTCTAGGTATCTTATGATGGAAGCCCACTTTATGTGTTTATTTGATGTATGTTATGATAGTATATCTTATTATTTTGTATGTTTAGTTTATGACATATTTTTAATGTGAGCTGTTATTTTCAGTTTTTTGTTCTCTGTTCAGTTTCTGTTTAATATATATCTGCTAATATTAAGTCTAATAGTTATGTTTAATAACACAAACTTTAAGAAATAGAATGAGGACAATGGGCTCAGTTGCATTGATCTTGATCTCATACTCCAAACAAAACATCCTACTACTCTTACAGTTTAAAGTTCTTCAGTTGGTAAAGAAGAATTTTAACCAGTAAATTCGTTCTGATTGCATAAGTCTCATAGTCATGCAACACTCCATTATAGAAACCATAATGAGCACTATACCTGAGGAGGTAAATACTAAGTTGTTCCTTAAAGTAATTACAGATTATTTTATTGAAAACGAAAAAGCCGAAATGAATACTATTTTTATTTGGAACCTTTTTTCATTTCAGTATAAGGATTAGGGGTGTCGGGATTTTTGCCTGAAAAAGCAGATTTCTAATTTTACCCTTTTAAGTATAAACAACTTTTTCTTATATGCAATTATGATATTTGCTAGATTAAACTCTCTTAGTCGAATAGTTTATTCATCTAAAAAAGATTTCATGACTTTATATGTGTATAAAGAAATAAACATGATTAAGTATTAATTATGGGGAGACTTGTTTCTTTATCTAAGTCTAAATGAAAAAGTTTACAATCTGTAAATAAAGATAGAATACTTTATTTACTATAAGTTGTAGTATTTGTCTATCTCAACGGGAATGATGTATCTCAAATCATTGAAGTATCTGACTTGCGATAGAAATACTAATACAACATAAACAAGATATGTGTATTGAATTGGACCAGGTAATAAAAAGAATTGGAGTGCCGTAACTCAATTCTTATATTATCATAAATTAGCTCTTATCATATAGATCTTATTCCTTGATGTTTGGCTGGACTTGCTTTCATGGGTTATAGCTTCTTGATTTGTTAAAAGACTAACCTCTATAAATTTAGAGGTGAAGTCTGGTATATTAGAGGTTATGACTTATGAATTGGTGGGAACACCAAATAGTTAAGGATAT
Source organism: Parasponia andersonii (assembly GCA_002914805.1). Taxonomy (NCBI): domain Eukaryota; kingdom Viridiplantae; phylum Streptophyta; class Magnoliopsida; order Rosales; family Cannabaceae; genus Trema; species Trema andersonii. Next base: position 175,041 of record JXTB01000235.1, on the reverse strand, counting down.
TGTACATTAATGCCACTTTAGGTTCTTTCAAGATTCATGGAATAATTAAATCTAAGATCTTAGTATTTACTTTGTGAATTAATTGATAATTTTGTCTAAATGGCCAATGAGAATAAAATTATCGACAACATTATTCCTTGATAGAAAGATGGTAACTTAAAAATAAATAGGTGTTGGAGGGGTATTACGATAATTTCACCTATCCAACTACGACATTGTATAGGGATTCTATATGTGGTATAGAATATGCTAGATGGATCGGTTAATCAAGATTAGTTGATTAAATTTCTATAACAGGCATGACATTTAATCTAAGAGTATAGTATTGGGCCTTTAGTGGAGTGTCCCCTTTACTAATAATATTTATATAAATACCATAATAAAAGTTATTATGTATTTATCATATTATTAGAGTTTAGATTATTTAGATCCATTAGGTCCCTTGTCTAGCTCAATTAAGCTCATTAATTGGTTGGTGGTATTTGTGAAATTAGTTTCATGAAATTGTGTAAAATAATAATTCTACACGGAAGTTGGTATTTTTATAAATAAGTTTCATGAGTTGGACATATTTATAAAAAATACACCCAAAGCCCAAATTAGAGAACAAGTCCAATCCTAATTGGATTAAGGTTAGCAGTTTTGGGTCTCATATATATAAGATATATGAGAGAAAAAATGATATAGTAACTCTTAGAGAGTCACGCACATAAGGCATAGGGAGAGAGGAGAATTCGGCCACCCTAGGCTAAGTGAGAGAGAAAAAGTTTCCTATCATCTCACAGTTCCATCTCACATCCTAGTGTTCCATAGGATCAAGAATGCGTTCTTGATCGTTCTCCTACATAGGTTTCAACTTGGTGCCCACTCATCTCATCAATCAAAAGCAAAAGCATAGACAAGAAGATCTAAGGTTGGAGGTTTGATCACCATCAATAAGGAGATCAAGGAGGAACACGCTACAAGAGGTAAACCCTAATCTCATCTCTAGGGATTTTGTATCTAGATTTGAATTATGTTGTACATGATCCTGTATATGATGCATGTGTATTATATAGTTATAAAAAACTATTTTCATGTAAAAATTTTAAAACCTAAATCCGCTAATTTTTCCGCTGCGTTCATGATATGATCATGTATTTTCCATATATACATCCATGCATGATTTTCCTAAGTGTTAAGTCAATTTTTCTGACAAAGGGAACATAAGGGATTGCATTATGGAGATGTCTAATCTCGCTTCCAAACTAAAAGCACTTAAGTCAAAGTTGTTGAAATACTTGTTCATGTATTTGGTCTCTGTCTCTCTTCTTGCACAAATTAGTTAAGCAAAGTTACAAACCCTTAAGCATAAATGATCTCTTTTGAGATCATTTCTTATAGTGTGCAAGAAGAACATAGGTTGAAGCGAGAAAAGATTGAAAGTGCTCATTTAGCATATACTTCTCAAGATAGGAATAAGGATATGGATGCTACAATTATGTCTTTACAGCATAAAGCGCAAAAGGAAACAAAATAAGGAATTTATCTGTTTCTTTTGTAAAAAGGCTGGATGCATAAGGTTAATTGTCCCAATCATGCCGTTTGGCATATAAAGAAAGGTATGTTTCTCAATTTTATTTGTCATATTATTAATTTAGCTCTTGTACCCAGATGCACTTAGTGAATATATACAAATCCTACTATTCACATAAGTGTGTTCATGCAATATTATTTGTGAAGCCAATTGCAAATTAATAATGAAAGATTCATCTGTTTGGCCAATGGCAACACAACTTCAATGGAGGCTATATAAGGATATTTAGATTACAAATAGAGACTGGTTAAATTTTGGATTTTGGAAGAGACTTTTAAAGTATTCTATTTCTGACGTGAACAAATATAATCATCCTTATTCATTCCGAAATAGCTAAATTTTAGTTTCTTTCAAGATTCAAATTTCTTGGTACTAGTTCTTTGATTGATAATATTTATAAATTTAAAATAATTACCTCATCAAATTAATCTTGCACATTAAGAAATATGGTACAAAAGTACAAGTCAACTAAAAGAATTCCTCTATGGTATGACATGAGCTTTTTCTTTGATATATCTCTTAATAGAGAATTGATAGCCTTATGTCAGATAAAATTCTTAATCTACTTAACTTAACGGACTTTAAAATCTTTGTTAAGTACATTAAAGAATACAGATAAAAATAAGGAAATCAGGTATCAACAAGAGTGTTGATGTCTTAGAGCTAATTTATACTGATACATACAGGCCATTACGTACAGTTATCTGGAATAGCCAATAGTAGTACATTATGTTCATAGACAATTATTCTTATTAAGGGTACCTCTTTTGGTTCATGAGAATTCTAAATTCTGGATATTGTTGGTTGGAATGTGCAACTATAAATTATACTCGCACACTCTCGTGCAAGTACATATGGTCATAAGTAATAAAGATTTAAGAGTTAAGAGTATCGAACCCATGATGATTGATTATTAATTCAATACTAAGTATTAAAATTGGTCAATCCTAACTTTATCCAAATAACTGAAATATAGATTTTGAAGAAATATTATAAATACAACTAAATTATCATGCAAAATGAATGAAAGCAGGCAATAAGAAAAATGTCTAGGTTTACTAATTCCCAACCATTCTTTAAATACACAATTTCCCAATTTTCTTCTTATATTAATTAATCCACTAGAGTTACCAACCAAAATTCGAATGTATTCACAAACTCTTTTTCAAGACATAAGTGAAAATATCTTGACAAGCTAATATGTTACTCCTAACATAAATTGACTAGATTCATTAGTTTTAGTTATTCTCATACAAAGGTTGCACAAGTCACATAGATATATTCCTATCCTATATAAACTTACTCCAAACTAGGTAATCTTATGTTGTTCTACCTATATCCAAACCTAAATTTCCCTCCTCAAGTTCATGAAGGTTTCACTCAACAATCTATTTAGTGATCAATTAAATAGAAGCAATAAGTACAAGGTAAAACAAATAACTCAACAATAGATTTCATTAATAAAAAAGGAGAGAAATAAACAAACACAAGTTACGAGGTTGGTTCATATAATAAAATTAGACAAGAAATTTTAGTTCATAATGTAAATTGAGAATAATAATATTTCAATACAATAGAATCAAGAAATATAAATATCAAAGAGAAAAGAGTTTTAGAATTCTCCTTCTTTGAAGAACTTGAAGATATTTATGTAGGTTATCAATCTCCTCCTTCAAACTTAGTTTTTGCTCTCTTGAATTCTCCCTCAAAGATTTGCTCTCAATAATGTCACTCTCTAAACATGAAAAATACAATGCAAAACTCTCAAGAGAATAAAAAAAAAAAACTAAGAACAAACTATAGTGTTGATGTTAGGGAAGAAATCAAGAAATGGAGGCTTGGAACTTGTAATCTTTTTCTTCCTCCTCTTCTTCCTCTCCTTCCATAGCTGCCTCCATCTCTCTTTCTCTCTATCCCTACATACCTCTTTCAATCCCAAAGATAGGTTTTAAAGCGGTGGCTCGTACAAACCTAAGGCAGGCTAAATCTGGACACTTAGATCATCAAAAAGTTGATTTCGGCTATCAATTTTTGACTCAGGAAGTAGGGGGTAGTGCCTCAACGCCATTTTTGGCGCTTTAGCACCGCTTTTGGCGCTACAGCGTCACTTTTCTACTAGTTTGGTGTCTCAGTTTTTTGGGTGTGCCATTTTTTCGTTTGAGCTCCAATTTACCTTATTTTTATTGTGTTACAACCGTATTGGATTCAACTTCCATCATAATGATTTGAAAAACCCATTTGAGAGGTATAAATTCATCTTAATTCATATCAAACATTTTATTCTCCTATATACACAAACATACAAATATCAAAACAACAAGAAAAACACTTGAAACAACTTAATATAAGTAAGAACATAGCAAAATTTAAGGAAAATTAGTACTAGATAACTCCAATTTCATAGAGTTAATAGATGTGTCTAAGTTTTTTCAATGCCAAGTTGAAATTCCACTGCAGTAGGAAATTAAAGCTATCAAATCTAATCATAGTGCATACTATGGTAGGTAAGATGGATAAAGTTAACAAAGTCTAGAGCCCTTTACTTAGTTCCTAGAGACATATAGAATCGTTCAACAATACGAAATACCACGGAAACCAAGTATAAATAGTATTATCCAGTAATAATAAAGCAAACTTAAGGACATGATAAGAAGTGTGATTAATAATTCTTCTTTACCTAAATTACTTTAGGAAAGAAACCTAAGAATTGTAGTATACATACTAAACAAAGCTTCTACTAAAGATATAGCTAAAACCCCTATGTGCTTGTCACCCTCTAGGAATCCTTAGGCTTGTAATATTAGTAGAATTATTATAAATTTAGTATCGAATTTTAATAAGTTTACATTCGCAAATACTTAAAATTATATGTGTAGTATTATTTTAATGTTATTTTATAACGTGAGAAAACTATAGTTAATCATTGTTTTAACTTAGAAATTCTAAGATAGTTTTCCTTAATAATAAATTGATTTTATAATAATTATAATATGTACATCAATATAACCTAATTAAAAATGTGACATATTTATGTCACATTAAAATTGTTACATTTTATAACCTAAAATTAATGGTTGCACCAAAATAGTACCATGCCATAATTTGAATGGCTAGGATTTAAGTATACAAAGAATTAAGTAGACAAATCAATCTAAGGTTGGAAAATAAGTTATAGAAAAAAGATGAAGAGTAGTAAAGTTTTACCTTAAGAAGGTAATAACTTTAAATAAGTGTAATAAAAAAGGAAAGGGATAAATTAGTGGGTAATTCAAAAGGTAGGAAAAAAAGAAAAATTATAATGGAAATGTTATTTGAAAATTAGTAGCCATAATTCAAAGTAGAAGACATAGATTAAACTAATTAGTAACTTTTGTCTCCAAAATAATTCAAAAGGTATAAAAAAGATTAATATAGTGGAGACTTTCTTTGGGAGCTAGTGGTATTGGATTCCAAATAATTGAAAAAGAAGAAAGATTAGCGACAAAAGTAGTGGATGAGTAAAAAATAAAATAAAATAAAGTAAAAGATAAGATAATGGAGTAGGAAAAGAAGATATATTAACAAATTGATAATAATGATGCTTGGATTATTTAATGGAATGTGAAAGTATATAATATTGGATACCTTCTATTGATGGCCTCTAAATAGATCATTCATTTGGCAATTCAAATCCATACTTAACCTTTCAATTACTTAGCCAAAACTATCTTCAAATTTCCAATTATCCTTTCTCAAAAAAAAAAAAAACTCTTTCCACCTCACTTTTTTCCAAATCCACAAGAGCTATAATATTTTACCCATCGACTCTAGAAATTTATAATTATAATCAAGAGAAAAGAGCACTTAATTTTGTGATGGAGACATAAGAAAGAAGATCCAAGCTTGAAAGGTATTTATTCCCTCACCTTGCTTGTTATGTGTTTAAATAAATTATATAAAAGAATAAATAGGTAATAACATATTTGACCTACTTTAGATGTTATATAATTTATATTACATTTAGACTTATTTTGTTGATTTCTTAAGCCTCTAAATATGAATACTTCATTATAATATATGCTAAATAATAATAATAATAGTAAAATCAAAATGACTAAATACAAAAAGTGGAAGATTTTTAAGTGTAAGACCCTAAAATAAAATATGCATGAAAATGAACCAAGCTTAATGATTTAGACTTAGATCCTTAAGAATAGATTTTTACTCATTAGAAATGCTTTCCAATAATTAAAGATGTTTGCTCAAAATTTGGAAGGACTAAAATGCAAAAATTTTGATAATTTGGGTCAAAGGTGTAATTTTGACAAAATATTGGTCAATTATGTGAGAAAGTTATTTTAGGCAATTTTAAGACTATTTTAAAGTGTAAAAGTAAGTAAAGGAAGAATCTTTAACAAAAGAAAATAAGATATAACTCAATATGTACCATTAGAGGGCATAAATGTTAGAAATCTTGAGATTTTGGGCAAAAATATAAATTATAAAACTTGAAATATTGGGTTGGAAATTCGGTATAAAAATAAATAAAAAAATTATTTTAGATCTTTAATTGGGATAAGAAAAGATTTACGTAAATTTAAGACATGAAATCAATTATAAGAAATATATAATGTATACCTCTAATTGTATTTTGCCTAAGTTTAGTGATAGGCCTAAAAAAAAGCATGATCAATACTAAATAATATTTAGTCCAAGTATAATTTTAGATTTTAAATTTGTATATTCTTAGTGTGGTTGACTCAATTATCATATTATGACTCTTAATTACGAATAAAGAAATTAATCAAGAATAATTCAAAGTATTTGATGAAAAGAAATATAATTAAGGAAACTTAATTGATTTAAGATGATATTAATCAAATTAACAACCAAGTTATTGATAGATTATTAAGATCACTATGATCAAGGTTAAGAAGAATCAAATCTTATCCATCTAAGTGAAAGTATAAATTAGTCAATGGATATAGCGTGATATTATTTTTCAAATGTGAAGTTTTATGCTAGATCAAGACTGAGTCTTAAATGTTTTAAGCCCACTAAGTAATTAGAAGTTAAAAAAAAATAGTATAAGGCCAGTTTAAATTTTCTCTAACAAATAGCGTATGTAAATGCAAAACACAAGGGATTCTGTCAAAAAGACCTAAACTGTCTAAGGAGAACTTAGGATTTAAGAGGCCTTTATGTGACTCCCCTCCTCACCTGGGAGCCCTTTATGGTTGCGCATTATTTAAATCACCTTAATAAAAAGTTTATAATCATATTTAAATAAAGGATACTTAACCATTGAGAAGTATTTACTAGTTTTCAAAATTTATGTAAATTGTTAGTTATGAATATAATTCTCTAAAAAAAAAATTTGTCATGAATTTTCAGCATCTTAATTTTTTTTTGAGCTAAGAAGGTAAGTAGTTAACGGTTCGAAAAAGTCTAGTCGTTACAGTTGGTATCAGAGCGGGTATCCTGCCATCCTACCTTGCATCCCTCTGCAACATTTTAGACAATTTAAGTAAGTAGAATTTTGCTTAGTATATTATTTTACTTTAAGAACGTATTATGTAATAGTAGTGGATGCCTCGATAATCAACATTCCGATGGACCGAGAGATTGCTCAACCTCAACCTTTTAGAGCTGCAGCAGTGGCTACCTTGAGAGCAGGACAACCACCATATTACTTGGGAGAATCTACACACGAAATGTTAGGGAATTGGCTTCATGAAACGGAATAAATTTTGCGAGCATGTCGTATCCAAGAGTACAAATGGACCACTCTTGCAGTCATGCAACTACGAAATAATGCTCGAGCATGGTGGCAAACATCAGGACATATTGCAGATAACATGAGTTGGGAAACGTTCTACAGATTAATCAAAGCACGCTTCTCACAAATAGAATACCATAACAATCTAATAGAGATTTCGACAACAGAGACGCATTTACAAGAATGAGCTTTCGACTTTGTGAGAAAAAGATGGGAATCCCGACCAAGCGAATCTATGGAAGAATATAACATCCATATTTTTAAGGAAGTTGTTCTCTTATTCCCTCCAAGATGGCCTAATATTATTTTGCTTATGACCTATTGGAATGGAGTCCTAAGTCATATCCGAAGACGCATGCAGAACCCACTTATTGATATAAATGTTGAACGCATTAGTTCAGAGGCAATTCATGTAGAAGAGGAATATCAAAGAGAAATGGAACAGAGTATGGCTGAAGGATCATCTCGCGGGAATGCTACAAGAACACCTTCCTAACAAGAAGACCTAGAAGAAGAGCAAAGAAGGGTACGACCACGAATAGATGCAGAGAGAACCATGCCCACCGAATAAGGACACACTAATGACAATGAGGAAGACTCTGAAGAGGACCTAGAAGAGGATCCGGAAGAAAACCCTAGTGAACCTTCAAACACTAATAGAAGAGATTAAGTATAGAGTAGACTAGAAATGTCTATATGTTCTTATCTTGTACTTTAATTAATGAAATAATATAATTATGAAATAATGTATGTCTTATTACTTAATTTATCTTTTTTCCTCATAATTGAAGTCGAGGTAACTAATAATAACCTGAACTGATAGGAGTCAACTAAAAAAAATGGCAAAAGGAAGAGGAAGACTATGAGGCAGACCAATAAATGCACCCGAAGCACCCGACCATAGTAATCTTGTAGCTAACTTGCAACAACAACTCCAAGCTCAAGAAGAGGAGATGAGGAACCTTCGAGAGCAACTAAGGAAACAACGCCAAGAGAATGTCGAACCTCAAGTAGACAATGAAGAACCTCTGCCTCAAGAGGAAGAAACCAATACTACAGCTAGAACCGGTAATACTTGATCCACGTGTGGAGCGCCAAGAACCACTTTATGAATGCTTCAGAAAGATATGTCCTACTAAGTTTGAAGGATCGATGGATCCTTTGGTGGCCAAAGAATGGTTATCATCAATCCAAACCACCCAAGATTTTATGAACCTTAATGACCATGAAAAGGTGTTATGTGTGTCTTATGTCTTGAAGAAAGATGCACGATATTGGTGGGAGATAGTCAAAATGAGAAGAAACGTCAGATAAATTTCATAGAATGACTTCATCCATGAATTCAACCAAAAATACTATAATCGTATGGCGATACGGGCCCAACAAAATGAATTCATTAACATAAAACAAGTGAATATGATAGTCACTGAGGCCGTACGAAAGTTTGACTAGCTTGCAAGACTGTGTCCTTATTTGGTACCCACTGAAGAGAAACGAGTAAGGAGGATGCTCGAAATGTTTTGCCTTGAATTAGCAGTTGTCATTAATAGTGGCGACAACCCACCAACTACAGTTGCAGAATGTGTTGGAAGGGCACTCAGAGCAGAATATCATCTTGCCCAAGCCAAGGAAGAACAACAAATATATTTCGAATCAAAGAAGAACCAACGTGGGCAAGCTAAACCGAATCAAGATAACAACCAAAGAGGATTTGGGACTCAATCTAGCCAGAACAAGATCCAGAACAGCAACAATAATAACTGCAATAATTAGAGTGGAAAGAAGAGAATGAATAACTTTGGTGGCCAAAGAAACCAAAAAGGAGAACCTCCATAGCAAAAGAAGGCCAAGGTAGAATTTCCACCATGTCCTAAGTGTAGGAAGAAACACTCTAGAGAATGTCGCCTTGGCTCAAACACCTGTTACCTCTGTGGCAAGGAGGGTCATTATGCTAAGAACTTCTACAGTAAACAGAATCAAGCTAACCTGCCAATGATGTCTAAGCCGCAAGGACCTCAAATTCACAATATGCAGATCAAACTTGAAGGACCCCAGATTGGTCAAGGAAGATTGGAGCCACCTCTAGAAACCACTGCCCAAGTCTACGCCTTTACGAGGGAGAATGCAGATATGGGAACCTCTAATGTGGTTACAGGTCAACTGTCTATTGCCACTCAAAAAGCATATGTCTTGTTTGATTCTGGTGCCACCCATTATTTTGTGTCACATGTGTTTGCCAAAAGAATAGCTCAGAATAGTGAAAGAATGACTAGAACTTTAAATGTAGCTCTACCTTCAGGTGAAACTTTGACAACGAATTATTGGATAAGATATGTTCTAATAATTATAGCTACTAGGGAGCTGTATGCTGACCTAGTTATCCTAGGAATGATTGATTATGATGTCATTCTAGGAATGGACTTCTTGGGAAAGTATAATGCTAACATTAAATATCGAAGTCGAAGGATCACGTTCAAACCTCTAGTAGAAGAAAAGTTCAATTATAATAGAGATACTAAGAAGCAATCTCGAGTAATGATCATAACAATGCAAGCAAGGAGAATGTTAAGTAACAGATGACTAGGATATCTAGCTAATATTCTAGATAAGAGTAAAGAAGAAAAGAAGAGGCCAGAAGATATAATCATCATCGAGGAGTACATTGATGTGTTTCCCGATGATCTACCAAGACTACGGCCGGAGCGAGAAATTTCCTTTGAGATAGAATTACTGCCTAGTACTGCCCCTATTTCCAAAGCACCTTATAGGATGGCACTTGCTGAGCTTAAAGAGCTACAAACTCAACTACAAGAGTTGTTAGACAAGGGTTTCATCCAACCAAGTCACTCACTATGGGGCACACCTGTGCTATTTGTGAAAAAGAAGGATAGAACATTCAGAATGTGCATCGACTATAGAGAATTGAATAAGGTGACCATAAAGAATAAATTTCCCTTGCCAAGGATAAAGGAGTTGTTTGATCAATTAAAGGAGCTACAGTTTTCTCAAAGATCGATTTGCGATTAGGCTATCATCAACTAAGAATTAAAGAGAGTGATATTCCGAAGTCTGCCTTTCGAACACGATATGGGCATTATGAGTTCTTAGTGATGTCTTTTGGGCTAACCAATGCTCATGCGGCATTTATGGACCTGATGAATAGAGTGTTCAAGGAATACTTAGACAAATTTGTCATAGTCTTTATCAATGATATCTTGATTTACTTAAGGTCTCAAGAGGAATACAAACAACACCTCAAACTCATATTGCAGAAGTTAAAGGAATACCGCCTCTATGCCAAATTCTCTAAGTGTGAATTCTGGCTAGACCGAGTCTATTTCTTAGGACATGTGGTTGCAAAGGAAGGAGTTTCCGTAGATCTTCCAAGATAGAGGCAGTGAACAATTGGCCAGCACCAAAAACTGTGACTGAAGTGAGGAGCTTTTTGGGATTAGCTGGCTATTACCGAAGATTTGTAGAAGGATTTTCAAAGCTCGCTGCTCCCCTCATGGCCCTTACAAAAATAGGAAAGAAATACGAATCGATGGAGAAGTGTGAAGAAATCTTCCAAGAGTTGAAGAATAGGCTTACCAGTGCACCTATACTTACCATCCTATCAAACGAAGGATAGTTCGACATTTATAGTGATGCATCGAAGCTGGGACTAGGAGCAATACTAATGCAAAATGGAAAGGTTGTAGCATATGGTTCTTGACCATTTAAGGAGCACGAGAAAAACTATCCATCTCATGATCTAGAACTTGCTGCTGTAGTATTTGCTCTCAAACTTTGGTGACACTACTTATACGGGGCTCAATGTCGAATCTACACTGATCATAAAAGCCTGAAGTACATATTCACTCAGAAAGAGTTGAACGTGAGGCAACGTAGATGGCTTGAGTTAGTGAAGGATTATGATTGTGAAATCTTATACCACCCGAGTAAGGCAAATAGGTTTGCAGATGCGCTAAGTAGAAAAACAACTTCAACTCTAATGTCAATAAAAGCTTTACCTAAGCCCTTACAAGAGGATATAAATAGTGTCGGTTTAGAGTTAATAATAGGTAAATTATCTATATTAACTCTTAAACCAAACATTTTCGAGAATATGAAGAAAACCCAAGAGCTCGATCCTGTCTTAGCACGAATTAAAGAAGACATTGTAAAAGGAAAACTGACCGAGTTTAGTCTCTCTACTGATAGAATTCTCAAACTAAATGGTAGATTATGTATACCCAATGATGCCAAAATGAAGAATCAGATCCTTTCTGAGGCACACAAGACCCCTTATAAGGATCTAAAGGAACATTTTTGGTGGAATTGAATGAAAACTGATGTTGCTAAGTACGTACAAAGGTGCTTGATATGTCAAAAAGTCAAAATTAAACACAAGCGACCTGCTAGAGAATTACAACCAATTGAAATTCCAGAGTGGAAATGGAAAAAAATTGCTATGGATTTTGTGGATAGATTACCAAGAACGCCTAAAGGATACGATGTAATATGGGTGATTGTGGATCGACTAACTAAATCAGCATACTTTCTACCAATGAAAATTACTTACTCATTGGAAAAGTTAGTTGAATTATATGTGGCTGAGATAGTCATACTACATGGAATACCACGAAGTATCATTTCTAATCGCGACAGTCGATTTACCTCTACTTTTTGGAGAAAAGTCTAACAAGCCTTAGGTACAAAGCCAAATTTTAGCACGGCTTTCCATCCTCAAACTGATGGGCAGTCAGAACGGACCATCCAAACTTTGGAGGATATGCTTAGGGCATGCATCATGAACTTTAAAGGAGCATGGAATAAAAAAGCTTCCATTGATAGAGTTCTCCTATAATAACAGCTACCAAGCCTCAATCAAGGCAGCACCTTATAAAGCACTTTATGGAAGAAGATGTAGATCCCCAATCCATTGGTTTGAACCAAGGGAAAAACATTTATAAACCATTGATTTCATAAAGAAAACCACTGAAGCTATACAAAAAATTAGGAAAAGGATGGAAACTGCTCAGAGTAGACAGAAAAGCTATGCAGACAAGCGGAGAACTCCGTTAGAATTCCAAGTGGGAGACACAGTTTTTCTCAAAATAGCACCAATAAAGGGAGGAATGCGGTTTGGAAAGAGAGGAAAATTGAGTCCAAGATACATTGGACCATTCAAAATTTTAGAACGTATTAGCAAATTAGCCTATAAGTTGGCCTTACGGCCTGAACTAGCATCACTGCATAACATGTTCCACATATCCATGCAGAAGAAATACATCTCAGACCCGTCATATGTATTGAAGCATGAACCTATTGAACTTCATGAGGACTTGACATACGGGGAGGAACCAGGGAAGATTTTGGCTCGTGAAGAAAAGACTCTTAGAAACAAGACCATACCTTTAGTTAAGGTATTGTGGTGAAACCACAAGATAGAAGAGACTACTTGGGAACGAGAAGAAGAGATGAAGGAAAAGTATCCAAAATTATTCTAATTTTTGAGGACAAAAATTTTATAAGTAGGGGAGATTGTCACCCACTAGGAATCCTTAGACTTGTTATATTAGTAGAATTATTATAAATTTAGTGTCGAATTTTAATAAGTTTGCATTTGCAAATACTTGAAATTATGTGTGTAGTATTATTTTAATATTAAATTTTATAACGTGAGCAAACCATAGTTAATACTGGTTTTAACTTAGAAATTCTAAGTTAGTTTTCCTTAATAATAAATTGATTTTATAATAATTATAATATGTATATCAATATAACCTAATTAAAAATATGACATGTTTATGTCACATTAAAATTGTTACATTTTATAACCTAAAGTTAATTGTTGCACCAAAATAGTACCATGCCATAATTTGAATGGCTAGGATTTAAGTATACAAAGAATTAAGTAGATAAATCAATCTAAGGGTAGAAAATAAGTTATAGAAAAAGATAAAGAGTAGTAAAGTTTTACCTTAGGAAGGTAATAACTTTAAATGAGTGGAATAGAAAAAGAAAGGGATAAAGTTAGTGGGTAATTCAAAAGTTAGGAAAAAAAGAAAAATCATAATGGAAATGTTCTTTGGAAATTAGTGGCCATAATTCAAAGTGGAAGACATTGACAAAATTAATTAGTAACTTTTGTCTCCAAAATAATTCAAAAGGTATAAAAAAGATTAATATAGTGGAGACTTTCTTTGGGAGCTAGTGGTATTGGATTCCAAATAATAGAAAATGAAGAAAGATTAGAGACAAAAGTAGTGGATGAGTAAAAAATAAAATAAAATAAAGTAAAAGATAAGATAATGGAGTAGAAAAAGAAGATATATTGACAAATTGATAATAATGTGTAACACCCCTTAGTTTAACTATATTGTCATATACAGTCAAACTATGAAGTATTATTCTTTGTTCTACCATATCTTTTGTTTTGATAAAAAGGTGGGTAACTTTGAACTTACTAAAACCATTAAACAAAAGCAACTGCATGGCATTTCTTGTTAAAAGTGTCTTTACAAAATGTACAATCAAAAGACATTTTTACCAGTCTATTTTGCCATCAGCAGTAGTATTTACATTATACCAAAGTATCTCAAAACAAAAATGTTGCCCACAGGTCAAGCTTGTCTACATCTGTATGATTATGGCGACAAAAGACAAAGCAGGTAACCAGCTAGTCAATACCAAAATGTGCCTCCTTGTCTGCATCACAAGACTAAAATTAGCTAAAGTCTAGTAAGTAAAATTATGCATGCTTATGAATGCTTTAAAATCTCATAAAGCTCCTATTGTACCATTTTCTTTCTTAAACATTTGAGTCCATGCATTTTCCTTAAAAATTATTCTTAGTTGGGCCCCTTACCACATTGCTTGTCCCGTAAGTCGATAGGTCGTGATAACATTGAGTGGAAACTCTGGCCAAGAGTAAAAATAAGATGCGACCGTCGTGTGAGGATTTTTTTGAAAACTCCTTCCCTCATCAAAAGGGCATCCCACACCACACTAATATTGTCCCGCTTCAACGAGACATATTATAAGATTTGCAAATCCCGCTTCAATAAGAAAGTCTGCATCAACAGACTTACCTATCCAGCTCTGACAGACTAACAATTGCCATTAAAACTTATCTTATAAAATTGGTACAATGGTACTCACTTTCAAATACTCTTATAATAAAAGTCTCCATTTGCAGGCAAAACGTGCTATGTACATGCCATTTCATAACTTTCAGAAATAAGTAAGTTTCACATAAATAAATCTTCCATATAGTTCTTGTGATGTAGTTGTAAGTCTTTACTTACCTCATGTCCTGAATAGGAATTGGTAGTGGAAAGAGTCAATATCCTCTAGAGATTGGTGTGCTAATCACTTATCATAAATTACTATTATTCAATGTGCATATTTTGCCAAAAAAAAAATGCATCAAGATACTTGAATGAGACCGAAATCATAACTTTTACCAATTTAGGAAACTTGATCTTAAAATGACTTGGAAGCATATAAATCACTTAAAGCACTTGGCAATCAACAACTAGCATTGAAAAACTATTCAAAAGTATTAAAATATGAATGCTACTTCATCAGCACAAAATGGTCTAAAATGACACATAATTTTGTAAAAACTAGTCCATTTGCTCCTAAATGGTGCCATTTCATTTTAAAAATATTTGGACAGCACCTCCCATATTTTTAGGACATTCCCACATGATTAAAATCATGGTTTTAAACTTGCAATAACAATTAACAATCCAATTCCCATATATACACATCAAAGAAACATCTAAGATAACATAAAAGCATATTTCAAATCTTTTTCAGTTTAGAAAAGTTGAAAATAATTTGTGCACTTATCTATGGCTACAAACAGCAACTAAATTAATGGAATAAATAATAGAATCCATGACATATCCATTGAAAGTTGGGAATATTAGATTAGAAGTATAGAAAGCTTAATACACCCACGGAAACACTTGAATACACAATTAGTAAATTTAGGGCTCTTAGTGTAACTTGCATTCTCTACTTAAATTCTATATTCCAGCAATATATAAGGGTCCTAGGACCATTATTAATCAAATAATTGCTTTGGTTTAAGGGCTAACACAAAAGAAATTAACTATAAGTTCAAAATCATACATAATGCTCACTTTGACTAGTTTGAGCTTTTGTTAGAGTTCCTGCCTTCTACCCCTACCAAATTGATTCTTTAGGCTTAGAACTAGATTTTTGGACTTAAGAAAACCTGAAAAAACCATTATTTAAGTGGGAACAAGCAGAGAATTAAAATTAAAGGACAAGACTTAGAAAGAAGAACTTAATAGAATTAACTTGACTAGTTTTTGTGTATCTTGCATTCTAGGGCTCCAATTTGAGTTCAACCACTTCGAAACTCTTGGAAATGTTTGAGGGAAGTTGAGAGAAGTCAGAAAAAGCATTGGAGAGTTTCAGGTCATAGTTGGAGAGAAACGGAAAGCAAATGACCAGATTTGACCCAAAATCAACACTTAATGGCTAAGAAAATGTATAACTTAAATTCTAAGGGGTATTTTGGGTATTTTACACATTACTTTCCATGTGTCCAGCTCTAAAACATCCTTATCATAGTCACCACGTTGCTGGTCACTCCTATACACCCAAGTGTAGCCATAGTTGGTGAATCCTACCTTAGAAAGTGAAAACTAGTCATACTTTGACTTATGATCCTATATGGTCAATCTTATTGTAATTTGGTGGAAATTAGCCCCATAACCAATCATCAAGTATAAAAATAAGTCAATTACACTCCAATTAACAATGCAAACATGGTATTACTTTTATAATTATATTCTTTGTTCTTTTAGCACACTGAGCTCTCTCTCTCTAAGGGTATTGAACTTTTACACTGCATTGGGATACTTCGACAATCATTAGTGTAATAACTTGTATGTAAATGCACATAAAATAATGAATGAGCATGTTACTATAAAACTAGTATTAATGACTTCTAGATGCCTAATATGTAAGTAGAACCTATTTATTATTGGCTTAATATATATGTGAGAATCTTGGGCACCACAATTCTACCCTCCTTATAAAATTTCGTCCTCGAAATTTGCTTACCCAAATAAGTATGGATACTTAATTTTCATCTCTTTTTCTCTTTCCCATGTGGCCTCTTCCACTTCATCGCTCTTCCACAGTACTTTGACTAAAGGGATTTTCTTGTTTTGAAGTTCTTTATCTTTTCTATCCAAAATCTTCACTCGATGTTCCTCGTAACTCACGTCTTGATTTAGCTCCAATTGCTCAAAATTCAGAACATGTGAAGGATTTGAAATGTACCTTCTTAACATAGAGACATGAAATACATTGTGTATATTCGATAATGAGGGCGGCAAAGTAAGTCTATAGGCAACATCTCCAACTTTGTCGAGTATCTCGAAAGGGCCTACATATCTGGGACTTAGCTTTCCTTTCTTCCCAAACCTCATGATTCCTTTCATAGGAGCAACCTTCGGAAATACTTTATCTCCAACGTCAAATTCTAGTTTTCTTTTTTGAGGATCTGAATAACGTGTCTGTCTACTTTGAGCTGCTAGTATCCTTTTTTGAATCTTTTTTGTTGCCTCATTTGTCTCTCTTATCAGTTCTGGACCAAGCAATTTTCTCTCCCCCATCTCATCCCAATGAATAAGAGATCTACACTTTCTTCCGTACAATGCTTCATATGGGGGCATTTCAATGGAAGCTTAGTAACTGTTATTGTAAGCAAATTCTATAAGTGGCAAGTATTTGCTCCAAGATCCATGGAAATCCAACACACAAGCTCTGAGCATGTCTTCAAGGGTCTATATAGTTCTCTCTAATTGCCCATCAGTTTGAGGATGAAAAGTTATACTAAATGCCAATTTTGTACCCATTGCCTCTTGGACAGTCCTCCAAAATTTTGAAGTAAATCTAGAATCTCGATCAGAAATGATAACTTTTGGAACACCATGTAATCTCACAATCTCCTGAACATATAACCGCGCAAACTGGTCCAAGTTATAGGTTATTCTAACTAGAAGGAAATGATTTGATTTGGTATATCTATCCACAATCATCCAAATAACATCATGTCTCTTATTTGTCTTAGAAAGTCCAACAACAAGATCCATAGCAATCTCTTCCCATTTCCATTGGGGTATGTTCAAAGGCTTTAATTTCCCAGCAGGTCTTTGATGTTCAGTTTTGACTTGCTAGCTTATGAGACACTACTTTACAAACTCAACCACATCTTTCTTCATACCAGGCCACCAGTAATACACCTTTAAGTCTCTATACATCTTTGTAGTACCAGGATGCACAGAGTAGGGAGTGGTATGAGCTTCCGTCAATATCTCCTTCCTAACGATTCCACCAGGCACACACAATCTATTTCCATATCTGACTACACTATCACCAGAAATCTGGAAGGCCATCTCCTTTCTGGATTCTATCTTACTCTTTAAATTCATCATATAGGGATCGGTATTCTGGCCTTGTTTGATTTTCTCTAAAATTGTTGGTTGAAGAGTAAGAGCTGCCAATCTTTCAGTTGAACCTATAGGCACAATCTCTAACTCTAACTTGTGTAAATCCATTAAAAGATGTTTCATATCAACATGCTTAATAGTCATAGTAGCTAATGATTTCCTACTTAGAGCATCAGCAACCACATTGCCTTTTCCTGGATGATAGTTAATCTCACAGTCATAATCTTTCACTAGTTCAAGTCATCTTCTTTGTCTCATCTTCAGTTCTTTTTGGGTAAAGAAGTACTTTAGACTCTTGTAATCTGTGTAGATCTCACACTTCTCCCCATAAAGATAGTGTCTCCAAATTTTCTGTGCAAAGACAATTGCTGCTAGCTCTAAATCATGAGTAGGTTACTTCTTTTCATATTCCTTCAATTGCTTAGAGGCATAAGCAATGACTTTGCCATTTTGCATCAGAACACATCCTAGACCATTCTTTGAGGCATCACTATAAACAAAAAATCCTCCTGATCCAGATGGTATTGAAAGTATAGGGGCTGTTATAAAATGATTCTTCAATTTCTCAAAACTCCTTTCACAATTTTTGTTCCAGTGAAACTTCACATTCTTCCTTGTTATATGAGTCAATGGAGAAGCCAGCTTTGAGAAACCTTCAACAAAACATCTATAATAACTCGCTAACCCCAAGAAGCTACAAATCTCAGAAATATTTGTTGGTCTTGGCCAATTACTCACAGCTTCAACTTTCGTTGGATCCACAGAAATACCATTTTCAGAAACTACATGACCAAGGAAAATAACTTTCTCTAACCAGAATTCGCACTTCTTAAAATTAGCATACAACTGCTTTTCCCTAAGTATTCTCAACACGGTCCTCAAATGCTCCATATGCTCCTCTCTTGAGCGTGAGTAATTCAGAATATCATCGATGAAAACTATAGCAAATTTATCTAACAAATCTTTAAACACTCTATTCATCATGTCCATGAAAGCAACTGGGGCATTAGTTAATCCAAAGGGCATTACTAAAAACTCATAGTATCCATATCTGGTTCTGAAAGCTGTTTTTGGAATATCTTCCTCCTTAATTTTTAACTGATGGTATCCTGATCTTAAGTCAAATCTTTGAAAACACATAAGCTCCTTACAGTTGATCAAACAGATCATCAATTCTGGGAAGTGGATACTTGTTTTTTATGGTGACCTTATTCAGCTCCCTATAATTAATGCGAAGCCTCATAGTCCCATCTTTCTTCTTCACAAACAAAACTGGAGCACCCCATTGTGAAAAGCTTGGGCAAATAAAACCTTTATCTAATAACTCTTGTAACTATACTTTCAGTTCCCTTTAACTCTGCTAGAGCCATTCTATAAGGTGCTTTCGAAATAGGAGTTGTACTGGGCAATAAGTCAATAACAAATCTATCTCTCTATTAGGTGGTAACCCAGACAAATCTTCAGGAAATACATCAAGAAATTCACTAACTATCGGCACTTTCTCAGGCTTCACTTTTAACTCTTCTCTAGTATCCACTATGTTGGCCAAGTAACCCATGCATCCCTTTTCTAGTAACTTCATTGCTTTTATTGAGGAGATTATTAGAATCATCGATTTTCCACTGGTACCAACAAAAGTGAACTTCTCTGCACTTGGTGGCAGAAATACTACCCTCTTCAAATAGCAATCAATAGTAGTATGGTATTTTGATAACCAATCCATACCTAAGAAAAATTCAAAATCTTATATATCCAATACTATCAAATCTACACACAAGTCTTTACCAGCTATTTGGATTGGACATGCATTGAGAACTTGATCAGAACATAAAACTTCTCCTGATAGAATGATTACACAATATTTGAAATTAAAGTACTCTGGTGTTTTACCCAATTTCCTCACAAATACAGGTGATGCAAATGAATGTGTAGCCCCTGAATCTATTAATGCATGAATAGGAATACCAAAGAT
This sequence comes from Parasponia andersonii, assembly GCA_002914805.1. Taxonomy (NCBI): domain Eukaryota; kingdom Viridiplantae; phylum Streptophyta; class Magnoliopsida; order Rosales; family Cannabaceae; genus Trema; species Trema andersonii. The sequence goes on along the minus strand of JXTB01000235.1, from coordinate 155,251 downwards.
AAAAATCTCACCTACTACAACAGATGGGTTCGCCTCGGCATCTTCTTTGGTCATTGTATACACACGAGCTGGGACTTTCTTCTGCTCATCTATAGCATTCAGACAATTCTTTGCATAGTGTCCAGCTTTTCCACATAAGAAGTAAGCACCAGAACCCATCAGACATTCTCCACGATGAGTCTTCCCACATTTAGGACAAACAATCCTCTGAGTAGTAGCTAATTGTGTCTGTTAGCCTGTTGCTTAGCGTTTCTGTGGCTCTTGTCTTTCTCTTTCATTCTGTTGCCACTTTCTTTTATTTCCACTAGCCCCTGGTTGAGATCCTCCTCCAAAAGTTGTATTTCTCCTTGCCATATTAATATTCTTATGAATTTCCTGAGCTCTTATAACCTTTAGCTCGGCCTCTTCTGCTTCAAGAACTTTGTCTGCCACCTCAGCATATGGCATATCTTTATGAGCAGATATTTTAACATCCCTATAAATTTCTTCCTTGAGACCTTGAAGGAACTGGTTTACTTTTAGCTCATTTGAACTCACCATGTGTGGAGCAAATCGAGATAACTCTCAAATTTCTTTATGTAGTCACTAACTGACATACCTTCCTATTTTAGATTAACAAACTTAGCAGCCTTCATCATCCTATGTGCATTACTAAAATATTTTCTGTAGAATATTTCCTTAAACTGTTCCCAAGTAAGCCTAGTAGTATCATTGATGGACTTCATAGAATCCCACCAGTGTCTAGGATCCATCTGGAACATAAAAGTAGCATATGAAACTTTTTCCTCATCAAGGATTCTAATGTAATCGAAAATACCCTCAATACTCCTAACCCACTCTTCTGCCAGTAGTAGATCAGTTTCACCCTTGAAAGCTGGAGGCTTATTCTTTCTAAACCTCTCATAAGCGGGTTCATAATTTTCTTGTCTAACTATGGCCTGTGCTAATATTTGATTTCCACGCCTTTCCTCCTTTTCTATAAGCCTTTCTAACTGTCTTGCTTGTGTCTCAACCAACTCTGTCAACCTTCTTATAACAATATCCTTGTTGATCTCATTTTCAATAACATTTGTCTTATTATCCCTTCGCTTACTAGTTTGACCCTTAAGCCTTGGCATTATTCCCTGTATAGTTTCCATTTCACTTATATCTATGCATAACAGCCAATAATAAAGACATAACATATGGCATCAAATTTAATGCTAACATAGGAAATTAAAACTTACTGGTTGACTGAGATTTTTGTCATATGATCATACCTATATAGACAGTCTTCAGAAACGATTAAACCTTCGCTCTGATACCAACACTGTAACACCACCTAGTTTAACTATATTGTCATATACAGTCAAACTATGAAGTATTATTCTTTGTTCTACCATATCTTTTGTTTTGATAAAAAGGTGAGCAATTTTGAACTTTCTAAAACCTTTAAACAAAAGCAACTGCATGGCATTTCTTGTTAAAAGTGCATTTACAAAATGTACAATCAAAAGAGGTTTTCACCAGTCTATTTTGCCATCAGCAGTGGTATTTATATTACACCAAAATATCTCAAAACAAAAATGTCGCCCACACGTCAAGCTCGTCTATATCTGTATGATCATGGCGATAAAAGACAAACCAGACAACCAGCTAGTCAATACCAAAATGTGCCTCCTTATCTGCATCACAAGACTAAAATAAGCTAACGCCCAGTAAGTAAAAACTATGCATGCTTATGAATGCTTTAAAATCTCATAAAGTTCCCATTATACCCTTTTCTTTCTTAAACATTTGGGTCCATATATTTTCCTTAAAAATTATTCTTAGTTGGGCCCTTTAACACAGTGCTTGTCCCGTAAGTCAATAAGCCGTGATAACATTGTCAGAAACTCTGGCCAAAAGTAAAAATAAAGTGCGACCGTCGTGTGAGGATTTTTTTGAAAACTCCTTCCCTCATCAAATGGGCATTCCACACCGCGCTAATATTATCCCGCTTCAATGAGACACATTATAAGATCCGCAAATCCCACTTTAACAGGAGAGTCTGCATCAACAGACTTACCTATCCAACTCTGACAGACTAACAATTGCCATTAAAACTTATCTTATAAAATTAGTACAATGGTACTCACTTTCAAATACTCTTATAATAAAAGTCTCCATTTGCATGCAAAACGTGCCATGCACATGCCATTTAATAACTTTCAGGAATAAGTAAGTTTCGCATAAATATATCTTCTATATAGTTCTTGTGATTCACTTGTAAGTCTTTACTTACCTCGTGTCCTGAATAGGAATTGATAGTGAAAAAAGTCAATATCCTCTAGAGATTGGTGTGCTAATCACCTGTCATAAATTACTATTATTCAATGTGCACATTTTGCCAAAAAAAAAATGCATCAAGATACTTGAATGAGACCGAAATTATAATTTTTACCAATTTAGGAAACTTGATCTTAAAATGACTCGGAAGCATATAAATCACTTAAAGCACTTGGAAATCAATAACTAGCATTGAAAAACTGTTCAAAAGTAGTAAAATAAGAATGCTACTTCATCAGCACAAAATGGTCTAAAATGGCACATAATTTTGTAAAAACTAGTCTATTTGCTCCTAAATGGTGCCATTTCATTTTAAAAACATTTGGACAGCACCTCTCCTATTTTTAGGACATTCTCACATAATTAAAATCATGGTTTTAAATCTGCAATAACAATTAACAATCCAATTCTCATATATACATATCAAAGAAACATCTAAGATAATATTAAAGCATATTTCAAATCTTTTTCGATTTAGACAAGTTGAAAACAATTTATGCACTTGTCTATGGCTACAAATAGCAACTAAATTAATGGAATAAATAATAGAATCTATGACATATCCATTGCAAGTTGAGAAAATCAGATTAGAAGTATAGAAAGCTTAATACACCTACGGAAACACTTGAATACACAATTAGTAAATTTAGGGCTCTTAGTGTAACTTGCATTCTCTACTTAAATTCTATATTCCAGCAATATATAAGGGTTTCTAGGACTAGTATTAATCAAATAATTACTTTGGTTTAATGGCTAACACAAATGAAATTAACTATAAGTTCAAAATCATACATAATGCTCACTTTGACTAGTTTGAGTTTTTGTTGGAGTTCTTGCCTTCTACCTCCACCAAACTGATTCTCTAGGCTTAGAATTAGATTTTTGGACTTAAGAAAACCTGAAGAAACCATTATTTAAGTGGGAACAAGCAGAGAATTGAAATTAAAGGACAAGACTTAGAAAGAAGAACTTAATAGAATTACCTTGACTAGTTTTGGTTTATCTTGCTTTCTATGGCTCCAATTTGAGTTTTACCACTTGAAAACTTTTAGAAATATTTGAGGGAAGTTAAGAGAAGTCAGAAAAATCAATGGAGAGTTTTAGGTCGTGGCTAGAGAGAAAGAGAAGCAAATGACCAGATTTGACTCAAAATCAACACTTAATGTCTAAGAAAAGGTATAACTTAAATTCTAAGAGATATTTTGGGTATTTTACACATTACTTTCCATGTGTCCAGCTCTAAAACATCCTTACCATATTCACCACATTGCTGATCACTCCTATACACCCAAGTGTAGCCATAGTTGGTGAATCTTACCTTAGAAAGTGAAAACTAGTCATACTTTGACTTATGATCCTATATGGCCAATCTTATTGTAATTTGGTGGAACCTAGCCCCATAACCAATCATTAAGCATACAAATAAGTCAATTAGACTCCAATTAACAATGCAAACATAGTTTTAGTTTCATAATTATATTCTTTGTTCTTCTAGCACACCGAGCTCTCTCTCTCTGAGGGTATTGAATCTTTACACTGCATTGGGACACTTTGATAATCATTAGTATAATAACATGTATGTAAATGCACATAATATAATGAATGAGCATGTTATTATGAAACTAGTATTAACGACTTCTAGATGCCTAATATGTAATTAGAACCTGTTTATTATTGGCTTAATATCCATGTGAGAATCTTGGGCACCACATAATGATGCTTGGATTATTTAATGGAATGTGAAAGTATGTATTGTTGGATACCTTCCATGGATGGCCTATAAATAGATCATTCATTTGGCAATTCAAATCCATACTTAACCTTTCAATTACTTTGCCAAAACTATCTTCAAATTTCCAATTATCCTTTCTCAAAAAAAAAAAAAAATCTCTTTCTACCTCACTTTCTTCCAAATCCACAAGAGCTATAATATTTTACCTATCGACTCTAGAAATTTATAATTATAATCAAGAGAATAGAGCACTTGATTTTGTAGTGGAGACATAAGAAAGAAGATCCAAACTTGAAAGGTATTTATTCCCTCACTTTGCTTGTTATGTGTTTAAATAGATTATATAAAAGAATAAATAGGTAATAACATATTTGACATACTTTAGATGTTATATAATTTATATTACATTTAGACTTATTTTGTTGATTTCTTAAGCCTCTAAATATGAATACTTCATAATAATAAATGCTAAATAATAATAATAATAGTAAAATCAAAATGACTAAACACAAAAAGTGGAAANTAGCACACCGAGCTCTCTCTCTCTGAGGGTATTGAATCTTTACACTGCATTGGGACACTTTGATAATCATTAGTATAATAACATGTATGTAAATGCACATAATATAATGAATGAGCATGTTATTATGAAACTAGTATTAACGACTTCTAGATGCCTAATATGTAATTAGAACCTGTTTATTATTGGCTTAATATCCATGTGAGAATCTTGGGCACCACATAATGATGCTTGGATTATTTAATGGAATGTGAAAGTATGTATTGTTGGATACCTTCCATGGATGGCCTATAAATAGATCATTCATTTGGCAATTCAAATCCATACTTAACCTTTCAATTACTTTGCCAAAACTATCTTCAAATTTCCAATTATCCTTTCTCAAAAAAAAAAAAAAAACTCTTTCTACCTCACTTTCTTCCAAATCCACAAGAGCTATAATATTTTACCTATCGACTCTAGAAATTTATAATTATAATCAAGAGAATAGAGCACTTGATTTTGTAGTGGAGACATAAGAAAGAAGATCCAAACTTGAAAGGTATTTATTCCCTCACTTTGCTTGTTATGTGTTTAAATAGATTATATAAAAGAATAAATAGGTAATAACATATTTGACATACTTTAGATGTTATATAATTTATATTACATTTAGACTTATTTTGTTGATTTCTTAAGCCTCTAAATATGAATACTTCATAATAATAAATGCTAAATAATAATAATAATAGTAAAATCAAAATGACTAAACACAAAAAGTGGAAAATTTTTAAGTGTAAGACTCTAAAATAAAATATGCTTGAAAATGAATCAAGCTTAATGATTTAGACTTAGATTCTTAAGAACAGATTTTTACCCAATAGAAATACTTTCCAAAAATTAAAGATGTTTGCTAAAATTTTGGAAGGACTAAAATGCGAAAATTTTGAGTATTTGGGTCAAAGGAGTAATTTTGGCAAAATATCAGTCAAATATATGAGAATGTTATTTTAGGCAATTTTAAGACTATTTTAAAGTGTAAAAGTAAATAAAGGAAGAATCTTTAAAAAAAATAAAATATAACTCAATATTTACCATTAGAGGGCATAAATATTAGAAATCTTGAGATTTTAGGCAAAAATATAAATTATATAACTTGAAATATTGGGTTGGAAATTCGGTATAAGAATAAATAAAAAAAATTATTTTAGATCTTTAATTGGGATAAGAAAATATTTACTTAATTTAAGACATGAAATCAATTATAGAAAATAAGTAATGTATGCCTCTAATTATATTTTGCCTAAGTTTAGTGATAGGTCTAACAAAAGTGCGATCAATACCAAATAATATTTAGTCCAAGTATTGTTTTAGATTTTAAATTTGTATAGCCCTTAGTGTGGTTGACTCAATTTTCATATTATGACCCTTAATTACGAATAAAGAAATTAATCAAGAATAATTCAAAGTATTTGATGAAAAGAAATATAATTAAGGAAACTTAATTGATTTAGGATGATATTAATCAAATTAATAACCAAATTATTGATAGATTATTAAGATCACTATGATCAAGGTTAAGAAGAATCAAATCTCATCCATCTAAGTGAAAGTATAAATTAGTCAATGAATATAGCGTGACATTGTTTTTCAAATGTGAAGTTTTATACTAGATCAAGACTGAGTCTTAAATGTTTTAAGCCCACTAGTAATTAGAAGTTAAAAAAAAATAGTATAAGGCCAGTTTAAATTTTCTCTAACAAATAGAGTATGTATACGTCAAGACAAACTTCGATCTAGACGTACGTAATTAACGAGTGGAACTAGGACAATCATATTACGGGGTAAGTACAATTTCACCTATGGCATGGATGGTTGAAAATATTTCATGTTTACAGTATGATATGTTTGAATTAATTTCATGTATTAACTTGTCTTTATATTATTATTGTATGGCCTATGTATAATATATGCTTATAAAGATACTTTTCCTATGCTAAAAAAAATGATGTATGCTTACTTTACAATGTTATCGTACATCATCATACTTTAACAAAGGAAATGCTATGATAGTTGAATATAAGTTTGGATTCATTGAAGCATACCTACTCATATTAAGAAAAAACTAAATAAGATAAAGAATTTAATGGTGTTGTACCAATCTCTACTAGGTGAGGATATCTGAGGGAAAATAAGACCGACCTCCCCTAAGCGAGGATTCCCGAGAAAAAGTATGTTAAGATTTTGACCCTAGGTGTTTTCAAATGGATCGCTCCCCTGGTTCCTCATTCGGTAGTGCACACTCGGTATGTACACCAGGGCTCATAAAAAAGATAAAAGACTTTACAATCAAGAATGAGATAAAATCATAATATAATATCTTATAATAAAGCGTAAAGTAATGATTTCATAAAACAGCATAACTGGACTTTCAAAAAAAAAAAAGAGAATTGTTTGTTCATAAGTAAAATGTTTTGTGAGAATTTCATTGTACTTACTGAGCGAAAGCTCACATTTTATGAGTATCCATGCTATAGGTACCAAAGGAAAGAAACCTCTGATTTAATTGATGGGAGCTGGAATTAAGGCGAGGATGATGCGAGACACGGGAAATAGAATACCGCCATTAAAATTACTTCCGCATATGCTCTTATTATGAGACAAATGATTTCAATTATGTAAGCTTGATGTTGTTTGAAAACGTACTTATAACTTGGCATTTTATTTCGTAATGCATGATTTAATCAAATTGAACTTAAAAATGTATTTCAATTTAATAGAAGTTAAACAAATATTTTTTTTAGATCTAAAAGAGAAAATGTTTTTGATTTAAATAAATGCAAAATACAAGAGGTTCTGTCAAAAAGACCTAAATTGTCTAAGGAGAACTTGGGACTTAAGAGGTCCGTATGTGATCCCTCTCCTCACTTGGGAGCCCTTTATGGTTACGTATTATTTAAATCATCTTAATAAAAAGTTTATAATCAAATTTAAATAAATGATACTTAACCATTGAGAAGTATTTACTAGTTTTCAAAATTTAAGTAAATTGTTAGTTATGAATATAAATCTCTAAAAAAAAAATTTTGTCATGAATTTTCAACATCTAAATTTTTTTTATGTTAAGAAGGTAAGTAGTTAATGGTCTAAAAAAATCTGGTCATTACAGTGCTATAGACAAGTAAGAAGCCTAGTATTAGGTACTTGCATGTCTGGGTTATCCAACTAAAGTTAGGCCATACAGGCCATATAGAAAGTGATTGGACTTAAAAATTTTAACTACTATTTCATCCAGCACTTCGAAAAGTTAAGAGGATTCATTTTTTATAATACCTCTTATAAATCCTTTTCAAAATGGGAAAATATAAATTCCCTGAGGATGTTAAGTTTGGGGGAGAAAAAGTTAAAGAATATTATTTTTTGAGGAGGAATTTATTTCTCTTCCTTCAATTGCAATTGAAAATGTTCAGGTTTCAAGCTTCTATACCTGATATTATTCAAGATACAAATTTGGATTAAGACAATATTCAGCAACTCCCTATCCAAAATAAGGAAGTTGCTCAAAAAAAGCAAACTCAATAACCTCAAGAGAAAGTGCCATGAAAGAAATCCACTAGAGAAAAAAGAGAAGTACAACTTCGGATATTTATGCTGTTAATCTCCAAGAACATGTGTTTGATATGGGAGTAGAAAATATTCTAATAGTTTTCACTTAAGCTAAAACAATGTTCTAACTTTTAAAGTGGATTGATGCCATAAAGAATGAGATAAAATTTATGAAGGACAATGACGTTTAAGATCTTGTTGATATTTAAGTTCATCTAGTTCCAATAGTTTCACTCCGAAGGAAGGTATTATTTATACAGAGACTTTCTTTCCAGTTTTAATAGACTCTTTCGAGATAATTTTGGCACTAGTAGTTCATCATATTCTAGAGTTACATTAGGTAAATTTAAAGACTACTAGTTTCCTGTTAAGACATTATAGATTCCATCTAGTTATTTTCTCGTTTGGTTTTTAGAAAAATTTAGTTGATGGCCTTATATATATCACAAGTTTAGAAGGAGTAATTTTGTCTTCTTGATTTTATATGTCAATGACCTACTTTTGGTTAGCAATAATATAAACTTGTTGTATGAAACTAAGAAATTTCTACCAAAGGAAATTGATGTGAAAGATCTTGGGGACGTCTCTTTTGTACTAAGGAATACAAATACATTGAGATCATTCCTGACGTATCTTTTAAGATATCACAAAAGATCTATATCGATAAGGATATGTTTCAGGAGATACGCTCATTGGCTAAGGGTGATAAATATAGTCTCAATTAGTACCCATAATTATATTAAAATTAAGAAAATATAGAAATTCCCTTATGCATTGGCAGTAGGGAATCTTATGTATATTCAAGATTATTAGATAAATTTTAATAACCCTCATATGGATCATTAAGTAGCAGCAACATGGGTTATGCAGAATTTAGATAGAAGATTAGATTATGTGCTCACTTATTAGAAATCAGAAAAATTTCAGAGATCATAGGATATTCCGATTCTAATTTTTTTGGATGCCTATGTAGTTAAAGATCCACGTCTGGTTATATATATATATATACATATATATATATATTTGCTAAATAGATGAGCTATTTGGAAGAGTGTTAAATAAACACTCATCGCTTTTTCACTACAGAGCAAAGTATATATATATATATATATCTTGTTATAAAGTATCGATTTATGGAATATAACTGTGAAACTTTATCACCACACTGCAAGCTATGGTTGATGGTTTTAAAAGACCATTAAGGTATTATTGTGATAATTAAGCTGCATTGATGTGTTTTAATAATAATAGAAACTCTTGAAATCAAAGCACATAGACTTTAAGTTATTTCTTGTTAAAATAAAGTATTCAGAATTGACAAGTATCTAAGGAATATGTAAGTACAAACTCTATGATAGTGGCCACTCACCAAAGGTTTATTGCCTAGGGTGCTTTCATGAGCATATTACTCATAATAGTGTCGTATTTTAAAGATGTGCAGTTTTAGTAGGAATTTGTAGTTTGGTCTAAATGTTTATTAGTTACACTTATTCTTTGTTTAATTTCTAGAAAATAGGTCGATGGTTTTTTTATAAACTCTGAATTCAAAAACGATATTTATCATATTATTATCTTTCCTACTACAGTTTAAGCATAATGTTTGCGGTAATGCATTAAGAGGAAAGATTAAGGTTGATCTCATTTTAGTTTAAAGTAGGACCAGATGGAAATAGGCATATAAGATCACTTTTCGTGTAATTTTTATGCCACATATCTATACTTGATCTGTGTCATCACATGTATTGATTTGGTAATCATTGATGGGTTTAGTTGCCTACCTAAGTGTAATGAAGGCCGGTTTAGTTTCATGTTGATATATAAGATGGTTCAAATTGTCTTAAGGAATAATTTGTTAACAAACAACAATAAAGTGTGTGCTCAAGTTTTCATTATGTAATTATCTTAAGAAAAACCCATGCAGTCCAAATGGGAGATTATTAGGTTATATACATATAACCCTATTATGAGCCATAGGTTTTTGTAACAGCTATATAATATTATAGTTGTCTAATTAAGTTGGGTCATTAAGTGATCTAATTATAGGCTCAAGAAATTACTAATTAAGTATGGGTTGTGTAATGTTTGGTTACCTAATACTGGACCAATAAGGATTGATGGGGTCTCTATTGGCTATCATTATATAAGAATATAACTATTAGGGTTTTGGTCGCCAAGCCAAATAGAACGTATGCTCTTTTCCTCTGCCTCCATTAATAGAGAGAGAACCCTTTGAGTATACATAGAGTATTCTGGCTACAGAAACCTCTAATCATCTTACCCTCAATCGTTTAACGCTTCTGCTATGGTGTTCATCGTTTTTAGCTATGGATTTAGGTTTGTCTCAGTTTCTCAACAAATCTTTTGTTGACAATTTAGCTTAATAGATTCTAAGATTATATCTGGTTTAATAATCTATTATGTATATCTAACATTCATTCCCATATGGCATATTATGTTGTGGTGCATCTATGCTGCCCTACATTTCACTAACATTACTACTATTAATCGTGCCGAATTCAGTCGAACAGATATATAATGTTATAGTCGAACTGGATACTTTCGAGCTAGAATCTCCTGGCCATCAATCTTGAATACCCTGATGATGAACAATGTTTACATGCTTGTATATATGTTCTTTGATTTTGAGTCTTAGACTGTTTGTTGCTAGTATTGAAGCAAAGTAACCAATATATTAGGCTCAAATTCAGCTAAGAATCAGAGTTCTTTGGAGACCAAACCTGTAACCGCAACTGACAATTTTATCATCAAGTTCATCGGCCTATACATACTTCTTCTTGCTACTTGCTTTCAATTTTTCCTCTGCGTCTAGCTTCACTTGTGGCAGAATGCTCGTTGATTGCCGGGGATCCGCAATTTTGACATATACTCTGTCACCGAGTCCCCCATCTTGAATTGCTCTTGGGATCAACCTGCCAGGTATAGTCCAAATCATATCATCCGCCATATCAAAACTCAGTTGTCTACCATTCTAGACTCAGTTTAGAGCAGTAATATTCACTAAAACTGTTAAGTTAGCACATGGCTTTGTACTAAAACCTATTTGATTCAACAGGTGATTAAACACTGCAAAATGACACAAGTCAACATTAAATGAATGTCAAATTTCAATATAGCTATAATTGGTACCAAATTTTGCACAAGAAATAACATTGCATTATAGGAGAATTTTAAAATTATAGCATCAGCACAATGTATCACTTAGGCCCTTGTCTTTTTTCCCCCCCCAAACTTTTAACTCTTTCAATTTATCATATTCATTTCACTACTTGTCTAGCACATATGCCGTTTCATGATTTTTAGCCACTCATTTTTATGTGTGATCTCACTTTGAAATGAGACCTAATTCAAAATTAGGTCATATTATCATTTCATGTAATTTTTTGTTACAAACCCTTTACAGGATAGGCAAGATGCAAATGAGAGAATTGTTAAACTATATTTGTCAACCAAATGTCGTGTTTTGAAGACATTACAAAGTAATATAACATATACAATAATATTGAGAATTCCAACATTAAGAGAGAGAGAGAGAGAGAGAGAGAGAGAGAGAGAGAGAAATTTTACTAATGCCCTCCATTCTCCAATTATAGTTTCCCTATCACGTTTGCTCGTCAAAATTATTTTCATTCACTATTTGACAATTTTTCGGAGGATAAGACGCTGCAACATAGGCAAGGCCAGAGTATAAGGATTATATTTCGGGGTACTGTTTCCCAAAAAGGCAAAAACAAAATAAGTCCTTTGCACAGCCACCATCCAAATCTCACCTACCTAAAGAATCAAATAGGTCCAAAGAAGCTTTGTTTATGAGTTATAATATATACACGCGCCATGCACAACAGAACAAACATATGAACCTCCGAACAGAACTTTTACATAAGTTAGTTTTGATCCTCATTTTAGAGTCTAAACTTGTAGGATACAACAAGTTCATTACAGACATAAGCAGTTCTACACGTCTGTCCTTGGATTGTTCTTTCTCCATACCCATGGCTCCTCTGGATTTGGTAAAGCCCACAATCCCACCCTCCTTGCTCGAGCCTCTTTTTCCCACTATATACATATGTCCATTATTTATTAACAACAAGAGAGACTGGTAAGAAAATATATAAGCATTCAAATGAGAAAGGAAAAATACTTACGGTGCTTTGGGATAATATTGTATATTATTGCATACTGATGAATTTGATACAGCCGATATATAAGGACATTTTTTTTTGCTCAGAGCCCATATATAAAAGAATAAATGACTCTTAGTTCTTGAATCAAGGAGAAAGTCTCACTTTAGTCCTTAAACTTTAAATTGTGCCGTATTAGTCCTTAAACTATTAAAAATATGTTATTTTAGTCCTTTTTACTATATATTTTATCTAAAACTTACCAGAGCACATAAGTTGCATTTCTCATTCTATACGTGTGATTTCAATAAAATATCGCATTTTGGATAGTTCTACTGCATTATTGTTCAATGTGCAATTTATTTTTATTCAACCAATCATTTTTTAACTGGTTCAATTCATATTCTAATCTCTTTATAGTGCTGGACAACACTCCTGGATATGAAATAGCTACAATAGAATAGTAATTGTATTTTATATGCTCATTCTATTAAAAATAAAACGAAATATACAATCAAAAGAACTAAAATGAAATTTTTTTAATAGTTTAAAGACCAAAATGACACATTTTACAGTTTAAAGACTAAAGTGGGATTTTTCTCATAGTTTAGATTTAGAGACCAATAAGGTCATTTATCCTATATATAAATATACAAAGGTGTAACCTCTAGAGTAGAGACATGTCCTAGAGGAATATTACTGTCTAGAGGAATATTACTGCCATTTTTTTTTTTATAAAATTACCTATTTTGTCTCTTCTGGGACTTGAACAAATGACCCAACCCTCACACTCACACACACCCCCCTGAGTCCTATAGGAGTATTACGGTCCTAAGGAATGAGGTATTTACATGAGAAACAGTAGATATTTCTAGTTTAACTTTGGACTATAGTGAAACAGTTGATATTTCTAGCTTAATTCTAGTTTCACTATAGTCCAAAATTAAACTAGAAATATCTCTAATAAAATGTTAGGAAAAAGATGATGAAACTAAAAACAATCCAAGAAAGTAAACAAATCAAGATAACCAATGAAAGTACTCACCCTCGCTAGTTGAGGACGTTTATCATAAGTTATATAGTGCCATGCACATCCTTTCTTGAGCATTACTTCCTGGTTTAACATGGTTAAAAAAATTATGAAAAAGATCGATCAACTGTTTAACTTTTGATACGCTAAAAACAGATAAAGAATATGTTAGAAGATCAAAGATTAAGTACCTGTACAAAAATACCGTCGCAATATATATCACCAACAGCACGACCATACTGATCTTCTCCGTAGACAAAAATTAGCAGGGACTTTCCTTGTAAAAGCTTAGTCAGCTCCTCCTTGGCTTCATCCCCATATGGCATTTTATTTTCTGGTGCATCTATTCCCCTGCATTTTACTAACATTACTTCCACTTATTCATGTTGAATTCAGTCAAGTGAACTTATATACTGTCATTGTAGTATTAACCTCAGTCGAATTCGATACTTTCGAGCTAGAACCTCCTCATCATCAATCTTTAATACCCTAATCAAAAACAATGTTTATAATAAAGTATATGTGCTCTTTGAGTTAGAGTCTGACAGTTCGCCAGTAGTATTGAATTGAATTATCTAAAAAATATATTAGAAGAAAATTCAGCAACAATTGGGGTTATTTGGAGGTCATACCTGTAACCAGAACTGATAATTTTATCGTGAAGTTCATTTGCCTTTTCATACTTCTTCTTGCTACGTGCTCTCAATCTTTTCACTGCGTTTAAGTTCACTTTTGGCGGAATGCTCATTGATTCCCGAGGATCTGCTGTGTCGACATATACCGTCACTGAGTCCCCATCTTGAACTGCTCTCGGATCAACCTGCAGGTTATAATCCAAGTCATACCCTCCACCATATCAAAAACTAAACATAAACCAATTCAGACTCGATATTTAGAGCAGTGATATTCATCACAACTGTCAAGTTACAAACGACCGCAGTAAGACCTATATGATTCTAGAAATGGCCGAGCATTACTAAAGGACACCATTAGTGCATGTTACCATTTTTATCGAGAAAATCTCTAAATTTTCTAGCATGATTAAGAGTTTGTTTCAGGCAGAGTCCTCTGTAAGACCTATATGTTTTGCAATTTTCCAGTTTCTCGTGTGAAGTAATGCTAGAATGCTTTAATATATGTTGTGTTATAACCATAAACTAGTCGTCGACCATTTAACTTATAATTTAGAGAACAAAATAACAAATATTCTTTGAAACTGTCAAGTTAGTCCATGATTATGTACTAGGAAGTATCCGATTCAACATATGGTCGAGCACTGCAAAAAGAGTACCACTAGTACTTAGTATCACTTTTACTTATGTGGCAAAAATAACAAATCTTAAATTCAGAATTGCAGGTAAGGCGACGCTAGTCAAACTTTTAATTAAAAGATTTGATCTTATTGAGCAATTGATGTCTTACTCTATGCTTTTTGAGAACAAAAGAAGAGACCAACAGCGTACAAATGGTTGGAGGTCCAACCATTTATAGACCTACAATACGAAAGAAAGACTTACTGGTAGTGTCTGCATTGCGAACTTCACTCCTTCAGGCAATGTAGTTGGAACCTCAGCAGAATATTCCACAAGGGTATCAGGAAGTGGGAGACCATAGAAAGCCAATAACCCCTATACATAAAGATTAAAGATGTAACAATATAAAATAAAAGTACACTTGTTGATCAAAGTTTCTTCCAATCTAGTTCAATTAGCATGATCAGTACCCAGTTAGAAAATCTGCAGTTACCTCAACATCTGGCTTTTGGATTCTGTTCAAGGTTTCGATTATGAGCCGAGCTGCTTCTTCAGCTGTTTTTGGAGGTGGTTTGGCCCCTCTCCATGCCTCTAGTAGTCTTCTATACCTTCATTTATAAATTTTTGAAATTTGTACCTTAAAGATAACAGAGATTAATTATTCAAGCAATTGAATGTATTTGTAGACTAGTAAACCATTTAGCTTGGGCCTTCTTGGAGGAATGAACATGCTTGCTGAGTCCTTCTGGGACCTGAAATCATTTAAAACATTAAGTGTAACAAAAGGAGAAAATTATTCAATGGATCAAAGTTACATATAACCCCAATATCTACTTTAGCTTATTAATTTCAAAATAAGATTATCACATTTTAAAACAGGGCAAAAGAGATCAACCCAGATCTCTGTCTTCTTTTATACGTGTTCGCACATCAAGGTAAAAAATAATAATAATTTTCTTGTATCTAGTCTATCTCAGTATATTCATAACTGCATAAACATTCATTGCCTCAACTGTTAATAACACAATTACAATTTACATTCTTTTTTTTAATTAATTTTTAAAAAATAAAAGATAAAAAAAAAAAAGTACTCACCACTAAGCTAAAAGACCAAACAACTTGAAATAAAAAAATGAAAAAAATAAATAAAAATTAAACACCGATCGTCTGTATTCGTTTACTGGAGTTTTGTCTGCATATCCTGGGAAATGTTTAGAGGAAAAAAAAAAAAAAAAAGGAAAAATTAAAAAGAAATTTAAAAGAAAAAAAAAAAAAAAAAAAAAAAAAAAGAGCAAAAAAGTAAACCTGAGAAGTAATATCAAAGTTAAAAAGATCGTGGGCAAGAGCGGAGACGGCGACGGTGGGTGCGGAAACGCCATGATGATCATCATCTGTGGTTTTGGGTTTGCAGCAATATCCGTACAACAATCTCAGCGCATTTCCCATTCTCTCCCTCAGCTCGACTCAAGACTCAACTCAACTCTCAAGCTTAGCCGAAACAGGGAAAACTCAACAAGAAGAAAAACGAACAAGGATATAAGAGGAGGAACTTCCCTTTTGCTTTTGGTTCAATAAATAGTTTAAGGACTTTATTTTGGAGTTCAGGATTCGCAGATACTACTACTTGTCAAAAGTCTTTGTACGGTACGAGAATTGGCCAATAGATTGTCGAATCTTTTCATAGCTAAAATCTATTGTTCTTTCTTTTCTTTTTTTTTTAGTAAAAATGTCATTATAATTATTACTCTTCTTGTGCATGAGAGAGAGAGAGTAACACAGGAAGAAGAAATTTCAAATTTGGATTAGGGAATAGAATAGAATAGAAGTTAGGTGAGTGATAATCACATCGGCTTGGATTTATTTATTATTTTGTTCGGAATGAGATTAATACTGTTACTAGAATCAGGTCAAGTAATACTATTTAATAATAATTTAATGGGTAAAAGTTATATCATTTTGTACTATAGATTGAAGATGCTTTTTGGCGTTGGGTGAAGGTCCAATCTAACGCCAAATCCAAATGCCAATTTCGTATTTAGAGTGTCCATAAATAGAGGCACGCCAAACATCGTGGGGTACTGTTCATCAACGCGAGTTTACTCTTTTTTTTTAAAAAAAAAAGCCCACAAATATTTAGTTTTATAGTTTTTGTCAAAACTAACTACTTTTTGCTACCAAAAAATAAAAATCTTCCTTTTACACCCTATATCCCTATCTTTATTTTATGGTTAATTTTATATGAAATTAAATTAATATGTAAATAATATGAAAAGTCAATTTATAATATAAAAATATCAAACAGTTATACAGACATTAATTAAAATTACATAAAATTAAAACTAAAATTCGAATACTAAATATAATTCAAAATATATTTAATGTAATAATATTACATAATGTATTAATCCATTTAATTTCCACGATTTTATTAAATAATAAAACATATTATTCGATCAATATGTTAAAAAAAAAACTTTGTATGCGGGCATAATTAGTTGATATAGTTAAATAGTAGGGATTTAGAAAAAAGTTACATAAAAAGTAGATAAAAAGAAAAATATAGGAAATATTATATTTTAGTATTAAAAATGGTATAGTTGGTTGGTGATTAAGTTATTATTTGATGTGAAAATTACACCATTTTAGAGTAAAAGTTACACCATTTTAGTGTTATGTATTAGAAATGGTTTAAGGAGGCATCTAACCAAGGTATAGCTTTTTTTTTCTTCTCTAGGATGAGACCATCTCTAATGCATTATGCTAAGAAAAAATGTATACCAATGCTAAATTTAGCATGTATTTTTTTAATTTTACTCCAATTTATATATGCTAAAAGAAATGCTATTTTATATTTTAAACATTAATTTTATTTAGATAATATCTTCTTTTTTTAATATTAGCTTTTATTATTTTTATCATCTAATTAATAATCATAGATATTAATTTTACCTCCCAATTTACAATTACTCATATTCTATATAAATGAATAAATTGGTCAATGCAAAAAAATTGAAAAAAAAAATTATTCTCCTATTAATTATAGTTGATTGTAATTTAATATGGATGGACTTGTAAATAAAATTTAATATATATATATAAATATATTGAATTTATTTTACATTTAAAATAGTAGTAATATTGTAAATAACACCACACATGTGCTATTCTTCATACTATATTTGACACAATAAATATAAATTATGTCAAATATAACGAACCTTTAGATGCTATTTTTTAGCCAAATACTAAAACTTAGTATTAGCATGGCATTTTATATATCCAATGGAGATACTACGAGGTAACAAATTGATAACGCTCTAATTTATATCAAATGGAGGAGATGACGTCAAGTGGGACTAAGTAAAAATAACGTTTACCACACTTGATTAAGAGAGATAGGGTAATCTCAATTCTAGTCTTCTTCGACTCTCTCTTCCTAATCTATATCTCTGGTATGCTTTCCAAACCCAGCAAAAGCCCTTTGTTGATAGAGGTTTTATCAACAATAAATTTAGAAAAAATTAAGAGATGCGGCTTGTGTAAGTTAGGTTATTAATCAAAGTAAATAAAGAGAGATGATTTTATAGTGGTTCAGCCTCAAAAAAGATGAGCTTACGTCCACTGTTTTTTACTATTTTATGGGGAATTACAAGCACTCAAGGGTACAATGTCTCGTCTGGAAACCTCTCTCAAATTGGGAGTCGGAATTTTTAAGTCTGGAGATTGGAAAACTGAAAAACAATTGGGACTCCCCCGTTCTGAAACATTGAGTTTTCTTTATATAGATGCGGGTAACTCAATGTTCTTAATTGTGAAAACGGGTAACTATACAATCGAATAATATAATTTAAGTAACAACATAATTGGATAACCACTCAAAACGGGTAATTGGTTGATCATAAATAGAGGACTTTTGTTTCCCTTTCCTTGCAGGTTTCCTGTTTGACGAAGCATAGACTTGTTTCCCTTTTCTTTCAGAAGAGGTCGTTCACAACCTATACAGAGAAGGTCACACATAACTTATGCAAAAAAGGTCACACGACTACACAGAGGAGGTCACATATAACCTAAGCGGGAAAGGTCCCACATATCCAACACGGGGAAGGTCGAACTTAACCTTTACTTATGCGACCTTAGGATTTTAGACCGCACAACAATTGCCCTCCAGCTCCATTAGTTCTTTAGGACAAAATGGAGCTTCCTTTTACCGTGCGATCTTAAAAATGCGATGTCATGACCTAAGCTTGAGATCTTTGAAGAGTCGAAGAGTCATCAGATTTCAAATCTCATCTCTCAAGATCACGCGTATCTTTTTCTGACGGACGGAAACACGTGTAGCCTTTTCTGAGAAAGAGCAGAATTCAAGGAAGTCTAATGATATCAACCGTCGTATTTTAAACCAATTCTTTTCAAATTTTAAACAATTTTGATTTTTTGGAAAGAATCAAATCCCGCGTAAACTTCGGCCTTCAGATCTAAAAATCAAATTCTTTGATCTACGGCTGTGATTTAACGGTGCTTAGAATATAAATATCAAAAACTAGTTTGTTCCTATTTCATTTTACTGTTTCCATCTTCTCAGAAAATATCGAAACTTTAGAGAACCCTAAAGTGCCGTTACGTACTTCAGCTCGCACAATCACAATTTCTTCTTCGACGAAGTTTAAACCATCTCAGATCCTCCGCTTCTGAAGAAAGGTTAGTTCATTTCTTCTCTTATTTCTTCTGTTCTTGAAAAAGTAATTTCAATCTTTAGGAAACTGAATTGAAATGAGAATTGTTTTTTTTTTCATTCCCCCTTTTTCAGTCCGTAGGGTAGAATTACTAGATAATAACCAGAAACGAACCTGTGAAAAGAA